>VZTA01008746.1:31200-43491 GCA_013398855.1 Mohoua ochrocephala | reverse complement strand
AAAAAAAAAAAAAAAAAAAGAACAACTAAAATATGGAGGAACAGAGAAGGCAGAAGAAGAGAGCACGGAGTGAAGAACTAGAGATGGAGAAGTGGGATGGAGCCTGAAACTAGTCTGTTAAAAAAAAAAGGGAAGAAGAAAAACCAAAGTGTGCAAGACCCTTGAGAAATGTCCTAAAATGCAGTGAGGTGGTGGAATCTTAGTTTCATAGTTACCATAATCTTTATGCGCTGTGATACAAAATCTCACAGGACCTGAAAGTAGTGGCAACTAATTAAATTTTTAAAATAGATGTCTGCTTCACTATCAACACACTTTTAAGACCATAAAAAAGTGAAATTGTGTAGATATGCAAGCTAAAGTAAAGCAAAATTTTCAGACATACAAGTTAGTGACTAACAAGCTGTAAAAGGAAATACTAGACAAAGTCTATCAAAAATATTGAATAAAATGAACTATCATAGGCTTAGATGAAACTGCAGAACCAGATTCTGGTCTGGTTTGGTTTGGTTTTGTAGTCTATATTAGTACTGTCTGTAGTCAATGTTGATTAATATTTAAGAATTAAGCTCACAATACCAACCTAAAGATAACCAATGGTGTATGTCACATCTTTCAGATTATTCAGTATTCACCTGCTAAAAGAAATAAAGCTTTTTGCAAAATTTAACTCTTAAATATTTTGGAAATTTTACAGCAAAAACTGCTAGGAAACAATACTAAGCAATGTGTACACATGAGTAAAATGTAAGTGATGTTTAATTGTTATTAGGTGATACATAGGATATAGCTGTGAAATTATTTCAAATGCTACTCACACTTACAAACTGTTGAAATCAAACATGATATTTCACCCTTCCTATAAGGTAGTGATTGAAAAAATCCATTCCCTCTCATATAAAAATGTGATGTCTTATCATCATATATCTGGGTGAGTTTTGCTGTTGGGCTTGAGTGATTTCCTGGAGATAAACAAAAGTTACTTCTTTAAAAAAAAACCCCAAACTTTAAGAACTTTTAGTGTAAAACTGGTTTGGGCTTTTTTTGTGAGCCTGAATTTCTTAATACAGCTGTATTTTAATTTGCACATAGTAGCACTAAGAGACATCCAACGAGTTTGATGCCCCATAAAACTGCTTGTTAAAAGTAGTAAGATACCATCCCTACCCTGAAACATTCATAGCATAAAAGGCACAAGGACATGCAGTGAATTATGCTCTTGGTTAAAACTGTCCTTTTTTGATGTACTCTGAGCATGCATCATAAAGGCTGTATTGATTTGTTGTTCTCCTGGCCTCACTATCACTATTGGCCTTTCAGCCAAAATTGCCAAAATGTGCAATATGATGCTTGTACGTGAAATTTTGACTTCAAAAATAAAGAGATTTTAGGTTAAATGAATTTCTTAGACAAAGCTTCAGGAAAATAGCAGTCCTCTTGAAATGGTGCATTCTGTGGAATTCAGAGGAGTCGGAAATTCTATAAAAAGTAACTGCAAAAACATGTGCATCTCACAGCATCTAATAATCCTGGGTCTCGCAGATCTTTGTTTAGCATTTATACAGAGACTCAGTAAACTTACATGGTTTATCCAAGGTCACTCAGTCCATCAGCAGCAAAACCTGAAGAGAAAACCAAAGAGTTATGACCACAGTACTCTGACAGAGAAGCTGTGTATAATACTTTCCTATAGCTAATAGTGCTTTTACTAAATAATATATTGAAAAACATTATGCATAATTTATATTAAAATGGGGCGAATGTTTTATATTTAAAAAAAAAAAAACCCGCTGCATGTGGACAGGGAGAATAAATAAGGCAACAGGGAAAGTTGAGATTCCCAGGCTCTTCTGTCTTACCTGATCATGCCTTGATAGAAAAGCTCTGGAAAAGGGGAATTCACCTTCGAGAACTTGGTTTGCCGCCCCTAGAAAATGCTTTCCCATGGTGATTGGCAGTAGCCAACAATGACAAAATATCTGTGATATGCAGATTTTCTCTCTTTTTATCCTTCAGTCTCCTTTGGCAGAAGAAAACACATGAAATCCCACCTGAAGTAAGACCAGCTTTCTGGGTGTAACTCCGTGTGTTTTCTCATGTACATGAGTGTTCCCCTTTAGGAGGCAATGCAGCAGTTTGCACCTCAGTATGGCAACACAGTTCAATCCACCTTGGTAATGTTCTGATTTTAAGCATTTTGTCTGGGGCAGGCAAACAGGAGAGAACTGCTGTCCTTCAGGTGGAGTGCCAAGATTTCTTCCTCACAGGATGAGGCACTTGCACTGTGGTTCCTGGGGTGTTTTGAGAAAAACAGGTCAACACTGGCAGAAGCCCAGAAGTTTGTACTTATTACACGTAAAAATATCACAGGACTTCTGTATTTTTAGCTCTCGATTAAGTAATTTGCTTCCTATTGTAAAAGTTCACATGATGATCTTGTGTCTTCTCTGAAAGAAACTATTTATGAGAATTATTTCCTGTTTGATTTTGCTATGCCTTTTTCTGGAATTAGATTTTAGTAAACACATGTAATAAAACAATATGTATCTTGCAAATATACACGTACTACATATTTGTTTTTCTTGCTGTGAATATTTTAGTTTCATGAATAACATTTCTGTAGGCAAAGCAAAATTACATCTACTTCCCAGCAGCACTATAATATTTTCATAAGATAAAACACCCCCAAAACATGCAAACCTTATAAATTGTACTTATCAAGAAAATTTGAGTTTAGTTTCTGCTCGTACATGTTCTATTTACAAGAACATAAAGGCTGATTTGGAAGAAATAGATCAGATCCCAGGAATGAAATTTAATACTCTATAGATCTCATAATAGATCTCTACAAAGGAACTGGATCTACTTATTTTAGAGAAATGCTTCCTTCAAAAGGATTTGGAACAGATCTTTGATGAACAAGATGTTCAAGTTGATGAACAAGGCAAAGCAGCAGAAGAGATTGTATTAAAAATTCAAACAGACAAAGTCAGTTTTGATCAATTTCTGTTCTCCTTAGGGAAAGGATACAGTCTGAGTGTTCAGGACTAGACTCAGTGCAGGATGCATGACAGTGGGGTGTTCCCCTGTCCTGCTGGGTTAGATCAAAAGTCCATCCAGCTCAGAATCCTCATGTCTCCACGAGACTCATAATGGATGCCTGGCAAAAATGGTGTTCAAAACCAGGGAGTGGTTTCCATGGAGCATCCTTCTAGCTTTTAGAAATAAATGGGTAGCAGCATCCTCATCTGGAAGGATGTAAATCAGCCAATGCATTTAATAGTTCTTGATGGACCTATGGATTTGGCTAATCCCTTCTGTGAACCCAGGAACAGAAGAGCTGTTAAGGATTTATTGAGGCAGAGTCTTGTGACATAACAGAAAATGGTTTGTTTTGCTTGGGTTTAGGCCACTGGTTAATAATCTTATCACCCAACTTGTAATCCTTGTTCCACTTCACTTTCTTTGCATTATTTGAGTTTTAGCTATCTTATATTTGTCCCTGA
This sequence comes from Mohoua ochrocephala, assembly GCA_013398855.1. Taxonomy (NCBI): domain Eukaryota; kingdom Metazoa; phylum Chordata; class Aves; order Passeriformes; family Acanthizidae; genus Mohoua; species Mohoua ochrocephala. The sequence continues at coordinate 39,985 of VZTA01008746.1, read as the reverse complement.
ATGTCCTTGAGGTGTTCTCACATCCTAAGTCCGGCTTTGCAGGAAGCCCCTTGTGATCAAGGGAGTGATTCTATTGCCCAATTATCCTCACTGCCTTCCCCTCCTCCTGGTCTAATTCTTGAGAGGCTGTAGTGAAAACAGTCATATGAATACACAAAATAAAGTTAGACTGTTAAAGTCACAATTGCCATTCTGTTTTCAGTCCCTTTTTTGTGTATTTACGAACATTTTGTATTTTTGACCCAAGCTGAGCTGTTACGTGGCTGTTTTCTTAAATGTTTCACCTGATGACAAGGCTCTAAGAAATCTCCGTGCTCAAAAATGTATTATTTTGAATAAATTCTATGCTGATCACTACAAAAACTACTGGTACTTACAGAGAGAATGTTACACCGCAGATGTAATAGAAGAAAAAAACACAAATATTTTTGTGATGTAATTTTTATCAACCATTACTGTTAATAGCTGGAGAAAATTAATCGGAACTGCGAGCTTTTTCTGCTTCCTACTGAATATTACTTGCAAATATTAGCTAGTAATAAAATTACCAACTAGTAAAACAACTCGTTTGGGGAACTTGTCATCACTTACTTCAGTCTCTTTACTCTGCTGATTTATAATAGGAAAGAAAACAGGTAGCTTAATTGGCAATGGGATTTCCCAGACTGAAAATTAATAAATTGCTATCTCTCAATTATTTTCAGTAGATGAGTTGTGATCATAATTTGCTTTTAAAAAGACAGTTTTGAAAACCATTTGAAAGCTCACTCAAGCAAACCAAAAAGTAAATGGAAAGTAAACCTTCCATAAGTGTTCTGAATTCCAGAATTACCGTGCCAGTGAGAGAAATCCTATGCAGGAGGAGACTGCACGTGTAACCTTCATGCATGTTGACAACCAGAGAGTCATTTGAACAACCAGAGCTGGCAGAAAGACGTGTGTGAGCATGAATACCTGTGCTGCTGGAGATGTGACCCAAAAACACCAAACAGGCCTTAACAGAGAGCCAAAAGTGATTTTTATTTCAACTGAATGTGCCCATTAAAGCGACTTCACTAAAGGTCAGGTCAAGCAGTTCTCCCAGCACAAGGCTAATCAGATGGAATTGCTGATAATCTGACCCTTCCTGTTCAGAACACAGAACAGATTTTTACATTTGTGTTTTTGCACATTCCTGGGTGAATAATCACAATGATTCACGGAGGCACATTGCGACATAAGGTGGTATTCAAAGGGAATGGAAGCATTGCCCAATATGGTAACAGTGAACTGAAGCCTTGCTGGGAATGCAAAATGCTCCAGATAAGGCAGGGACTCTCCTAGGAAGGGCCTAAAGCAAAGGAATCAATGTCCCACCTTGACTCTTACCCCGCTAGCAAGGGAGACCTCCTGTGCATATATGGGCTCTACAGAGAGAGCACACAAATGGATTAAACTGGAAGCTGTTCTGCAGGGAAATACACGAGGGAAAGCTTCATTTTTCACATCTTCTAATTTTGACGTGTACCTTTGTTCTTCTCAATGCAGATGCTCTTACACTGCACCAAAAACACGATTGTATCAGGTGAGGAATTGCACGGACAGAGCTACTGGACTGGGGCTTTGCTGGTGCATTGTTTTTAGATAAAAATGTTTCAAAGTGTATTGTTCATAAAGGTCAAGTTTGTTGGCTTGTTAGGATGGCACACCAAATTGAACGGACATGTAGTGCTCCAAATAGAGATTTTAATGCCCCTATTCTCACAGTAAGGACTAACGTAATTAATGTAATCTGTTTGTCTATAAGATTTTGCCCAATTTACATATTCATCAGCCTAATTTACCAGAGTGTTTGCTTTGAGTACTGTTTTTTAAAGCAGAAGAGCAAGAGAAACACTTGGATACAACGTGTTAGTTTTGATATATTTTTGATACTGGACATGTGAAGACCACATCATTAAAAATTGGCTGTGGCCTTCTTCAAAGACATCCACATATCCTTACAGTGCCAGACACAGCACTGAAGAGCTGCAAATCAGCTTTTATACTTTTTGGTGATTTTTTAAGGTATTATTTCCTAAAAATTTCCTACAGTCTTTGGGCAGGACAAGCAAGAAACAGCAACTTTATAGAAATGAGTTAACAGTTTCTTTATATATTACCAAATAGATAGAATAAACCCAGTGTGGAGGCACCCAGCATTAAGAAATAGTGCTTCAAAATTGTTTCCATTTTGCATGCAAGCAGCATTGTCACTAGAAATAGATTGAGTTATACATTTATCGAAGAACACAGTATTTTTAAAGTGTTCCACTGTTGACTAACTTAACTAGAATTGTTTATTGTTTCTAAATAAATCATACATCTTAATCAGAAACTTGGACTGCAGATAGCTGTGATAATTGAAAAAGATGCTGCACGAGCTGTTCATTGCCTTCCCCCAGCTCTGGTGGAGGGAACGTTCCCTGTTCTGCGAGAGAACATTCCCTATCCTGCTAGAAAGAAGGCAGCCAAATAATTTAACCCGTGAGAGGGTGTATTTTTAGTTATGTCTCATTTTGTCTAGAGACAATTGGAGAGTGCTTATCCATGCTTCTCCAATAGAACTGTGGATGCTATAATACCCAGCTGACTGGTATTATATATTCAAGCAGCACCCTGCTGCATCCAGAGATGGACACTGTCCACGTGAGTTCCAAATTCTCCTCCTAGTCCTCCTCTCCTCCCTGAATTATCTTGAAGTAAATACAATGAGAGTAACGTGGCACAATGACCGTAGGTGTGATATAATAACCTTATAACACCTATTGTCTTCTGAAAGCTAATCTGAGGAGTCAACAGTTTGGCTCAGCTGAAGAGAATGTATTTTTATCAAAAGTCACACACCAAGGACAAATCCAAACACGTACAACATGAGTGTTTCTACACAATCCTCTTATTAAAAGCCATTTAGAATGAGAGGTCAAACATTAGCAGCCAAACTCTCTCAAAAGCTGATAATCAACGGTGAAAGCCAGAAAAGTGTCTCGGAACAGAAACCCATTTGTTTACCTGTCACACATTCAATTACTTGCCGTTTCAAATGGTTGGGTAGCAAAAAACCCCATGGTGTCATTGCACTCTCTCTGACTCTTCATGCCACTTCTTTTGTGAAATGACCCACTCGGTTCACCTCGATCCTCTTTTCCAATCCAGCTTTCCTTGCTCTGATATTTGCCACTGTTTTAAGGCTTGGTTTTACCCTGGTGGGCTTCTGTGCTCTGCTGGAAAGCTCACGTACCAGTTCAACAGCTACTAAACTGCAAACTGGTGGTGTAGTGGTTTTATTTAGCACAGGGATGATATCTTTGAATAAAAAATAAAAGACCACTAAATTAAAAACGGTGATTTTACATAAATTTGCAAGTTACCATGGCTTTTACTCAAATTAATGCTCATGACACAGTGAGCATGGAAGTCGATGCAGGTCAGGTACTTAGAGTTGTGATTGATTTAGGTTTTCAGCTCAGTTGAAGTGCATAAGTCACATGAAAAAGGCAGCAATACGCATTTGTTCCAGCCAAGGAAGTAAATAGGTGCAACTGAGAACACATAATAATGTTTCTATTACACAACAGAGCACAGATTTTCCGATCATGGCCAAACTATGCACTGCTATTCCTTGGCTCCCAGGTGGGACTGTGGGGAGCCTGTGCAGTGTGGATACAACTCAAGGGCAGAGGTTTTTATTCTGCTTTGCTGTTGTAGCAATCCCGCTGCCATCCTTCTTCCAATTCACTTGCAGAGGCATTATAAAGGATTAAGATGTATTTGTTATGAGAAAGAACAGAATAGCAGCATAAAGATATCCAATTTTGAACGGAAAAGCAAGCTGTAAATAGGAATGCAGTTTCCCTCGACTTTTGCAGATTCTACCTCAGCCCAGAACATCAAGTCCTTATTTAAGGCATCACATTTTCAGTCAAATTCTTTTTCTAGATTTGTCTTTTGATACATGATTTGCTGTTATTCCTATCAAATAAAACAGGCAATAGTGGTGCTTTCATCATAATAGTCCAAGGATATAAACAAGCCCCAGTTTATAAGTTTCTCTCTCTCCCTACACACCTTGTTTCAGTGTATCAAGAATTATAGCTGGGTTTTTTCCCATCCCTCATTTAGGAAAAAAAAATATGGTTGGACTAATTATATTTTGAAAGTTAATGATTTTAGCTGATCTACCTTGAACTCTTGGAGAGCAGCCACATCAAATGAGTTCCTGGTAATTTGCCATGACTTCACCATGTGCAGCTCCATGAAATTACATGCCTCCCATATGGCTGTTGCTATAGCTATGCCAAAATCAACCAATTACACTGTAATCTTGCTTGTGGCCCTTCTTGGAGGAAATCTACACACATCTTATATCTGGGTAGATAAAATGTTTTGGGTTTTTTTAGCTCTCTGTAGTATTCTCTCAACTACTGGAAAACTTGTTTAGTTTAAAATACTCAGAACATGATGGTTAAGTGATTAAGTAGTGCACTTTATAATAAATACTTACAATAAAGGAATATTGTCTAATGGACAACCTAGACCTGATTTTCCTTGGCTCTTTCTCTAGCTTTTATTGTCGTGTTTAGCTGGGCTCGAGGGCTGTTCAGTGTGATGTACTGGATATTAATGTGCCTTTTAAATTCAGTTTATGCCAATCTGAATGGCGACATGCTGATCCAGGCATCAGATTCTCGGCCCTCCTGGGCATTTCCAAAATCCTTCCACCCCTGGAACTTCCTTTTGGTTTTGTTTTGGTTTTTTTTTTCTCTTGCACTTTACTGTGCTTCCCAGGCCTGGATCTATATATGGATTCATAGCCTTGTTCTTTCTGCATATTCAAGGGCAGGCCATTAACTGCATGAAAACGATCCAAAGTGAGTAGGATGCTGAAAAGCTTCCCACACATCTTAGCAAGGGATTTGGAATCCTTTTGTCTAGGTACACACTTCTTCTTCGGGCTGAGGTACTTGTGTGAAATTTTAATGCTTAGCATTGCTGGAGCTGGTAAACCATACTTGCATCTTGGAAAACTCTGGAGCCCCACAACTTATTTGTATAACACCTGCAGAAAGCTGTGTGCAAATTCCCTCCATCTGAATCGAACTGTTAGACTGCATCTCTGTTTACCTGTTGATTAATAGAAGTACTTTCCTTCTGACTCTAATCCTCTCATTCCTTATTCATTTGTATTCACCTGCATTCCCTCGCTCTGTGTTTACATTGCAAACTGCCTGGAGGCAGATGGCAACAGAAGGAGGATGCTCTGCAATGGTAATTACTCCTGTTATCATGGATATTTAGGAAAAGATCACCTGCAATCCAACTGTGCTTACAAAAGATGGACTTTGTGCATCATAGAAGGAGGCTGTTGCTGGATTATGTGTGCTGTATAGGATTTCATAGAATCATAAAGGTTGGAAAAGACCTCTAAGACCAGCCCAGCGCCACCATGCTCACAGCTAAACCATGTCCCCAAGTGCCACATCCACATGCTTTTTGAACACTTCCAGAGATGGTACCAGATAAAAGCAATTCAGGCTTTTATTCTCTCCCATTCCATGGGTAAGACTGAGAATATTCTAAGACATTGCCTCCACACATTAAAAATTTCGTTTCTGGTACACCCTGAAACAATGAAAAGCTTTTCATAAATCAGGAACTGACTTCTGGCCAAATAAGGATGAAAAGATTCAGAAAATTACACCATGAAAACAGACTGTAGGCTTTTTCTTCTATTCCTGTACTGAAGAAATAAGTAAAGGTTGGAAAACCTTTCCATGAAAGAAATATACCAATCAGCACAGCAATCCTGCTGGATCTAGCTGAATTTCAGCTTTATAAGCTCAATTTTGTAATTTAAGCACAAGACTTCTATGCTAAAAATATCCACCAAGATAATCTAGATGCCAATGCATAAAACTACAAAAGGTCTATAGAGAAACCAGTATTGAAATTTAGATTGATCTATTTGAACTTGGATGAGTTAATATATCAAACTTGTGTTTATGGTCCACCAGTATGGGATAATACTACTTAAAGAGAAATCTTGCCCCTTTATTTTATTGGACTGGTGCCTGAGTTCACAGCCACCTGAAGAACTGTATGTAGCAGGACTAATAAAATGAAACATGAGATTTCGTGGCCAGGGAGTTCAGCCTTTCAACTCCTTCCCTTGCAAAACCGTGATTGACTTGGCACCTCGATACTGAGAGAAATCCTGTGCTTTTTGGTCCTCAAATGTAAATTCCACTGTAATTCAGTAAACTAAAATGCACCAGCACTGCTCTTTCTCAATGTCATTTTTCATGCAAACTCAGGAAGAACACACACTGATAGCAGGAGATTGCAGTGGAGTTGCTTAACAGAGTTGTTTCACTTTCCATATGACCTGCAGTACTTTTTTGTTCTGCTCAGTGCCCCACCATTTCCCTGAAAACACTTGTACTCACAGGGAGGAAAAGATAAACCCAGCTATGGGATATTTTCTGTAGAGTGCATTACAGTAAGTGCTTTTGGATGTGATTTAAAGTTTTATAGTGAAGTGATGCTTCTGCTAGCAGAAACTCTCCAGCATACTTTTATAGCCGTTCTACTCTCTGTCCTTTGGCTTTGCTATTAAGGCTTAGCAAGACTAATCAGGAGCATTATTTGGAAATATTAGGTAACAAAGACTGGTCAGCTGTGGAACACTAATGATTGCTCTGTTTGAATCTCACTGCAGCTGGGTAAATTAACTCTGGTCCTGATCCCCTCTGTGCTGGCTCTATGAGCTGGATGGCCAGGACAGGACCTGCCAGCTCCTTCCTTTCCCCATGCCTCAGGTTTTCGGACCTTTTCTTGTGCTCCTCTGGGAGGATACTTGAACTCCTGCAGCTGGAGCCCAAAGCTGCTCTCTCATTCCATGATTCCATCTGCCAGATGCAGCAGTTGGACCTGCTGCATGTATAACCCTGACTACCAGGTAATAAAACCGAGAGGAGAGTGAAAAGTCCACATGGTAGTTTATATCCTAACTGTATTTATTTTAGATAAATATTTACCTATACACACACAGCGGCACATACATAAGAAAAGGCTATTTGCACTTTCTCTGAAAAGCTTTCAGAGATATTCATCTTTAATATTCTAGCCCAGCACAGCTCACAAGCTACACAATATCCTGCAGAAATCCCTTTCATTATCTGTAAAATGTCTCATAATGTTCTATTCATAATTTGCTTTGACATTAAAACAAAAATGTTAATATTCTCAGTATCTCCTTTCCTTGCTTATGTTCCTCAGGAAGATCTGGCAGCCCACGGAAGCCAGATGGTGACTTGAACTTCCCAAATGAACTGCCTGGCTGCTGCTACAAGAAGGGATGGCTTTGCTCCCTCCTATCTCATCCTGAAGGGCATGTACCTAGTCCTTCCTTTGCCTTGGCACTGACTCTAGTCTTTCCCTCCAGCGAAAAAGGCAAAGAGCCTATGAACTAGAGACAGCTTAAACCAGGTGAGAACATGCTTGAAGGAGGAAGCAAGACCACTGTGAGGATACTTGGAGTGTTCCCTAAGGGACACGGGGCCACCTGCAGCTACACAGCTCTGAGGTGAAGTCAGGGTGTCAGACCAGGACTAGGATCAGTGCTGGAGGCCCAGAGGGACAAGGAGAGTCTAATATCGAGCCAGCAAGCAAGGCTAGGACAGCACAGACCTACAGCATAGCTCAGACGAAAACTGAGGGGCCAGAGCTGAGCTCAACTGGGTCTCCAGTTCTCTGGGACAGGGATGGTGAGGTGGAGGCCCCTGACGATGCTTATTAGAGCCATTAAGATCCATTAGTGCCCGCTGAGTCCTGACAATGACAGTTATTCCTTTTGATGGACTACCAAATTTGTACACAGCTTCACATCCGATTATACCATGAAGCTCACACCCTCTCATTGCCAAGGCAGGAGCAGCAGGCAAAGGATTGAAAACACCTGAAAGCCCCAATATGAGAAGTGTTAAAACACTAAGATACTTTGAAAACAAACAAAAAGTAGTCTGTGGCTGCAGTACACCACAGGGCAAGGACTAGGCAAGACCTGGTGTGCACAGCACTCTGTCCTTCAAAGCCTGAAGGGATGTGGAAGGTGGAGAGAAAGAGAAGAGTACAGACTGTATTTTTTCTACCTGAACACCAGACCCCAACAGTGCATTGTCCCTTGCCCTCTTTGGGACAAAGATGATGAAGGGTCTGGAGCATCTCTCTTATAAGGAGGGACTGCGGGAGCTGGCCCTATTTAGTCTGGAGAAGAGAAGACTGAGAGGGAATCTCATTAATGCATATCAATAACTCAGAGGCAGCTGCCAAGAGGATGGTGCCAGACCCATTTCATTGGTGCCCAGCAAAAGGACGAGGAGCATGGGCCACAGATTAAAGAACAAGAAGTTACACCCCAACACGAGGAAGAACTTCTTTACATCGAGGATGGCAGAGCACTGGGGAGGGCGTGGAGTCTCTCTCCTGGGCAAGGGGGATGGACTGGATGATCTCCACAGGTCCCTTCCAACTCTTAACAATTCAGTGATTGTGACTGGAATGGACTGTCCATGGAGGTGGTGGAGTCACGGCCCCTGGAGGTGTTTAAGGAAAGCCTGGACGTGGCACTCAGCGCCACGGTCTGTTTGACACGGTGCTGTTCGGTCACTGGTCGGACTCGGTGACCTCGGGTGTCTTTTCCAGCCCGCCTGACCCTGTGCTATCGTGTGACAGCCCGCGATATTCTGTGATTCAGCAGCCCGGCCGC
>VZTA01008746.1:0-30626 GCA_013398855.1 Mohoua ochrocephala | reverse complement strand
GGGACATGGCTCCCGTGGCTGCCCAGAGCCCCTGGGATGCCCCGGCTCGGGGGAGTCGCCGCTCTGCCCGGCGCCGTCTGGGGGGATCGTGTGTATTTATTTTTTTTTAAATGTGTGGATAATGTCATTTATTCTGTGTTACTTCTCTCTGTGGAAGAAAAAAAACCCCTCCCCCTCCATCGAGCAGGCGCAGAGGAACTTCCTTAGTTTTGTCAAAGCCTCTTCCTGCTTTCGGGCTTTTATACCTTATAAGGCAGTTTTCAGTGTCAAACCTGAACCAAATCCGCTTTGGAAACGCTTCTTTTCGTTCAGCAGCTGCCAGGCGGTGGAGAGAATGCGGTGCCAGTGGTCTATAGCACAAGCGGCGATGCGGGAGGAGGCCCCGGGGATCCGGGCTCCCTTCTGCGCGGTTCCGGAGCTTGGGGCAGGGCAGCAGCCCCGGAGGTGTCCGTGGGAAGCCGAGCCGGGCGGGCTCCGCGGTGCCGCTCGCAGGAGCGCGCTCGGGAAGTGCGAACCGCGCGGTGACCCGCCGGCTGCGGGGCGGTCGGAAAGAGGAAATGTCTCCATCGGGCATCAGTTTTTCATTGGGAGGGAAAGCACGGGTGTGTTTTCAAGGCTCTTTAGCTACCGCTGATGGCATGCTGCTTCTCTAAGTCGTTTTTTACTTTTGTTTCACTTCTCATCCCTCTTGCTAAAAATAAAGAAAATTTTCAGTGAATGCTCTGCAGATGCAGCTATTCATCATGTTTTCTTGAAAGGGCGTGTTCTTCTGCAATCCAGGCACTTGTTTCTGAAAGCACGTGCTCATCATCCCCTCGAGAGAATCTGTTTGGTGTAGGACATTAATAAATCGGTCTTTAGGAAGAGCAGGTATATGTATGTGTGTGTCTGGTGTCTAACAGCTGTATGAAGAAGTCATTCCTGTAGTGAAAGCAGAACTAAAACCTTGAATTCTGTGGGATGGAGGAAAGTTAGCACAGTGGGAATGAGGGTGTGTAGCTGAGTGTAATAGAAGTATAGGTGAGTGTAACACGTGTATATGTGTTGTTTCTCTTTCAAGGCAAGAGATCTGTAACTACTCTGCCACATGCCACCAGAGGCTTTTTCCTATCCCACATGTTTGTGTATCACAGGTAGTCCCGTTAAAGGCAATAATTATGTCTTTATAGGTTTGCCTACTTTATAGGTTGTGACCACTGGATTAGAAATTCACTTAAAACTTTCAGCGATGCCCTGCAGGAGCAGCATGCAAGCGCAGAGCTGTGTAAGAAACAACTTTGTCTTGTTGGTGTGAGAGGTGTACCAAGGGACGTGAGTGTTAAAACAAATGTTCCCGGGGAAGATGTGTGTGCAAGTACGTCTTTAATCGACTTCAGTTCAGAGGGCCTGCTCTGTAATGTTCTTGAATATGATGTTAGCCAATTGTTGCTCCTGTTTAATTTATTTATTTCCCTACAAATCTTTAAAACAATGCTTTAAGATGCTGTTTTATTGTGCACCAGTATTTTTTTCTTAATGCAGCCCAGCCTATTTTGCTCTATAGGCTTTTCGTTTCAGGTGCGTTTCCTAGTCCAAGGTTGTTATTCCATAAAATTCTGCTTCAAAAAAGTGGGGGCGAAGATTCGTAGCACTGTAAAGATTAGTGTTGGGGTGGTTTGAATTTAATAATTTCAGTAGACAAAAATATAAAGTGGTGAATTTACAGAGGAAAAATACAATAGTTGAGATGAATAAGAAACAGGCGGGTAATAGTGCAGTGGGTTACGATAACATAATTATGGTCTTAGCTTCTATTTTTTAATTGATGCAGCCCTCCCAGTCCATCTCACTTTGTGAGAACACAAATTATGTCTGCTCTGTGCTCAGTGCAGATCACCCGAGGTCTCGGTGTCTGCCAAAATGACAGAAAGCAGACAAATTAAATATAGCCCCCAAAAAGAGGAAAAGATGTTTTGAAAATAAAACCAACGCAGAAAGGGTGAAAGGAACGGCGTTGTTTAGAACAGGCTTTAAATGTGCACTGGTTTTCCAATAGGTAGGCTTTTTTTAGAGGGAAGGGTTGATAGTTACTTCACAATCTCAGGAGAATTCACCTCGATCAGCAAAAGGGCAGGTGTAGAAGAGGTATTAAAGAGCGTCTTCCTGCGTGTCTTGTGCTTGTAGCCACAGTTCAGTTTGTTTATCTGAGTGTTAAATTCTAAGGGTTTTAATGTGTGTGTGTGTGTGCATTTTTGCCAGCTAAAACAGAGGGATGAGAAAGGCGGCAGTTGTGCTTTTCAGCATCAGTCTGCACAGATTATACAAATGATAAGAACTTCTTTCAGGGCATAGAGACCAAAACCCAGAAGAGGTTGGGGAGATCATGTGATCACTGTCATTTGAGGTTTTAACAGCTCAGTCCAACTTTTTAGGGGTATTCTAAGTACGTGTCATACAACTGGAGCTGGGAAATGGTTTTAATCAGTGACATGACAGTCAGATTATGGATGCAGCCAAAATTCTTCCAGTGTTACATTTGTTATCTTGAATTTTGCATTCTTTGCTTAAGCAAACTTGATACCTAGAAAATAAGGTAATTGATACCTGCGTAAGGGCAAGTAAATACTTAATTGTGGTTTTAAAAAGCTACTTGTCTGAAGCACTGTCCTTTTAATTGTGCACGCATGAGTTGAGAGTTACACGCATGAAATGAAAAATCTGAAGAGCCCAGTTAGTTTTAACATAACTGTTAATCCCAGTATTGTGTATTTCTATAGCTGATAGCCTTGTCTACTTGAGTTTGAAGTATATTGTAGTTTTGTTGGGTAATCTGTAGGACAACACTGTGGACCTTATTGTCAGGAAGCCTTTGTCCACGTTGATAGTGAATTTGACTTCACTTGGCTGCTGAGAGCCCCTCTCTTTCCTTTCTTTTCACAAAAGATGGGCACCAGGTCCATGAGCAATGAGCTATGAAGTAGCACCTATGTGCTGTTGTGTTTATATCCTTCAAACACTGGCGAATTTTTGATTTTCCCAAAGTCAGTAGGTACGTTGTGAATGAGACTTACTTTATACTTTGGTGTATCTAAGGATTGCATGCATTTTAAAACAAAAGTTCCAAATAGAAAAATAAGATGGAGTTCTTCCCATGAAGTATATGAGCAATGTACCAAAGAAAGGAAAAGGCTCTTAGTCATTTTTTAATCACAGTAGGCTGCAGTCTTTTGCTCTGTGCCTTTTGGGTATTTGAATTGTTCTTGCCGCCTCTTCTACAGGCGAACACAGCACTGCCTGCAAGTCATGATTAAAAGCTCTTCCTACGCCACTTTAGAATTTAGCTTGATTAGGTTGACAAGTAGATTTTAACTGTGTCTTTCTGTGTGAATGCACTCCTTTCCTTCAGTATAACTTGTATAACGCTGGAATAGCTCATTCGGGATGGCAGATAATTGCAAGTGTTCAAATTAATGGCTCTTCAGCTGAGCTGAAGTAAGTGGCTATGTAACTACTGCACTTCCAAAATGAGAACTTAATTATAGCAATGAAAGGGATTTAAAGGATATTATTTGTATTTTCTGTACCTGAACTTTGTTTTCTGCAGGTTTGTGTGCCATTTTTCAGTGGCTGCCAGCTGGATCCATTCGATACTTGAGTGTCACTGGTGGCCAGCTTCTCTAAAGTACCCCAGAGTCTTTCGTTGGGAGGGTCACAGATGTTGATAACCCTTTTCTTGAGTAAACTGGTTATGTGATTGTGTGGAAAAAACCAACCTGTTGTGGATCTTGTTTTCTTCTGCCTCCTCTCCTATGCCAAACCTTTCCCCTTTTTCATTTTCCATACACAGGTTGCAAGAAGTGATGTGTTTTTTTAACTTTTTTCTTGAATACTAGGGATGAATTAAAGGTTTTGGGGTTGACTGGAGAAAGATTTCCCGTTCTTGATGGGAACTTAGGATTTCTTCGACACCTCCTGGCACTCTGGGTTCCCGCTGAGCTGAGAGCCAGGAGGATTGAGGCTGCTCAGGATTTCCAGGGTTTCTTGGTGTGGAGTTGCAAGCTGTTCTTTGGAATGAGTCACGTACATCTCTGAGAGTTTCTTGGCTGTTCAGTCTCTGTAACCAGTGCTGTGAATGAAGGAAGAGTAAATTTGGGCACACAGAACCTCAGAGAAGCAGAAGCTGGCTGGAGCAAGCTTTGCTTTGGGGAACTTCTCTACAAACCCTACTGCTCTAGCTAATCTTCATGCAACACCTCTGTAGCTTCATGCTCTTGAGGAGAGCAAAGTATTTCTGGGTTGAGTGTCTTCTGATGTGATAAGTTATGACAGGATTATGTCGTTCTGTTTCTCTTCTGGGTTTTGACCTGAGAGTGTAAATGAGTGCAAGATCCATGAGAAGCAATAAACTTCAATAGACAGCAAAATCTGTGAGGTGAGAGATCCAGTGCTATAAAAGCAAAGTAGGGGGAAGTAACAGTCTGTTTTGTGAGCTCTGCAACTTTTTAGTATCTTATACTGCGCCTTGAAATTATTTTTCTTTCCTAGTGTTCCAGACATGGGTTATTTCTGTAGGTTTTTCAGAGCATAACTTAAGTTTAGTATAAAGATTTCAACACCATGATATTTTTGCAGTTTATACAGGATATCTTGTCATGACCCTCTGTGGGCTCCAGTCTTCATGAAAATTTTCTCTTTTGAGATGAATTTTCTCTGTGTTGTGTCATCCCAGAAGTAATTTTTCAATATGGAAAGCATGGACAAAATATTTCCCTAATGGCATATGGAAAAAATACTCTTCCAGGGTTTTAAGAGTATCTTTTGCTTGCCAGTGGCTGAAGTGTGGTTAGGGAGGGAGGGGAAAATGTGTCATCCTTAACGTGGAAAAAGGAATTGTACTAGATTAAGAATTGATTTAATACATTTAAAGAACATTTGCAAGGAGACTTTGAAGGCTGATGATGACCTGTGGTGTCTCTTAAATGATTCTAATGCATCACAGTTCATGTTGCAACACTAAATGCTCAGAGTATGCAATATAATTGGGAATAATAGGAGTTCACTTAGGAGCACATATATTTCTATATACACACACTTCTTTTTTTTTTTTGTAATTCCATCTCAGGAATCAGTTTGTATCTTATCTGAATGCATTTCAGAAGCCATTCAAGATGCATGGCCCCTTCCAGTCCTTCTGTTTCTGCTCATCTTTTCCCATGTCTTGTTTGTGCTTGATGCAGAGGAAAGGGGCGGTCGCATTTCAGGGTGGAGGACAAACCCACTTGCGTCCCTGGGCTAGATCTGTAAAGTTAATGATAAATGAACCTCCTTCTATGAACTGCAGAGCTGCTGGGGGCAAGGTTTGAGGGAGGGCAGGGTTTGAGGTGTGCCTGGGACAGGCAGGTTCCATTTTTGTTCCTTGGTGTGTTTAGTACCTGGCTTGGACTTTCTGCCCAGCAAGTGTGTTGATTGCATGACTCCTGTGGACATTTACTTGTCTAAATTAGTTGAAAATACGGTTTTTAGGAGTGCAGAAATGTTGTACCAGTTCTGAATAGTAATCCATCCTCTGTATTGTTTTATAGGCACATATAAGAAACTTTGCAGTTGGTCTATAGTTCCTGCAATTGAAAAGTTTCAACATAATGTTTCAAAATTTAGTTTCATCATTGCAGACTTTTTTCGAGACATGCTAAAAGGTTTTGACAATTTTAAACAAACTTTAAAAAAAGAAAACTTAAGTGAACTTTTATCCAAATTTAGAAGACTTTAAAGAGATAAGGTTGATTTCAAAGGTGACATAACTAAAAACATACTTCAGTTTTTCCCCAAGGAAATTCCAAATTCTCTTCTGTTCTGTGTAAGAAAAGGGATCTCTATTGCTTTAATCTTTAATTTTTGGTTTTGGTCACCAAACTAAAATATATTTAGGTGTACCAATCTAACAGAAATCTTCCTTGGGTAGATGCTTAAAAATACCAGTTGGATTGCAAACAGTCCCATAGCAGGATTACTTTAGCCATCAAAATGAAGCATCAATCCTTTCCAAGTGCTAGTAGTGATGTATTGCTGGGGTTTTGTTTATTCAGTTATATCCAAAATTGAAAAAGTAATCATTTTATCCACTGACTTAATGTAGGGTATAATATGATTGAATTTTCTTTTTCCTTTTTGTTCTGGTCATGGGGTTTGTATTTTTAAGACTAGACGGAAAAACTCTAGATAGATGCATGGTTTTAATTTTTTCTGAGATTTCCTTTCTCTCTTTATTATTCTCCTGTGGTCAGTGCAAATGCTTGCAGCTGTGCACAGGATGTGTTTTGGCGTGCTCAGGCTGTAGAGAGCAAGATGCAGACAGGAGGTTATCTGTTGCTACTTTATTTTGATAAATAAATGCTATCAATGGATGAATCCAAATTGTAATTCTTTACTGAAGACCACATGTCTTATCTAGCTTTTCAGTATTAGTATTTTTTGGTCCTTAGATACAGAACACTGTTTATCATCTGCGGGAGCTTTCACAATATGACTGCTTGCATATTTGCAGTCAGACTCCAGAACCTCTGTGATCCTGTTAAATGAGACCTGCTTTTTATATTAAACAAGATTTACTGGTATGTTTTTGTCCACAGCTGAGTGGGGCATTTTTTTTCTACGAGCCAACTGTTTCTAATCGGAACCGTCTTTTATTAGAAGCGTGGTGTAACATGATAAATATGTAATCTGGTGCTTTAGTGCGAGCCTGCTCTTGATGGAAAACGTTTGGTTACCTGCTGAAAGGCTGAAGTGGTGACGGGTGCACGGGGCAGATTGGGAGTGCTGGGCCAATGCCAAGGTGCCTGCTGGGTGCTCCTGCTCTCCATCCCTGCTCTCCATCCCTGCTCTCCATCCCTGCTCTCCATCCCTGCTCTCCATCCCTGCTCTCCCAGTCCATTCGGTTTCATCCTGCCCTCTGCTCAGGTTGCTGTAGCTGGGGCCGTGGCATAGCAGCTCTTGGATCAAAGCTGGAACTCTCAAGTGCTGAAACGGTGCAAATAGCAAGCACAAAAGATCAACTTTTTTATGTGGAATAACTTTACAGTTTTAGCCCCTGTATTGCATCTGCTTGAAAAAACTTCCAAGTCAAGTCAGGCTTTTTCTGCATCATAAGACTTAGATTTTACCTGTTTAATTTCTTCAAGTGCAGGATTTTGTTTACTTGCAGGTTACATATTTGTTCGTTCAGTTGATCCTTGCTTGCTTTATCTGTTGAATAATATGTGTAATTAATTTATTCCCTTGGGTTTTTTGATTCTGAGAAATGTCTGTGCAGTCATAGAATATCCTTAGTTGGAAGGGACCCACAAGGGTAATTGAGTCCAACTCCCGATGTTCAGCTTATTTTGGTTAAATGATGTAGGAAGTTGCCAAATAAATCTCCCCCTCATATTAAATAACTTATACTATTAAGTAATTATTCATGTAAGACTGCCAAACTTTTGGGCATTCTTCCCTCATTATTTGGAAATACTGCATGGAGTAGGCAGGCTGTGAAAAGTGCTCAGAAAACCTGGAAAAATAAAAAATAAATTTATTAGAAAGCCTATCAGTATAGGTGAGTGCTGTGTGAGTGTGGTGTAACGCAGAGGCACTGTTAAGACACTTGTTAAAATGAATTAGCCTAGAAGTCTCAAAGGAAGCAATAAGTAGAAAGGGAGCATTTTGCCTTTGCCAACACAAACTACTCTACTCTCATTATACAAAGATAATATCCAAAGCCGTTTGCTCTTCTTACTTTAAGGAAAATGCAGTCAAAGGAAAGCTTTAACTTTTGTATTAAAGTATGTGCCAGCATTAGATACTAGAAATGGGTTTAAAAATACAAATAAAATGAACAAAGAGCACAAATTTAGACGGTAGCATCATCAGGATGCCAGAATTTGGATTTCGTTAGTTGAAAACACTTAAGAGTGGGCTGGCTTCAAGTCCACTTTTTGTGGCTCAGTCATAAGCCAGTCTTTTGGGCATAAATGCATCTTATCTTCCTCTCTACTTTTAGGAGAAGAGAACTTTTCTAGAGTCAGGTTACCAATGTTGTTTTTTGTTTGGTTGATTGGTTTTTAAAGATGTGGTGGTAGTAAACATAGAGCAAAATTGGGAATTGTTGCTCTTCCACTCCATCCAAATGTTAGTAAAGTTAGAAGCAGCACAATGCAGTAGCTTCCTCTGTTCTCCAGACTGATGTTAAAAATGTCACCTGGAGACCCTTATTGCAGTACATGTGAATTTATTCTGAGTGCTGTGTGGCACAGGCTGCCTTTGTCCCCGTGTTCCTCTTGGTCATTGTGGTCTGGCTCTGTGCAGCCGTGTCTTTGTGCTTTTCACTACCCATTTTAGCTGGGTTTTACAGCGAGCATGACAGTTGTGTCTGCCCTCTGAGTTGTAGAGGTAGCTGCTGATAAAAAGCAGCACTGGATGAATTTCTGCACAAAAATATAGATGTCTTTAAAGATAAATCAGCCTTTTTTTGAAGGTGGTTTTTATCTATTTAGGGAATAAATGGTTGCTGGAAGCACTTCTCTTTCAGGCTGCTTTTGAGCTCATTTGTTAAATTGCACACCAATCTGCTTACGGTTTGTTTTACTGTGACAGTTTCAGTATGTGGCACAGAAGTATTTGTTGTCAAGGTGAAGGTTCTTGCTTGAGTGGGCTGGTATTTTTGGGTGGAAATACTCTAAAATAATAGTTTCAAACACACAGTAATACAGTTAATTCCAAGGTCAAGCTTGTAGACTGAGATTTTTAACACCTCTGCTACCTAGAGGTCCCATATGTCATTGAAATACTATACTCCCTTTTACCATCCCTTCATATGTCTTACCTATGGTTTAAGAAGGTTCTTTATCTGAGTGCTTCTAATCTTGTGGGTTTTTTCCTTTTATAGAGCTAATTCTTTGGCTTCCATTATTGATTACTTAAAACACTTGTTGATCAAAAATGTTTTAAATTTCGACAGAAGCAGCTGCTATTTAAAAATGCAAACTAGTAATGTGTAAAAGGTAAATTATATTAGCTAAAGATGTAAAATATGAAAAGCATTACTAATTTCAGAATCTTGCTGTCTTATGTTTTATCAAGGACATTTGAAAAGAGATAGTAAACTAATTTATTAATATAAGTCCCATTTTCCTAATATAATCAGTTCTTCAGGGACTTCTGCTGCTGCTTAACCAATTTGCACCTGATGCTAGAGCTGGGACCTTTTTTAAAGGGGCAAGATGGCTTTCCTCTTTCACTGTAATTTTCTGATCATTTCTCTTCACAGGGATTTGAAAAGTAAATACTTCCTAGGCTTTTCAGTCCCATCTGGTATACAAGAAGGAGGATAGAAGAAAAGCAACGAATAAAGACATAAGGGCTTATTCAGGCTTTTCAGTCACATGAGGCTCTGTGTATGAGGACTAGGAATTCATCCATGTTTGAGAAATGTTCCACTTCTTTTTAAAGCAGCTGTTATCAGAAGACATCAGACAGTAAAAACATGGTCTCTATCTTATCATTTCTGTCTATATAGAATTTATCCAGTTGAAACAGGAAAGGCTATTAAGCCCTTTTTGATAAAATCTTTGATGGACAGACCATATGTCGGGAGCTGGTATTGAAGAGCAGAATCCCTTTCCATTCTGTTTAAAAACTTGGAGTTTTTGCTATGTGATTTATTTCATGTCCTTTTGAATATATTACCACGTGCACGTTCTCCTTAGAATCTGCACACTCTGAGCTTTTCTGTAGTGCCTTCTATACCCTGCTTACTTAGTTACAATTTTTTGGGTTAAGGTAATTTAGCCAGCAATGAATGTGTGTTGAGTGACGTGTGTTGCAATCATCTTGCTTTCTGTCTTTGGCCCTCGTTTCCTGGAGTCTTTTTTCCACATGGTTTCAGTAAAGAAATGCAAAGCACTTCTGCTTCAGAAGAGTTCATAAACACTTGGGAAGAGGCTCTCAAGGGAAATGGGAGATTGGCTCCAGACCCATTTGCATGGAAGAGGATATGGAATAGGGATCTCCTGCTACCTGAGCAAGTGTGACACCTGGCAAAAAGACAGTATCATCTTACATTTCAGAATAAATGCATTTAATTCAGCCTAATCCCATCACTGGATGCTAGACTTGCTCGGAGCGTGACCACTTGGACGGGTTCTGCATAGGAGTTGAGGTGTATTTAGTTAGAGAAACCTTGCTGGTCTTGATGTACAGGCTGTGGTACACACCAAAGCAGAATTTTGGAACTTACACACGTATGCTGTACAGCCTATGGTGCCTGGGAAGCCTGTTGCATCTGCAGGCTCAGATGGTGAACAGTAATTCAGAGCCATCATGAAGAGAGCAATTTCATGAACAACAAGAAAGAAATACCCTAGTTTTTCTAAGGATGTACCTTGAAGGTAAACCAGAAAGAGACTGGTTTGATTGCCTTCAGTTTTGGGTTTTTTCCTCCCACTTGCTTTACTCTTCCCACAGAAAAATATTTCTTTTTTCTTTTGTTTGTTTTTCAAGTTACTTTGCATCTTTCCAGTGGGACCAGCATTGCAGGTACATCTTACTTCTGTTTGTGTGTGCATTTTAAATGCGTGACATTTCTGTTAGCCCAGGTCATTAGGAGTAGCTGAGGAATAGGCTGCAACCCAGATTTGCTCTAGGAGTTGAAGATCAGGTGATGCTTGTCCTTAAGTGCTCTTGTCTGCTTGTGCTCGGTTAAGTTCTGTCTTTGTGTGGAGCTGTCAGAGAAATGACATTGACAACTCATGTTGGACCTCCCCCCAGCTCTGTGGTACTTCCAGGAGCAGCTGGACAACTGCAGTGCCCACGAAGCAGTTGTCCCCCTATTCCTCACTTTTGTTAAAATTGCAGCTGTGCTTGAATTAGGGTGTATAACTCGGGAGAATGGCATTTCTTGTGGGCAGGAAAGCAGTGGAGCAAAGACACGTGGTCATAGTTTGTGGTTTGCCGATGGAGGTTCTGGTAATGACATCCTCGTTACAAGTTCTTACCCTCAGCACTGTTTCCTTTTGGCTTTAAAATTGTCTGTGTGACTAATGCATAAGTAACCTTCCCGTGACATTGCTTTCGTGTGTAGCCTCAGAAACATCTATTCTAGGTGAGAGAGCACATGTAAGAAATCCCATTAGTGCCGCTGAGAACATTGTGGGGAGCCCTTTGGCTGTCCCTCTAGAGAGCTTTCGGGCAGAGTGTGCAGAGCTACTGTGCAGCTTCAGGATGTGAGTTTTGGAGGGTGATGATCACATGCTGGAGATATTTCTCTCCACCAATAGGTGAGATACGGGTTAGTAGAGTTAACTCAGAAGGAACCTTCATTAGATGCTCTCCCAAACCTGTTTGGGCTGTAAATGTCCATTACAAAAATACCATGTTTTGTTTGTCACATGTCTGTGTAGAGTAGGGAGTGGTGTTGCCTTTTGGAGAAGGTGTTACAGGGAAGTCACTGGGGAATATCATATATATATATATATATATATATATATATATATATATATATGGAGAGAGAGATATACACACCCCCTTCCACACTATCTCTCAGTGTGTATGTGTATGGTTTTCCATATACAGACATGCACATATGTATAGAGGCTTTGTGTACTGCTCTTGGATACTCTGTAGCTGATTTTCTGAACTAAAGCTAAAGGTCATGATTACCCAACAAATTTTTTGCCTGATTGTTTCTTAAGGGTTTTTTCCTTTTTTTTTTTTTTTAATGAGCTTTTAGGTCTACAGAAACACTTCAGGGAGCTGAACATGGAGAAATAAAGGAAAACACATGAACAATCAAGGCCTTCACCTTTGGGATTTTGTAAATCAGTTTTGTGCTACAGATTTTAATAGAAATCAGCTTATACCATTACACTCCTGTGTGCAGTGCCTTGTGCTCTTACTGCTGAATGCCCCAAATTCCATGTGGGAAAGCTGAGTCCGTGTCTCGTGAATGGCATGTGCCTGCCTGTCTCCATGCAAGTCCCTGCTGCCACTCTTCAGTGCCGTGCAGCGAGACAAAGGGTGTTCTGTGGAAAACTGGGATCCAGTATTGGTACTGCCTTATGGTATCTCTACTATCAGGATTCTTTTCCTGTAGCAGCAGCGATTCCTGCCCTGAAGAAGATGGGGTGTGCCTTGTTCTGCTGTGAATCATTCATTAGTCAGACACACGTTGCCGTGTATGAACTCCTTGTGGAAACTGTGTACTTGTGGAATCTGGATTGCCTATAGTATCCTTCTTTTCATGTGATTTAAATATTTACTTCAAGTGACAGGGATAGAATAGATCTGATGAGTCTGAATAAAGCCTCCTATCTGCAAAAGTTAATTTGTAAAGAATCCCACTGTTACTAGATTGTGCATTTGGAGAATTGAAGATTTTTATCAACTTTCATTCAGCTTTACCTTAGCTTTTTGCCTCACGTATCATATTTTTAGACTCCTTTTAACTCAAGAGTATCTCTATGTGCATTTAGTTGTGAAAATCAGGTTTACTGTTTATAATGTGTTGTACCATGGTCCCTGGCTGTGCTGTGGGCCTGAGGCTCCCAGGGAGCAGGGGGCCCTTCTCTGACCCACGTGCCAGCAGTGCTGGAGTTCCAGGTATGCAATGAAGTCTTGTACGTGAGAGATGTGAGGGGTTGTGTGGGACACTGCTCTGGAGACTTGCTGATATAATGCTCTTAATATTCAGAGACCAAAAGTCAGGCAGGTTTTTTTCCCCTTTCTTTTCTTGGAAGCCTAAAAATGCGATACTTTTTTTTTTTTTTTTTCCTGAGTCAGTACACTTCTTGCTGAGTAGGCCATGGTATTTTTATATATGCTGATTTTATGTCTGAATACGCTCTTTTTATGTAAAATGCAACTTTCATGAGACTATTTTTCTTTCAGTCTGCTGGCTGTGTGTGTGCTGGGCAAACTCCCACCCACAAGCAACTGAGCTGCCAGTTACCTGCAACAGTTCAGCTTTTGCTTTCTTTGAAATACTGAGTTTAATAATCAAACACTTTTAACGCTTTTAGCTGTTAAAAATCTAGTTGTAGGTTTGCGTAGCATTCGGTCTCCAAAGTTCTTGTGTGGATTTAGCTTTAAAATCTACATGCCACAGTTCTGGTTTGCAGGGGAAGGTAGAGGGAGTGAGTCAGTATTTGCTGGTTTGCTTAGTAATTGTGGCACTAAAAGCCTCTTAAAACACTATAAATACAGTGAACGGTTTTACTCTGCGTGATAGGTTACTGAAGCACCAGTTTGTGGAATTCTTCATATTTCTTTTGGGAAGTAGATCTTTAGGAAGAAAATTAAAAACAAACTTGAATGAGCAGAATCCAAGTTGTGTGTCCCGAGTTGAGGCACATGCGGTGCCTAATGCAGATCTCTTCGTGAGGTGTGAAGTTCTTTCTGATATTTAGCTTCTTTTTTTCATTATTTATCATCTTTTGGCTGTGAGGTTTTCTTTGCCAATAAACATTCCCGTTGATCAGTATGAAGTCAAGTTTCTGCGCGTGGTTACTCACAACTGTTACAGTGTGTTACACACAAGATCGATTTTACGACTTTGAAAAGACATTTCTTGCAAAGTATTTTTGGTGTTAGAAGAGGTTCTGTGCTAACAGCTTTGTTACTCAGAGAGAAACCCACCTTCCCTCTGAGGATCTGTGTCTTGGCCCAGCGCTGATGGGTGCAATTACCGTCACTGATGGGAGTTGTGTAGGTGTTATTGAGCACATGCACAAGCTGCTCGCTGCAGCGTGAGAGGCATCGCAGCCAGGCCCGCTGCAGCAGCTCTGCTCTCCTCTCCCAGCGTGGGGAGCCCAACCTCTTGCTGTGTTACTGCCATGAATTTACGGTTTGGTAGAGTTACTGCTGCCTTACACCTCCCAAGATCTTCCAGGTTTACGTCAGAGCGCTGGAAGCTGTAGAGGTGCTACTACAGCATTCATGCTTTTGCTGATGGTGCTAATTCAGTGCAGCTGCCTGACTGTACAAAGAAAATGAGAACTTCGTCACGTCTGTGTTTGTTAAAAACATGTGGGCAGGCTCTAACTCTTGAATTAGAGCAGGGCGTTTTGGTCTGCATGGTTTAGAATTTGCCTATGCTGCTTTGGTGACAACATTTCTAGCAGCTGGTTTTGGTACCTTGAGTTTTGTAGTTACCTTTCACGAATGCTTTGTTAATTTCTTCAGTTTTCTTACATCATGATAATGAAGATAATGTATATATCCATAGCACATTCTGGAGACTGGGTGAAGGCACGTAGTTATTTTCCTCTTGTTTTCTTTACTCTTATTAGACACATTTTGACACTGTTTCCCATGTGTGAAATGAAATGTCTTATGCTCCAGCTTGTCATTATCAGCTGCTTGTGACGTGAGGGTGGCCAGCCCTGCCTCGTGCCCAGCTGGCAGTCCATGGGCAGGGCAGCTTTTCCCCCCTATAGGTAGGAATTGCAAAAACACTTCTACCACTAAAGTTAATTGTATGAAAATATTTCTATAGAAATGCGAGCTGCTGAGCAAGGAAGAACTACAAAATTATACTCCTAAACATTGATAGATTGAATTACGTACTTTGTGTTCCTTAGTAAAATGTTATTAGAGTAGAAGTTAGCAGTGATTCTTGATCTGTGGCAGGGAGCATTGTTTTATACTTTAAAAGAGAGAAATTCTTAGTTTGCCTTAGTCTTTTCAGTTTGTTCATTTTTAAAGAAAAGTCAGCGTGGTGTCCTTCCTATGTGTGAAGAGCGGTCTGTTCATTTAAAATGGGAGATATCTTTGTTATTTGTGGTGTTAAATATTACAACCAATTTTTTTTTTTTGCCTCAACAGGTATACAAAGCTCGGATATGCGGGTAATACTGAGCCGCAGTTCATTATCCCTTCCTGTAAGTATTTGTTATTGTGTGTCGATGCTGAAGTTACTCCTGGAGTTTCTATAGCATGCCGTGTAGAAAAAAGCCCCAACATTGAAAAGAGTGAATTGACCTCTGAGAGATGACACCGAGTAATAATGTGGCTTTTCTGTTTTGCTACAGATACTCAGTTTAGAAAGATACTATCCTCCTTTAATGAGCGTAGTTGTTGTGCTAATTTGTTGGACATTGAAATAGTGTAAAAATCCAGTAGCATGGCTAGCTTTACCTTTCAGGAGGTTCTTTCCCATTTAGTGATTTGTCTGGTAAGACTTTGAGTTGATTATAACTGGAAAAAAATTAAAATTGTATGATTTAATACCTCTAGGGTTTAAAATGTTCTAGTTGCCTGGTAGTTGTCAGTATTACAGCTACGTTAATTCACTGTGTTTTGTAAATACAACAAGAAACCATGTCAGTTTTTTCCCCCCTGTAGAATAGCTTATTTATTTGCTCCCAGTCTTCTGAACCATTTCTCTCACTTGAAGAGAGACAGTTCTACTCCAGAGAGTGGAACTCACTCAGCTTCCTTTAGAAATGTTTCACCTTTTGACCTCCTACACCACTTGGCAGTTCGTCATTGTTCATCTGTGCCAAAGTAATCACGGATTACATCCTGGTGAAAAGGAATAATTAGCACACCCAGTTTTCCTTGCAAATACGACAGGAAGAGAGCTGGAGCTAATACTGCTTCAGCACAGTCACTGTAAAACAGAACTTGGTAGTTCAGGCTCTGTGTTAATATTTCTTGGAAACATACTTCAAAAAGTAATTTTCATGGAAAGGTAAGGCTAATTCACTTATTTGTATGAGAACAAGGAATGCATTAAGAAAATCCTTTCTGTATCTTCTATTTTGGCTTCAGACAGGTATTTCTTAGATTATTTGGTTTACCAAATCAGCTTCATTAGGTTTATTTCAGTGTCATATAAAACACTACAGTTTTGCTTTTCACACAAAAGCTAGTTTAACATTAGATATAAAAAGTTTCTAAATATTGGAAAAACCCTTACATTGCTATTTAAACTTCATAGCAGTTGTTAAATTATAAATGGGCAAGTGGTTATTTAATTTCAGATAAATGGACTTTACATTCTTTTTCTGCATCTTTAGGTTTGGTTTATTTAATTTGAAGATCACTTTCTTGTTCCAAAAAAGAAGAAATGTCATGACACTTTAAACACTGGGAATGAAATGACCTGTCAGATCATTAGGCAGAGAAATTTATCCAACAGGGATGCTATTAAAGTAGAAGAGAAGGGGGGAAATGAGATTTTTTGACAGCCTTTTGATATCGTGTAGTGTGTTGAAAAAAAGGATGCTCACTGTAGATGCTCCTACGGCTGAAATGGCCCTTGACTGCAATTCTCTCAATAAAAAAGGCATTTTTCTCATTTGTACTGCAATCCAAGCTAGATAATTACAGTAACTGCATGAGTTTGTGTTAATCCTCTGCCTCGAATGAAATAAAATAGCACAGGGTTAATCCACATTAGAGAAACAAAAATAAGAGTACAGCAGTAACTAGTTTCAAAGTAAAATGTTACAAAAAAGCACTTTGGTGTCTATGAGTTCCTTAATATTATTCCCAGTGGAAAAATGGTTTGGTTTCCCCTTTGACTTCCAGCAGTGGCAGTTGCATTTTATCAGTTTGATTCTCTAAAATTAATGTTTGCTGTTAAACAGGTGCTGAGCAGCATTCCTTGTGCCTTGTTCACTTGTAGCTTATCTTATTCACTCCTGCTCTTAACAAATTTTTATCTCCTTATGATGTGTTCTTGATTTAATTCTGAGTATGCTTCTGTAGGGATGATAAATGCTTGCATGAAAGGTGAAGTAAATGAGAATATATTGGGCCAATTTTTTGATGAGGCTTGGGTTCACTGCTTTCTTCCCTGGCTGCTTTTTAGATCTTAGATCATTAATTTTGCTTGATTTTTATTCACTTAATCAGGTTTTTCCTGCTGTATGTTAAAATGGGAGTCACCTTCTTTCCATTATCCAGTAGTTCCCTTGATTTTTCATTATTTCAGTTTATCTGTGATAGCTGTTGGCCTTTTCTTTACTTCTGAAAGAAAAAAACTGGCCCGAGTAGTGTTTCAGCACAAAAATTGATTCAATGCAAGGATGTTCTCTTTTTTTTTTTTTTTTTTCTTTAAAGCTCTTAATTCTTGTGCCAAGCAAACCAAAGGCAACTGCTCTGAGTACTGCTGGAGTGCTGCCCATCCTCAGGCACCACAGCTGAGGTTTCTGCAAGATTTATTTGTTTGTATTTTCAGGTTATGATTCTTGATTCAGGTTGTTTGCTCCTAATTTCTGCCTTTCAAACGCAGGGCTGAACAAGCTGGCCTTGAGGGCAGAGAAATGTTTGAGAGCTCCCATCTTGTTTTAGGCTTGCTACAGGGTGAAACCAGTTGGGCTTGAAAGTTGGTTTAATCCTGTGGCAAGTGATGGATTTTACTTGAAAGTTCTTGAAGCGAACACAGAAAAATTTCCCAGATGTGTGAGCTCTGTAACGATGACCTGAAGATATTTGTCAAAACTCTTCTCTTGACTTGCTGCAAGCACCTGCCTTGCGACATTTCCTTCTCTGTGATTTTAGCTTCTGCTTCCCATCAACCCCCCTTCTATTTGGCTTCCTGCAGCCTTCTGCTTCCTCTCTGCTCCCCTGTAAGCAGCTACAGAAGTTGCAGTATGATTCAGTTTTCTTCCTGAAGAGCTCAAAATAATGACTTCTGTTTCATCCTGTTCAGTCTTTCACAACATTCAACTTCTTGGTTTCTCGGGCTCTGCTTGTGTTGCTCTGTGTGGGAAGGGAGGAGGATGGGGAGGATCAATGGACTCGGGGTGCTTTACCCCTTAGCAAGCTGCTGATTTCCAAATCCTGTAGCTGTGCTGCCCTGGCTGCTGGGCTTGAGGCTGCAGCTGTTTTCATAAGGTTTTTTTTTAATCTTAGTTGTGAGCAAACATAACTTCTTGCTGAAGGTGAGAACTAGAAAAATATTTCTGCCATTGAAAGAGCTTTTGGAGGACGACCTTAGAACAGTTGAGGCTGATATTAATGCTGCTTGTATACATGAATTTCCTCATCTGTGTGAAGGATTGTGTTTAAAGGCAATTAGTGAGATGTGAAAAAATGCAGCCGATATTGCTGGTGCTGCTGTGCTGGTAGCTGGGGAGTGATTCTTTTTAAAAGAATAACAACACTAATAGTAATACTTAAAATTGTTATTGTTATTATTGGAGTGTGCAGAAAAATAGCACATTTGTTGAATAAAATGAGGTCTGTAGGGATACCCTATTTTAGTGATTCTGTGTATGTTTTATCTTCCTTATTGCATGTTGATTGTCTGACAATTAAATTTGTATTTAAGTCTGTTACTGTGTTACTTTTTAAGTCCTGACCATGCTTACCCATGACTGGAAGTCAAATTATCCGTGTTCTATGTAGCTTTTCTGAGTTATGCTTGAAACAAAGGATGGCTGTGATTACAGTGTATCTGTTTTATCAGTGTAGGTTTTCTTTTTCCAGTGCAGGATGTGTGACCTACAATAATGTTTGTGTTCTCTGTTGAAGGTATTGCTATCAAAGAGTCGGCAAAAGTGGTCGATCAAGCACAAAGGAGGGTTTTGAAAGGTGTGGATGATTTAGACTTCTTTATTGGGGACGAAGCAATAGAAAAACCAACTTATGCAACCAAGGTATTAAGAGACATTTTAAAAATAATTTTTCAATACTGTTTAGCAAGCATCATGTGTACAGTAAATATAATGTTAAGAAGGCTTTTTGGGTAACTTAAATCTTATTTATTCACTCTAAATGGAAAATAAGCTTTGGTATTAGTTTTGTTGACCTTGGGGAGCCTGTGGGAATTTGCAAAACATTGTGAATATATATATTGTATATATATGTTTCTTCATAAGCGGGGCTGGGAGGGTGTTAAGCAGAAATGCCACATTCTCTTGTTCCTTGGCACCTTTTGTCAGCAGCATCAGAGTGGGACTCTGGGCTGGGGGAGCTTTTGGTTTATCCCAGTGCCTCCATTCTGCTGTACTGAGAAAAATGCAACGTGTTGTCTCTGCTACTCAAGGTTGGAATCAGAATTTTGAATAGGTGTACTTGGGAACAGGGGAGGCTTAAAGCAAGGTTTCTTGCCTGTGTAGATCATATACTTTTACTGCAGCTGAAAACAGGTTTTTTGTTTGGTTTGGGGGTTTTTTGTTTCTTTTTTTTCCTTTTGTTTCCAATTATAATTTGATATTTTTCTCTAACAGTGGCCTATCCGCCATGGTATAGTTGAAGACTGGGACTTGATGGAGAGGTTTATGGAGCAAGTAATCTTTAAGTATCTAAGGGCAGAACCCGAGGACCATTATTTTCTTTTGGTAGGTAAATTTGTGCCCTGCTTAAGAAATTCCATGTGATGAATAACAATGTGCTGATTGATGTAAATTCTCAAATATAAATATGCATCTTTTGAAAACTATAGTGAATAAATTACCTGGAGCTTTCTTGACCTGCCTTAAGCCATCCAGGTTCTTTGATTTTCTAAAAATGTCATTGTGTCCGAACAACAAACATTTTTCTGTTCTCTTCTCATTACCTTCCAAATTGTCTGATTCATCACCTTTTTCTTTTACTTCTCCACTGAATTCAATAATCTCAAGTTTATATGTTTGAGACAAAAAAATACTTGTGTTTTGACTTTACATAATTGCAATTATTTTGTTTTTACAGTACTGCCATCTGGATGAAGTATCTAGAGAGTAAATTTCTGTCTTTTATTTACTGTGAAACTGGAAGGGTTGATTGTCATTTTTGGGCCGATTAGATCTAAATCAAGGTCGATGTTATTCTGAAGCATTTGCTCTTCCTTAGTATTTTATTTAGGGCCATTGAAATAGGCAATTTGGTTTAGTGTGATATTTATAGACCAAGTTTGGAATGAGAGGTGTTGGCCATACCTATTGAAATGCCTCCATCTTCTTGAAGCAGTAATTCGGTCCAGTTGCTCAAGGCTGTGTCCAGCCAGGCTGTGAATATCTCCAAGGATCGAGATGCCATAACAACCCTGGGCCCCTTTTCCAATGTTTGACCACCCTCATGTTACCTTTTTTCCCCCTAATACCTACTTAGGATTTCCCACATTGCAGTTTGTGTCCCTGGCCCCTCGTCCCAACACCTTTGTGAAGAGTCTGACTCCCTCCTCTTTTCCCCCTCCTGTTACACAGCTGCAATGAAAGAGTGATATTTTTTTTTTCTCAAATATTCTCTAGCACTGTCCAAAATACTCCTTCAGAGTAGAGCCTTGAGTATGTTTGATACTCCAGTGAAAGCTATAGCCCACTATTATGGTATGTTTTATGTTGTTCAGCTTCCCTCACTTGAGTACATTCGTACAGCTGAGCATATCAACTTGTGTTAGAGTGGCTGCCTTCTGAAGGAAAACAGCTCTTTTCACTGAGAAGTCTAAAAAATGTCATTCTTTAAATGTGCTAAACTGCATCCTTTGACATATTTTAATAGTCCTTGATTCTTTCGAGTGAAGTCAAAAGTTGTAATGAGCTAACCAACCCACAAAGGGGGCCTTCTATGTAAATGCTTAAGCAGTAACTACTGTAGTTTTTATTGCACTTCTGTTTTTTCTTTTAATGCAATTTGCATAAATTCTTAAAAGCACCCTTTGTACATTGCTATTTTTACATGCTATTGTTGTTGAATGACTCATCTTACAAAACTTAGGATTTGGTGGTGGTTCGTTTTTTCTTTTAAAGTCAAATGTTTGGTTTCAATGTAAGTAAAACTCATGGGGTTTTTTTTGTCTCACAGACTGAGCCTCCATTAAATACTCCAGAAAACAGAGAATATACTGCTGAAATCATGTTTGAGTCTTTCAACGTTCCAGGGCTATATATTGCTGTTCAGGTAAGGGCAGAGCTGTTGAAAGTCACAGCTGCAATATTTCTCCTTGGGCTAAAACTAGTTTCACTGTGAAAAAACTGTGTAAGTGATTTTTGGAATACTTTTATGTCCTTCCAGTTGGCAGTTCCAGCACTGCATGTTTGACATGCTTTGATTTTGTGGGTGGTTACTGGATACTGTTCCTCTGTTACCTCTCTAGAAAGCTGCTGAGCAGCAGAGTGTAATATCTGTTGCATCATAAGTAAATAAAAAAACCACACCACATCATACTAATTGCATTAATCCAAGAACTGAATCCCTTCCAGTATGAAGTAACAAAAAATGATGTTTGAGCATGGCTGAAAAAACATCAGGCAAGAGTCAAAAATTACATTTGTGCAGCCTCTTTTTTCTAAGCTGTCATGTAGACATATATAATATTATTAAATCAGTGTCCATGCTGTAAATTACCATGGGGGTGTCAGTCTGAGTGTCCTTGGGAGGGCTGGTGGAAAGTGGGGTCTGCAGGCAGATGTTTTGCTAATATCTGATTTTTGGGGTGTGTTTCTTTCCAAGGCTGTCCTTGCCTTAGCCGCATCTTGGACGTCAAGACAAGTAGGAGAGCGAACACTGACTGGCACAGTTATAGACAGTGGAGATGGTGTCACTCACGTTATTCCTGTGGTAAGTGTGCCTCAAAGCTGCACAAACAGCTTCAGCGGAGAACAATGTGTCCTTTAAGTTCTCTGAAGTGTACACCTACACAGACTGAAGTATAGATAGGAGTCTTCAAAAACGTCAGATAATTCCCAGGGCCGTGGGTGTGAGTTTTGGTTCATTTTGTAGTGCAGAAAATCTTGAGGAGCTTCTCTGTAACCCCGAGTTTGGCAGGGCTAATTGTCTTTCAGTGATTTACCTTAAAAGGTGAATTGCCAAGGCCACGCTAAGTGATGGGTGAAATTGCTTTAGCACATTTCCAATTTGGTTTGCTGGTAAGAGTGAATCGTCTCTTTACAGTAGTCAGTACAAAAAGTTTGACTTTTTATTTTCATTTAGCTCAGTCCATTTCTATATAAAATAGAAATAATACAAAGTATTTGAGGGCAGATGTAGTCTTGTTTACAGCTTTTTCCATCTGTTCCCAGTGTTCAGTAGTGCTTCAGTCATGCAAGTAAAGACGAAGCTCCTGCTTGACTGGAAGAAAACACCCCCTAGGGTTGGTTAGTGTTGACTGTGTGTTCCAATAAATCAAGTTGCTAAAGCAAAAACTTGGATGATTGTGTGATGTTTTATTAAATAACAAACACTTAGAGCTGCAGTTTCTGTACTGTCAAATTATTGGTTTTACTGCGGGTATGGATTTCCTGTTGAAAAGCTACATATTCAAAATGTTATAATTGGAATATTTAATAGTGTTCTTCATTTCAAGTGGCTGATAATAGTTTTCTCTGCCTATCTTGTCTGGGGGAGTTAAATTCATGTCTATGTACCAGATACATTTACATTTTCAAAATGAAGTTAGATTACAGTTTTTAAGACAAAAATCTGTACAAAGCTTTATCATGCCACAGTAACATCAATTTTTAAAAAACAGCAACATTGCTGGTGGTCAAACATACACTGCCATGTAGCAATTTCTTATTAATTTTGGTAGAATATAGTGGCTAAATCTTTGTTCAGACTGTTCATCCAAGATAACATGTTTGTAATAAGACTTAGGAAACAATTGACACCTCAGACCTTCTATAGGTAAACTTTTAAAATTGTACTTAGTAGTTCAAATTACTATTTGAAAGAGTTGAACTTTTCCTGATTTGTGGGTTTGGTTTTTTAAAATTGAAATGAAGTAGGTATTCTACATGATTTGAAACATTAACCTCCTTTGCAGAATGCCATTTACTTGATTTCTGGAATTTTTTAGACGTGTTGAACAAATTGTCAACAATGTTCTACCACTTTTATAATAAAACAGATAAAAAGGAATTAACAAATGGTTATTTCTGTAGTGAAGTTAACAGTAGTGGTAGATGTTTTTTATGACATTATTTTTTGTGTTAGTAAGACATTTTTGTATGAATGTAAGGTGTGCATGTATATAGGAAAATTTAAGCATTCTATGAGTGGGATATCTGGATTCATCTGTTTGGGTTGAAGGCCAACCTTGCCCACTTGGTTTCTTTGTTTAGACCAGATATTTTTAATGCGTGGACACTGGTCCCTGGGATGAGTTTGACTTGTTAAGGGTAGGTTGATGGAGAAGGATGGGCCAGTCTGATGTTCTAAGCAGTCTCAATTGATGTGCTGAAATGATGCATTTTCTCCCTGCTTTCAGAAAATTAATTTTGGTTCATGTGGATTGTAACGTCTTACATCAGTGGCTGTGACTGCAGGGCCACATCAGTTATTCTAAAGTAATATTTCATGAAACAAGGTTCCTTGACCTTTTTGGTAAGAGTAACCTCATTTTGAAGAGAAAATAAAGGCCAAGGAATAGTGAGTATAGTGATTTGTCTGCCTTATGTACTAGTGACCTTTCTGTTCCTTCTAACCTTGTAAGAATTATGAACCAATGCAATGCAAAGTAAAGTAAGGCTGTACTGTGAAGAATTGGATTTGTGGTAATTGAATTAAAAGTCTTAAAGGGCTTCAGCCTCAGAATCACAGGTAGTGGATGGGAGTTTAGACTCCATGTCTTTCTCCCTCCCTCCTGAGCTTTGTTGAAAGTAGTTCTTATCAGTGTCTTTGTCCTCATTAATTTTGTTTGCAGGCTGAAGGATACGTGATTGGCAGCTGTATCAAACACATTCCAATTGCTGGGAGAGATATCACGTACTTCATTCAGCAGTTGCTGAGGGAGAGAGAAGTAGGAATTCCTCCTGAGCAATCCTTGGAAACAGCTAAAGCAGTGAAGGTAATGTGAATGTTGCAGATGTGAGGATTATTTTGCATCACAACTTGGTAGATGGCTTTAAAGTGCAAAAATATCTGAAAGTAATTGTACTTCTGAGTAATGGTGCTCTGATTCTAAGTAATATAAAAATGTTTAAATAATATAATAACATGAAATGGCTTAAACCCAAGGTTTGCAGTTGGGTTATACTCAGTCTGGCCTGGAATTTCACTCTTCCTTCACTTGCTGTCTCCCCTTTCTCTTTCCCTCCATTATCATTATTGTTGTTGTTATTGTCCTGTTGCTATTATTATTGTAATGTTCTGTAGCAAATACTGTTGGCTGCATGTGTCATAGAAAGAGCTGGAATTGCTCTTATATTCTTTCTGAATATTAATGTGTTCTTTTTTGTAGTACACATTAGATAGAGAACAAAGCTATTCTGAAAGACATTCAGCTTAAAGTACACTTAAATTTTGTTTCTCTGGCAGTTCTTCAGTGTACATCAGAATTAATTTCTCACAATCATCGAAGTTTAGAGGAAAAGCAGAAGAAAAGTAATTTAGCTCAGCAAGAGCTTTCAGTGCTGCACAGAGATGATCTGTAGTAGCAGAGCCATTATCTACCTGTGTACAGTAAATGTCAGCTCAGCTGTTTTGAGGCCTATTCTTTATCTGCCAATTTAATACTTACTCTTAAAAGTTTAAATTACTACACTTTTTGAAATTTCTTATCAGTTTTCCGTACTTCAGATAGTTCTAACTGTATCTGTTCAATTTTCAGGAACGCTTTAGTTACGTTTGCCCTGACTTAGTAAAAGAATTTAACAAGTATGACACAGATGGTACAAAGTGGATTAAACAATATACTGGAATTAATGCTATCTCAAAGAAAGAATTTACCATTGATGTTGGTTATGAGAGATTCCTGGGGCCAGAGATTTTCTTCCATCCTGAGGTAAGTTGATTTGAATTGTCTATACTTTGTTTTAGATGCATTTTAGATGATAGCAGAAAAATCCTATTTGCAAAATTGTAAAGAAATGTTTGTCCTGACTTACATTTCTCCTTAGTTATAAATAGACACCAGCTATTGTTGCAAGTCAGCATGATTTGATTCTTGATTGCTGCTAATTTTTATGAAAATGCAGGTTGATACGTGAAGCGCTTACAAACGGCAGCAAAAACATTTGACCACTGTTTCCATTATTAGTTTTCATGCCATCTCTAGAATAACAGAATGGTTCTTCCCTTTTTTTCCTCTTTACCTCTTTTCCTTTGCAATACCTGGTCCTCCACATTGACTTGACTTGATTTTATCCTTGATTGCAGTTTGCTAATCCTGACTTTACGCAACCAATCTCAGAAGTGGTAGATGAAGTTATTCAGAATTGTCCCATTGATGTTAGACGTCCTCTATATAAGGTCAGTAGCTGTAATGTCTCTTTTTTTTATATTCTGGTTTTAGAAGAATTGTGATTTTTATCAAAGTACATATTGGAAACTCTTAAAAACCAAAACCAAATGAGCAAAATTAACCATCTTTTCTAGAAATGAATCCGATATGCAGAAGGCTTTGTTGTTCACTTAGACGTTTTCAGAAAGTGTTTTTTCATTAGGGAAACAAAAACCTGAGTGAAAGTGGTGAGATGTAATAAGATACAAATGGATTTTAAAGCACAGCCAATTTTAATGACAAACTCTTTGTGAATTCATGTTGTGTCATACTTATGTTAGGTAATTTAAATCTTACAGTAAAAGCATACCTGCTAACTGCAGCTTTAAAAACTGTATTTAGATATTTAAAATTTAGGAGCTGGGTAAAGCTGGAGACCTGCGTTTTCAGACGTGATTAACAGATTTTGTTGTTCAAAACAGAATATTGTCCTCTCTGGAGGCTCAACCATGTTCAGGGACTTCGGTCGCCGTTTACAGCGAGACTTGAAAAGGACTGTTGATGCCAGACTGAAACTTAGTGAAGAACTTAGTGGTGGCAGACTGAAGGTTGGTTCGTGCAGCTCGTGCACTTAACAAGCCTCTGTTACCTGGAAAATGTGCAAATAACATCTTGCAATGATCATGGTCTTTGTTGAAATGTCTTTATCTTATTTGAAGTTCCTGTAGAGGCTTTTGAGAGATTCATCCATTACCCTGATCACATACCAGCAGTTGGCCACTCCAGCTGTCTTTGTGCTTAGTGTTTATTGATCAGTTACAATTCATTGTGCTCGGTCTTTTGAGCTTAAAGATAAGAGAGGTGAATCAAGCTCGTTGTTGAGCCACCAGGAGAGTCAGGAGCACGTGTCCTGTGAAGAATGAGTGCGCCTTGATTAGAGAAGGGAAGGCTTTGGGACTCCTGATAGCGCCTCAGTACATGTGGGGAGATTATTGATTTTGAGGTTCAGCTGGATAAAACCCTGAATTGCTTCTTCTGACTTCATAGCTGACCCTGCTTTGAAAAGCAGGAGGCCAAACCAGAGACGTGATGTGGTCCCTTCCCACCTCAATTATCTTATGATCCTCTAAGTGACTTCATGTTTTTACTAAACTGTATGATCCTTAATTTGTGTTCTTTCCACTTCAGACCTCTGACCTAACTGTTGCATCTTTCTGTTGTCTCTGCATTAACAAAAGACCAGCAGAGAAAAAAAAATTTTTTTCCTTTTAGAGCAAAATTGAAGTGATTTTCCTCATTTATTTTTTAGTAGTGGTGGTCTAGCTAGGTGAGCTCAAACAGTCCTTTAAAGCCCCAGCAGTGCTTTATAATATGCCGTGGTAGGCAACTCTGAAATTTCAGTCATACACAGTTCTCTGGCCCAAGAAACATCGTTTAGTCTCTGTTTTCTTTACTAGACTTGTACCACTTAGTAAGGAAGTAGAATCTGAGTAAGGAAATTGGATGTGATTCTTCTTTTCTTCAGCGTGCCAGGCATGGCAAAGAATCACTGGCTGAAATTTTGCAAATGTGTTACAGAACATTTTTAGATACTGTTTCAAATTTCAGCAGGTTGGGCTGGAACAAATAAATTCTGAGACTGTTGCATACACGGGCAGTTTTGGTTGGAACTAGGAATGAAGGTTGTGGCTGACTGGGATGAGTGCTGTAGTTTAGAAAAGCATGACTGACTGTATTGATCCTGAATAAACTTTTAATCTGCAACTGATGCTTTTTTAGGGTAATTATGTGAAACTTAAAAGTTAACTTCCTAAAGTGTGTTTTTTCTGAAAGGTCTAGGTAGTATGGATCAATGCTTGTAGCTGCATAAATAAATAGTCCATCAAGAAATTAATCAGAACATAGTGTGAAAAAAATGGGTGTGAATGGAATATCTCTTTATGCCTGATAAAGCAGGTAACTGTTGATCTTCAAGCAGGAGCTGTTTCTTGCTCTTCATTGTGCAAGGGAAAGTCTGATGCTGTAACTGTAAATTTACATACACAGCATTTCAGAAAATACTAATTTATGAAAAGTAAGCTTGGTATATACACTTCTTTAAGACTGGATCTACTTTTTACCAGCAGAAGTGACTTTTAACGTGTTCCTTTTCTCTCCTCCTTTGTGCAGCCGAAGCCCATCGATGTCCAAGTCATTACACACCATATGCAGAGATATGCAGTCTGGTTTGGAGGGTCAATGCTGGCTTCCACAGTAAGTTTAGCTGTAAAGCTGAGCATGTTGGAGCCCTTCTGGCTGTGCTTTTGGAGCTCTCATCTCCCCTTCACTGTATATTAAATAGGGTTGGGGGATTTCTGGCAGACCTCAGGTAGTAAATATACCCTCCCTGCCTGCTCTGAAGTTTTTGCATTAAAGGCTTGAAAGAGCAAATGAAAGCTGAAGCAAAGCTTTGTGCAAGTTGTTAAATAGTGCATTTTAGTTTTATGGCAGAATATATTCTTTGCATTGATGTTTAGCCATGTGTGATGTAAGTTAATTTTAGTATTTCTAAGGTGTCTTTGCTTTTATTCCATTGACTACCTAAAAGTTAACATTGTTAAAATAAAGTGTATATACTAATGTTCTAATGTTCACTAATGTTCTTTTCCTTCCCTTTACAGCCTGAATTCTACCAAGTATGCCATACCAAAAAAGATTATGAAGAGATTGGCCCTAGCATCTGTCGTCACAACCCTGTGTTTGGAGTCATGTCTTAAAGCTGACCCTGCAGGGGTCAGGGATGGGGAAGTGGGGAGGAGGAAGAGTCTTTCTGATTACTTGTTTGTCTGATGGCTGGTATTAAGATAACAAACATGACTTGACAATAAGAAAAAGACCAAACACAATTAAGCAGGATCATTTTAATAAGTGTCTCAACATGCGGATGTAGTGGAAAGCCAAAATGATCACGTTTTTTCTTTAGATTGATTATTTGAACCTGTGCGTAACAAAACAAAAAAAAACAAGTGGATTTTAGTTCTTTCTGTGCCCTGATATTTTGTATATTAATGAATTATCCAAGATTTGATGGGATTTGATGGTGTGTAGATAGTCAGCTCTCTAATGCTTCCATTGTACCCCTTCATGGGTGCAATACAGGAGCTTGTTTATATTTCATACTTTTTTATACTTTGAGGAAAAATATGAATAAAAGAAACTGTAATATTTGAGGAAAAAAATTTACCAGTGACCAACTTGAAAGTAAATTAAAAGAAAAAAAAAAAAAAGTCATGACTCATGCAACTAGCTCTTGCAAATCATGACCAGTCTAAATCCTGGGTTCCATACAATGCGAGTGCTTTTGGAACTAAGAAGCTACTATCTTGGATTAACCAATGCCTGCTAGTGCTTTCTGATTACTTGGTGCATTTTCATACTATCTCTTGCTTTAAAAAAAAAAAAAAAAAAAGTAAAGACAAGACTGTTGGACCAGTATTGCAGTTCTGTAGTGTCATTTCTAATTAAACCAAATAATCAGGTTATCGAAATTTGGTGTATTTAAAGCCTAACACCATTCCAATAAAGGCACAAAATTTCTTTTTATGTTGGTGTCAGACTTGTTAATCTCATGACATGGGAAGTCTCTGAGCATGGGTCCCTACATATCCGCTGTGGCTTTTGAGGAGTGAGGTTGGTCTGTGAGGTAGAGATGTAATGTGCTTTGTGTAACTCAAGTGTGAGCATTTTAGAGCTGCAGTTTGTGTGTTCAGCTAGATAGCACTTACCTAGAGAAGCCTGACAGCTCCTCCACTGTTGGGTTTGTTCATCTACTTTGTTCTGTAACTTTTTTCCCCCCACTTTCTTGCAGGTGGTGCTATTCAGGAGTCAGCACTGCGTTTTCAATCTCTGTGGTTTTTCTGCAAGAAAATACCATGTAGATAAAAATAAAGTGAAAACAATCTCTTTCTCATTCTTTCTAGGAAGAACGCTTTATGTAGTGACTGGAATTGCTTATAGTTACTGTTGATATTTGATGAGAGAAAACTCTTCTTTAGGCACTTCTGAGCCCACAGAGGGAGTTGAGGCTCTTTGCACAGAAGACCACAAGAGGGAGATCTCCCGATTTCTTCTGAGTTGCAAAGATGCCTCAGCTTTTTATCAGAGAAGCTTATCAATTGCCAGAGCTTCAGAACTTGGTAAATGTGACTCCAAAACAAGGATAGATGTGGGAAGGTGTTTTTACAGCAAGCATTGTAAAAATTTACATGCTGGAATCAAAGAGAACATGATGCACACAGGAAGTTGTTAAACAATTTTATTACAAAACTTTATTAGTAACATCTCCCCATCACTGATACAGTTTTTTAGGGTTTTATAAGTCACTGTTTGAGTCGTAACTGTAGGCTGATTCACGTGGGAAGAAAGACCAATAGGCAAATAGACATAAAATAAAAAAGTTAATTTGAGTTGTGCTTTTCCAGCAGTCCCGGTTCTGCCACTGTACATACTCCAGTGCCAGGATTTTTTGATACACCGCACTGCCCTGAAGATAAGGCAAGAGTTTTTTTCCTCTCTAGAGAAGAAGTGTTTTTAAAAGTCACTTGAAAAGCTCACATTTCTAACACATAAACACCTAACAGTGAGCAAGTGCAAAGAAAAGCAGTGAGTTCCTCTTCCTGTCACACACAGCTGTAGGGAGATCGCAAGTGTTGCACAAATGCTGTGTTCGTCTTCCTGTGGCACCAGGGAAGCTGCTTTAAGCTTCTCTTTGTCATTTGTGTGGAAGGGGAGGGAAAGCAACCTTACACAACCGTTGATTTTTTTGTAGCTGTGATCTAAAATGATGTGAACTTCCTCATAGAATGAAGTAAGTGGGAGTTTTTTGCAGCATGTTTTCTATTTTTTTTTAATACTCTAGATGTAATTTTGGAGAAGTTACACAGCCACAGCTGATTTTGGGTGTGTTAAAGACCTAAAAAAAAGCATGAGCAGCTCCTATTAATGACTTGGACTGCATAGACAGTCATCAATATTTAAACACGCCAGACATAATACTAAAATCAGCCTTGTCCAATGGCAATGACCCTGGAAATGGCTCACATCAGTGTTCTGCACCTGTAACACCAGATCCGAATCTGATCTGCTGCTGGTGAGTGGTGAAGGGGCTGAGCAGCCTCTGGGTAGGTCATCCCAGGGATTGTGTAAAGCACACACTGTACAGTGTGAAACACAGGCAATTCCAGAAAAACCCTCTGCAGTCCTGACACTTGGATCTCCCCTTGTTGTTCTGTGTTGGGTTGGGCTTAAAGCATCCAAAAGGTTAATTGCAAAGGCAAGTGTTTAATAAAAAAACCACATAGAGGGAAGTTATATTTTTCTTCTCCAAAGGCTTGTTATTGGGGAGGTTACAGGAAGAAGGCAATTTTACACCCATGTAGGAGGATTTAATGGGACTGGTATCTTGGAGTAGCTTTGTGTCCTGTGGCTGGCTGACAGAATCCCTTAGGAGACCGTCCTGAAGAGCAGAGGAGTCCAGGAAGGCTGG
>VZTA01008745.1:484812-527802 GCA_013398855.1 Mohoua ochrocephala | reverse complement strand
GCCCGGCCCGGCCCGGCCCGGCATCGGCGGCTCCTTACCCCGCGCCTTGTTCCTGAGGGTGCGAGAGGCCCGTGAGCCGGATCGCGGTCAGCTCTGCCGCCCTCTGGGAAGACCTTGCCTTTAGTAGCTCTTAAAGCGAATTCTACCAGGGCTCTCTTTTCAGTAGTTAAAACTAATAGCGGTCGGAGCACTGCAGCTTATTTGCTTTCAAGCAGTGAGCGAGTCACGTTCGCCCGAGCTTATTTTCTGGGCGCTGTCACCTTGTTGATTTTCACGCTGTTTTCTCCGTGCTGCCTCAAGTGTAGGTAAACACCTGAAACAGACAGGAGCGGGCTGAGCGGGGAGGTGGCAGCGATGTGGGACATCGTGGTGCCAAAGGCTTCTGCAACATAATTCATGTTTTATTATGTTTCAGCGGGTTTGTCTTTGAGGTGGGGTGCAGGTGAAACTTAGTCTAAACCAGGAGGTTTTGGTTTTCGGCTAAGCAGTGTACCAATTTCCAAGCAGTTAATAGAGCATTTAAAGCAAGAAACAATGATGCTTTTGTCTGGTTATATAAAGCGTCACCGCGGATTAAGTGAGATTGTTGAGTTTTTTCCGTCCTCTACCCAAATGCCTGAAGCTGAAATTACAGTGAGGGAAAACTGGTTTATGACCAGAGAGCTCGTTAATGCATTTAGCTTAATTTATGATTTGGACTGTTATAGACAGTGAAAATGACATGGTTGCTGTTTTGCCCACCTAGCTGAAAATCAGAAGACAAAAATTATCCAGTGTTTTGGGGATATTTTAGCTCAGTATATTTTTTTCCTCCCACTATCTGCCTCTAGTAAAAATTTAGGTTCTTGGTTAAGTATATTTGTATTAGTAACTTATAAAACTTGAAGTGTTTTGCAAAGTAGGCATAGGAAGTGTCCTGCTGTATTGGAACACGGATGATGTTTCTCTGATAGCTGTTCATCTCGGGTGCTTTAAAACACGTAGCATACGTAGCAGGCGTGTTATTTTGATAAGTGCAAAGTGTATTAAACAAAAAGATTGAAAACATTGCCAATAGGGAGCTTACCTCATAATCCCTAATAATTAGGTGTATATTTGCACTCTGACATGCCAAGTGGCTTGTCTCCTGTTGGAAAACTCTTGCCTACAGTTGCCTAGTGCAGAAGTTACTGGTAAGAATTGCTAGTTCATTTTTATGAATGTCAGCAAACCTTTGATAAAGATTCCCAGGCACTGTTGTATGTGACAGTGATTTCCCCTCTGGTTTTATATTACCCTCCCATAAAATAGTTGACACATGTGTTTTAAGTATTAATATTTGTTTGAGTGTAGGACTTAGTAAAAATTTACATGGAATCCCATGTGGTAGTGCTTAAAGAAAGCTGCTTTTTTTTTCCTTTTAAAATTCTTAGGAGTTCTTTTTCCCTAACTGGAGTACCTTTAAATGTTCGTTCTCAAATCAGGATATGGTAACAACTCTTAATATTGGCAAGGCTCACTGTTAGTAGAGGAAACTGAAAGATTCTTACACAAAGCTTTAGGTTTTATGTGTGGTTGCTCAATTTTATATTACTGTTGTGACTTTAAAAGTTGTCAACTTGGGCTTAGAAAATGCACTGGTAAGTAGAAGAGGGAAATACCCATGTCCATTTCTGAAAGGGATTTTCTTTTCCTTTTTTTGAAGTGAATTAGTGGATGGCTGAAATTTGGCTCAACCACTGAGTTGCTGAAATGTTTTGCTGCTTGAGAACCGTGAGAAGGTATGGCATGTTAACTGACCTAATTTACCTTTAGCATATGTTTGAGTGTTTGCTTATCACTTGCATATTTGTGAAACTGGTTTGGTATTTTTGTTTCATGCTTATTTCTTTGACATTCTCATCTTTACAGCTTGAAGTTTTCAGCAGAGCATCCACAGTTGAAAATCCTCCAAAGCCATATGCCTGTCCTCAAGTGAGACATTAAAAAGGCTCTCAACAAAACAAGGGTTTTTAAATGGCTTAATTATGAGAAATATGAATATGATATCCAATATATTACTGCATTATTGAGTTATTAAAGCTTAGTGTTTCAAAATGTGTGAATATGTCTGTAACTATGAACTTAATTTAACAGAGCTTTTCAGTGCCAAAGCTATACGCCAAAAAGTTGAACTTCGGAGAGATGTGAAGAAAAAGAAAGCTGAAGGGAATTATTTAACCAATAAATTAAATCAGTCTTAGGGTATGATTGCATAATGTGTTCTGGTGGAGATTGTGTTTCATGTCTTTCGTGGAGACACTGTCCTCAAAGTGGTTGTGACCTTGATTTTAATACGAAGCCTTTCTCTGCTCTTCAGATCTAAATGAAGCTCTTGGAACAATCTTTTTGCTCCTTGTGAGTGAAGCCACAAACATCTTCCTTGCATTTTCTCTCTCCAAATCCATTTTAATTCACTTACTTCGTCACTTCAGTTAAAAGATGCCTCAGAGTTCTGTCTTTCACCTTCAGTGAATGAATTCTTCCTTCTGTCACGCAGACTAATTTTGGCCTTTGAGCATTTCTCTTTTGAGCAAGTTCAAAATAGACTTTTGGCTGGAATCCTGAGCCTTCCTACTAGCATGACAGTGTTGTTTAGATACAAAACAAGGGAACTAAAATTAGCCATACTTGGCCATTTTTCATGTAGAATAACAGATGGAACTGTGTGATTAATAAACTCGGAAGTATGATTAATGGTTGCCAGGTATGTTGAAACTTTTTTCGGAACTCCTGGAAACATCATGCAGTATAACTTGAGAGTGGATGTGGGAAATGGTGTACAAATAAGGTGAACAGAGAACTGAGCTCCTCTTCCTCCTAGCAGCTTGGTCTAGGAGGATGTGAATTTCTTGCATGGCAATCAACTGCAATCAGAAGGGTAACTGGTTAGTTCACTTTTTTCCTTTGCTGGAAATATTTTTTCCTTTTACTGTTTTGTGTCCACTTGCTACCCAAAAAAAGAGAAAAATTTGCTATTTTTTTTCTCAGCAAGACAATTGTTTTGGTGTTTCCAGATCCAAAATGGTAAAGCATCTGACCAAGTGGACTTTTATCCAGAGTTCTTTGCTTCCTGTGTTGCCTGGTCTAGTAGAGGTGTTCTTCCCGCATCACTGAGCAACTGTGGCATGATTTTGTCATTAAGAGCTTTCACTCTCCCTAAAAACATTCTATTGCTGTGGTACTTCACCATTTCCTGCTGTTTTGAGTAGGATCATGGGCTGTAGTGATGACTAGTCTTAGTCTTAGAGTATCAGAGATGCAGCCAACAAGGAAGTACAAGTGTTTGCCAGTTATATTAACTTTTCTTTTTTAAAGTCATAGCAGATTTGGAGTTCCATCGGCCTTCTTACATCACGGGTTTGTTGTCCCACCTTTCTACAATAACTTCTGTTTTCAGCAAGCTGACTTTTAAAACCTGGCAATTAAATATTTGCCTACCTCTTAGGCAGAAAACATTAGTCTTATCTGCTTTCATGTTTCTAACTGAAGAGCTGCAAAGGTTGACAGAAAAAAGGTAAACTAAGGGTCACTGCTGCTGCTTGACAACTCAAATGTTGTCATTTATCATTTGCCAAAATAAAACGTTCTGCTTATTGTCTGAGGACAAATTTGGGGATTTTTTGGATTTTTTTAAATTCATGACAGCAGTCAGGAAAGTCTCACATGTTTCTGTGTCCAGGATGATTATTTGGTCTAGGATGCTGGACAAATAGCTCTCTGTAAAACAGTCCTGCAAACTATTATTAATAAAGTTATTAGTTCTGTGTGAATTGGAAGCAGCTTTGTCTCTTATCTGCTGTGTATTTTCCTGTTTGGGGGTTGCAGTTTGAATGATGCTGTGAGGAGTGAAACGGCGTTGTACTGCTTAACAGAGCAGAGTCCCTGCCCTTCTGATTTGCAAACTAAAATTAATTTTAATCACAGAAAGAGGCCTGTTGAATTTGTTAGCTTGTGAAATCAGCTGAAGGAGAAACCTGTTGTTGTATATTTTCCAATTCACATTGTCTTGCTGCTTTTGTGTATACTCTCTTGATACTTAGTTTGCTAAACCTGAATATTACCTTTGAGCTGTGGCAGGATATTTTGGTGGTCTATAATGAAGGACTTGGTTTCTCTTCCCATTTCAGTCTTCTGTTACACAAGTGTACTCGTTACAGAAGTGTTGTTTAATTTCCACATAATTGCAGGTATTCAGTAATTTGCACTTTCTGAACTTCCTAGAACTTCTTCAACTTAACTTTTCCTTCTGATCTTAGGTAAAACAATCTTCTTCTCCAACCATTAAATTTCTTTCAGTCCTTGTTTCTTGTAATGTGGTGAAGATGAAAGG
This sequence comes from Mohoua ochrocephala, assembly GCA_013398855.1. Taxonomy (NCBI): domain Eukaryota; kingdom Metazoa; phylum Chordata; class Aves; order Passeriformes; family Acanthizidae; genus Mohoua; species Mohoua ochrocephala. Next base: position 523,451 of record VZTA01008745.1, on the reverse strand, counting down.
GCAAAAAGTATTGTCTTTTTACTTTATGTTTTCTATAAAAGAGTATGTTTGGGAAAGTAGTTTGGTTTTTTTTTTAATGGACACAAGTATGGAACTCAGAAACTAAGGCAGAACTTTTTTTCACTGAATTGAGTTTATTATTCCTGGGTAAAATTTAATATTCTTTTGGCACTGCTTGAAAAATACTGTGTTTGGCTTTTTAACTTGGAGATTCAAGGATGTACAAGGGTTGGCTTTTAAGAGCAGCTTCAGCAATGTCTACAAAAAATACCACTACAGCCAGTATTTGCAGTTTGAACTACTTGACTGGGGAATTTTTATTTGAGGCGTATTTGAGAAAGGAGAGGGAAGTTACTGTACTTATTTACATGTCTTATTCAACCATTAGCATCCACCATCCCTCAAACCCGTTGGATTGGCTCTGTGAAAACACAGCTTTGTTAATCCCAGGAGGAAGGATCCAGAACTCAGACTCCTAATTTAAATTCTCCAGTTTTAAATTATTATACTTGCAACTATGAATGTTTACTCCATTCTGTCACACTTTAATGTAATTATATCAGTTTGTCACTTGATTGGTAGCATCATGCATAAACATTTTACTGCTTTGTTAGGTTATGTCTGGACAAGATATTGCTGCAGTGCGTTCATCAGTCAAGAACTTTGTCAGGCGCTGATGCCATCAATGCTCTCAGACCTTTCTATTTTGCCGTACATCCAGATTTCTTTGGCCAGCATCCCAAAGAGAGGGTAAAAATATTTTAGTATGCTTTCTTTGTAAATATTTTATATATCAAGGATGGAAATTTTCTAGTTTTCCTGTTGTCAGAGAGACAAAAGTAATGTTAGAATTTAATAAAGTTGATACCAGAGAACAAAAAGATGCACTTCTTTAATTTTTAGCAAGGATAGGTCCCTTAAAAGTCCATTATTTGTTAATCATATTTTCTTATCATTATAAAGAAAATACTGAATCCTTCCAGGCTAATTTATAATACATACTACTTTATCCCTTTGAAATGCTCTGCATTATATTTGAATAAATGAATTTCTTTAAGCTTGAAAGCCTGTGGGTTTTGGAATGTACACAAATGTACAAGTATGTACACCATACAAATTTATTCATGCAAGGTAATTATAAATGCTGAGAATATGAATCGTATCACTTCTTGTTAAAAGCAACTGGCATTCTGAGAAACCTAATTCTGCATGTAAGATTAAAAAGGTTTCGATGAAAAATGGCCAAATTCATCATCTGTAATTGTTTTTGTTTGTTTTTGTTTTAAAACAGGAAGTAAATGAAAACTCTCTGAAGAGGCTAAATGGCTACTTGGAGAACCTACAGAAACCAGGATTTCGTTCCTTTAAGCCAACTCAGCTTACTTTTTATGTAAGAGAAAGAGAACCAAACTCTTCTAATGTTCAGGAATCCTTCAGTGCTTCAGGTGCTTTTATATCGTGTAGAATGTATCTTCCTGCATTTACACTCCTTCAGACTGTTGCTTAGCCTTGTGCAGTCATAACGACTTTACAGCTGAATAAAATCCTGTCAAACCGTGAAAATCTGTATTAGATCAGGCAGGTGGGACCATCCCAAGTAATTAAACATCTTAAGCTTTAAAAAGCCTTGAAGGAATGAGACATTACAGCATTGAGGTCAAGTTACAGTATAAGGAAGTAAAAAAGGTGGATGTAAATTATAATATTTCTGCTTTTAATGCCATTGCCATGTTTAACCAGAGCAACAGTTGGGTCCTCGTCCTCATTGCAGTTCATGTGTAGTACACAATGTCTGGGCACTTGTAGAATCAGTAGAAACTTACTCTCTAAGCAGCTGTATAGTACGTGAAGCTCCAATTTACTTCATTGCCTCTTATCTTTGAAAACACAAAAAATATTGCCAAATTTGGAATATTGCTTTTGATTAACTTTATTGTACGTATTTGTCTCCAGTGCCAACATGCCTTACCTAACAGAAGAGTTTCGCATTCTGTGTCCTGACAGTCAAAACACTTGAGCAAATTGTGAGGTGCCCTTGTGCTAGAAAACAAAATCATGCTGTTTTTCAGGAAAACAGTAGTGTTATGTCTGCTCTGCTTAACATAACATTTGAACTGGAAGCTGTCTTCTGCCCTTGAGTCAAAAGCTTGCTTTCTAACAGGGAAGTTCGGCCCTGTAGATAAGTGATGGGACATAGTTAAACTGCATGTGAATTTTGCAGTGAGTATTGAAATAACAGTATCATCATAATTTCCAGCTATCTGTGCTTTGTTTAGGTTCTTGTGTAAGAGAAAAGAAATGGGAATGCATTTTAAATAATTTTAATTAAATAACACTTGTTTTTTACAGGGTTTCGAGCAGTCAGTTTTACGTTACATACCAGGGATCTCCTGAGCACAGTATTAGATATTCTCAACTCCTGCAGTTTATCTACAGAGCATGTTCAGAGTTTGAATGTGAACTCTCAGCCCCACAAGGAAGCAAAAGGCACAGTGAACAGGCCTATCAAATGGAATAAGACTTACTATTCATTTACTGGATTCAAGGATCCTGAGGAGGAGCTAGAGCAAGCCCAGAGAGTGGAAACAACTTTAATGTACGTAATGCTTTCATTGAACTGAAATTTTGTAACCTAAATTGGTCTTATTCTAATGCTGAGTTTTTTAAAGGTAGGTAATAAACATTCTGAATAATACAAAACTTTATTGTCCAACATGTAATTTTGCCAAGCTTTTTATAATTAGAGTTCAGATGAGCTCCTGGCATAACTACAGTGCCAGCAAAGCTGAAACATTCTTCTCTCTTTGCCCAGCAGTCGTGTTTGGTCAATCTAGTTTTGGTTGATCTAGTTTTTCAGATTAGTGGAATATTGGTGGCAATTCAAAAGGAGACAGAGGCTCCACTTGCTCCAAATAGCTCCTTACCTCTTATAGGAATTCTGTAACACAAACCTATATGGCTGTTAACTTTATTGTTCCTATTTCCTTATCACATTCTGTTGAGGGTAGGATGTAATACATGAAAACTAAGGTTAAAAGATTTTAATAGGCATGGTATCTTAGTGTTGGGCTTCTCCTTTGTTGTTCAGCAGGAAAGCCTTAATATTTAAGTCAATGTAGTTATAAATGCTGAACTTGCATTACGTGTAGCATGTTTTGTAGTAAAGTTGGTGGTTTAAAAAAATTTGTATGTGCTCATTTTGGGACACACAGGCATTTTGGGGCCTTGAAAATCTTTTTGTAACAATGGGATTTAGGTACCATTTGAAATGAATGCAGAACTGTGCTGGAAGGATCTTCGGAGCAAAGTATACCCCTTGTCCTGCATACCACCTCACAAAACTACTGTAATATACACAATTGTAAAACACTTAACTGAGATTTAACATACTCGAGAATATTTTTACTTATTTTTACACATTTACAAGGAATGCCACGGACAGTTACGTATTAACAGTCTCGTTTTAATACATAGACAGCTGGCATCAGGCCTTCCTTTTTACTTGAGTTTGAATTTTTTTGCTTCAAATACAAATGAGAACGGAACTACTTGTTTGTAAAAGAGTATGAAAATAAGTTTATACTATGAACAAAGGCTAAATCTCTTAAATAATAACCTTTTCCTAGAAACAGAATTATCTACTGAAATTTTAGATGTACTCAATGAGTCATGTTTGTCTGGTTGTGATTATTGGCAAAAAAACTATAAAACTTTGACCTGTTTAATCTATGTTCATGTCAGCTCTGTAAAAGTTACCTAACTTAGCCCTTTAGTACCACCTCCCATATTTGATAGTCTACTATGATCACTTTGGTTGGGGTTTTTTTGTTAGGTTTTGGTGTGTTTGGGGGTTTTTTTAAAGATAGATGTGTGGAAACTTCTTTAATTAAACCACAGAGTTCTGAAGGTGTCCCCTGAAGTCACACTGGTTTGTTGGTTTATGCCTTTTACGGACACATCCAAGTCTTACAGTTTTAACATGGTCAGTGGTTTTGATTCAGTTTGATTTCTTAGAGCCCTCCAAAGACATTAAGTGCCAGGGTTTCCTCTGTAGATCTCTTAAGGTGAAGCATTTAACAATTTCATCTTCTATCCTCTATTTTTAAAAAATCCCTTTACCTGATAATTTGACTTGAAACACTTACATTAGCAGTAAAAGTGGAGTTACCTGTACTGTTTACATGATAGATCATGCAGCAGCATGCTTCTACTGTTGAGTATTTTTCCTCGTCTTTCAGATCCTGGCTCGATGATAATGAAGCAAGTGCAGTAAAAAAGCTGAAAAAGAGTTTGCCGCTTAGAAAAGAATTAGAACGTTTAAAAATTGAACTTTCTCATGAACTCCAGCTCTCAGATATCAGGTAATTAATTAGATCAGTTGAACTTAGATTAAGACAGTCAAAGCAAGGAAGTGTTGTCTAATATTATGCTATGAACTTTAAAAGCTTATTTCAGCAAAACAGCTGTATTTCATATATGAAGAAGTGTTACTGCACTGAGTATTTTTCTAGAAAAATTCTATTGGGACAAAAGTTTCCTGTTACAATCTGCTCCGAGAGACCTCCTATTTGCAACTGAAAATTAGGCTCCAGTTGAGGCAAACGCAGAAGTAGAACTGGTGTGTGTGTGTTAGCTTGGATGTTCTGCTGGTTAAAATTGCATTTCCTGAATCCGAGTTAATATCTACAAAGGTAACTAGACCGGCAGTGAAATGCAACTTTGCACATGGTACATAATGACATCCTGTGAATGCTTAATAAAAATGTTCTTTCTTCTAGCGTTTAGTTTCTCGCTCTCCAGAGGAGGAGGTGGTTTGTTTGTTTGAAAGATCTGAGTGCCGTTGGAAATGTTGATTCTTCAGAATATTTTCCAGAAAATAATTTGCGATCCTTTTTTAAATTTTGTGCCTTTGTGGATGCTGGGAAGTGAGATATTCAGGGTGGGGAAAGTGGCGGTGAAGGTATTCACAAGTGGAAAAATAAACTTTGAGGGATTATTTTAAGGGCTAGTCTGTTAGGTTCTATTTTTTTTACCAGGAAAGAGAGAGTTGGAGCTTCTAAAATCATGCTTTTGTCCTTTCACCCTGCAAAAGACCCTGGTTTCCTTTAAGCTGAAGCCAGGTTTTTTGAACACAATTTCTAATGCTCTGTAACTGTGCTGTGGTGAGGGTTTTTAACATTCTGAAACAGTCTTCAGTATTAAACGCGTAGGTTTAATTTTATTCATGGCTTATTAATTTTCTTAAATAGTTTGTGCATCTAAAATGCATTAAAATGATTGTGTTCTATGAAGAGTTATTAATCTTCCATGAGTTACATTGTTATAATTCAGAAAAGAATGTGAGTGCTGGAAATCTGACAAGCCAGTATCTTAATAGGACACTATTACTTGTGATTCTGGACCCTCATGCTAGAGATCTGAAAAATAACTGGGTCACTGGCTTTATTCCGTGTATAAGTTTAGGACAGATGAAGAAATGGCCACCTTTTTCCGCTCCCATCTGATGCTGCTGAAAGCAAAATGATATTGCTGGGTAACAGTAAATAATTATTTGCATTATTTGTGTTAGATCAAATTGCCTCACAAGTGCTGTGGCATAGTGCCATTCTCTGCATCCCAAAGAGCGAGGTTTTGCCAGTTAGGTTTCCCTAAATGAGATTGTGTGGGTGACCCCAGCCAGCAGCTGAGTACCCACACAGCCACTTGCTCATACACCCCCAGTGGCACGGGAGGAAGAGAATAGAAAGAGCATAAGCAAGAAAATTTGTGGATTAAGGTAGAAGTTTAGTAACTGAAGTGGAGCAAAGCTGCGAGTTCAAGCAAAGCAAAAGGAGGAATTAATTCTCTGTTCCCCATTGATGGGCAGGTGTTTAGCCCCTTCTGGGCCTCAGTGGTCCTCAGCATGTGTAATGTTTACTTGGGGAGACAAACACCATAACCACGAGGGTCCCCCTTCCTTCTCCTTTCCCCGAGCATTTGTTGTTGAACATGACATATGGTCTGGAATATCCCTTTGGTTAGTTGGACTCACTCATCCTGGCTGTGTCCCCTCCCAGCCTATTTGCTGATGGTGGGGGGGCAAAGTGGGAAGAAAAAGTGAAGACCTGTCGCTGTGCCAGCACTGCACAATAGCCAAAATATTGATGTGTTATGATCACTGTTATAGTCAAAAATATAAAATATGAGTGTTACGAAGAAAATTAACTCAATTCCAGACAGACACAGTACAATAAAGGAATGGGAATTTTCCACTTTAAGACAGTTTTATATCAACTAAAAGTCTGTAAAAAGGTGTATTTTTCCAATACACTGGGACAACGTCACAATTTAGATGCTTTTTGAAATTTGCTTAGCAATCTGTCTGATCGGTCTGTGATGGAAAAGATGCCAAAACTATGTGTATTAAAGCCAGCAAGGTAACACCTGGCTCCTGTATGGTGTAACAAAAATTACTCCACTGTAAAATATGAATAATACATAGCAACTTTACATTGGAATCATAGTAATGTTTTGGGCTAGGAACCGAAAGAAAAGAAAAAAAAAGAAAAGAAAACAATGTCCTTACATACTGTATTTGCTCCTCTGGACAAACATTACACAGTGTCCAAACAAACTGCATGCTCCATGACCAAACCAAATACTGGGTTGTCTGTTGCTGTTCTCTTACTAACCCCCTTCTTACTGGGGGAGAGATTTACATCTGTCTGCCTGGTTTTATATTTATTTTTCCTGGTGTTGGTTTTCTTTGTTTGTTTTTTGGGACTCACTTTAAGAAACACTGGAATTTTATTTAGACTTTTTATCAGTTCAAATAGCATATGACATGGACAGCTTTTGAATAGCCTTTGCTTTTATTACTTTTGGGGTGCTATTTTGCTTGTGTTATAAGGCCTTGAGCTGCATCTTAACTTCTGTGATTTTTTTTTTCTTAAATAGTATTGAGGATGAAATGCTTTCAATTACATTTTCCTTTAGGTGGCAGAGAAGCTGGGGCATTGCTCACCGCTGTAGCCAGCTACAGAGTCTGGGCCGCTTGGTCCAACAGCGACCTGAAATATTAAAGAATGTTAAAGGTATTTCTGTTGCTTGTTTCGTATATCCTAATATAGTATTGATTCAGAAATGAGCATGGGTCTTCTGTGACAAGGGAGCTCTAGTTCTTTTTACAAATTCTTTTGATAACTGCAAAAACAAACTTGTCAGACTTACTGAAAAGCTGGTGAGAATTTACATTTTAAGCTACTGGGTATTTTTTTAAAGTGACCTTTCCGTGCAGTTTATTCACTGCACTCAGTTTCTAGTTTACTTCTTAATAAATGCAAGTGGAGTCTGTTGAAGGCACCAGACTTAATATTATCAATAAAAGTAAAAAATCTAAACTCAGCCTCTGAAAGGGTGGAGGTAGCAATAGATTGTTGCCCGTGGTAGATTCAAGACAAAAATGTGAGTAGGTCTCTAACCCTAGCGAGGACTTACTAGAATACCTTTCAGATTGTACTGCTTTCTTTTCTCATGTGCATTCCATAAAATAACTACATTAAAGTCAGTATTTTCTCAGGAAAAACTAAAATATTCTGTAAACCTGACCTACCATTCTTCTCATACAGCTGTTTGACCTGTGGCAGTGGCTGTTTCCTCTAATTGTAATTCCACATTTCATGCCTGTCTCCAGATACTCAGTTTTGAGTGGCTTTCATTTGAGGGTTCACCTAATCCTTTGCCAAAAGACAGAGTAGGTAGGACAATAAGTAGTAGTTTTAAATTGTATCAGATTTCAAATTAGTTTCTTTTCCTGAGCATGCTAAAGATTCAAAGCATCAGAGAAGTCTGTCTTGTGAACCTGTTGTAGTCTCCATCTTTGAAGATATTTAATAATGCACTGGATAAATACCTGTCAGTAATTATACAAGGACAGTTGATGTTGCCTTAGGGCACGAGGATGGACTAGATGCCTTGAAGTCAGTGTTGCTCTTTCTTTGGGAGTTTGGCAAACTGATTTCTGAGAGCAAGAGCTTCTACTTAAGCCTTGTCTTGTAGATTAATACGTCACACTGAAGACTTTTGTGGAAGCTTATTTTGATAAATAGTTGCCTGTGCTTTTACCCTAAAGAATTCTTGAGGATCTTTGTACTCAACTTAAAAAACATGCTCAGACTCAAAACTGATTTATCCCCCTAAAAATCCGCCTAGAATTAGCCTTTTATGTTGTCCCTATTTTAAAAAAGAACGAAAACATAATGTGCAAGTGTTTCTTATAGCTTGCATGTTGCAGAGAGTTCTGAAGTAGAGTTGAACGGCCTCGTTAATAGTTCTTTGACCAACTTTTACCCTCTATATGCTTCGAGCATATAGCGTGTGTTTCCTACTTCATACAGGATTTGTTCAGATTAGTTGAATATCCTCTCTGATGAGATTTTCTCATATTTTAAAACAGTCGTAAGAAAAAGGTCTGAGTAACTAAAAATCTTATCAAGTTCAAACAGAGAGATGCAAATGCTGGGTCAGGTTTGTATGAAAAAATTCTTAAACTGGACTTTTCAAGAATCCCTTTCAAAATTTTGAGAATAACAGAAGCGCCTACTCACATGCCTTTGTGCTGCAGAAATGCATTGCTTGTGACATGTTAGCAGCATAGTTATGTCTTCAGTAATTGTAGGAATGATTGCAGTAACCCAAATTAGTAAAGAGCTTTGTTCAATCTCTAGGACGCACAGTGGTATTTACAGATCGCTCAGGTATGAGTGCAGCAGGTCACATAATGCTGGGGACCATGGATGTTCACCATCACTGGACCAAAGTAAGAAGATTTCCAAGTAAATGATAACACCCCTTGTTGTGACATCCTTTTTTAAACTATAACAAAAATTAATAGGTGCAGATAACCCATGAGTAATTTAAAGCAAACACTTAGCTAATGTGTTTAGCATGATGGTGTACACTGCATTCTAAATTTAATCCTGTGTATGCTGTTACTAACAAGAGTCTTTGCTAGATCTTTGCTGCTGCTTTCATTAATAAGTAAGTACTACTTCCGATTAGATGTAAAAAAACCTAATTTGTTATGCACTGTTCCAGTCTGTGCAGTGAGTCCTGGCAGAATACTTTGTGAACCATAAAGAGCTCATTCCCATGAAGAGCTAATGGATTTTATTCCGATCTTTTGTAAATATGAGATTTAAAGGGAGTTGTGAACTGATGATTTTAGTCAATGACTACTAACCAACCCTATCACTCCATTTTGTTCTTTCAGGCAGCTAATGTGGATGTTGCAGAATTTTATCTTTAGTGACTGTGCCCGTTCTGCTGCTGCTTGTGTAAAGTTCAGAGTTGATAAGCTTTCTGACATCCTAAACGATAGCGTTGTATGCAAAGGACCAAAAACTAAATATGTGGCAATATCAACATGTCACTTGAGGAATTTTTCTTTAATCTTGGTTACTGAAACATTACTGATAAATCTATGAAAAAGTATTTCTTCGTAAAGGAGATTATTGGTGGAATTTCGTAGTTGGGAATTTCACCCTGCTAGAATACCAGAATATTCTGTTTCTGTATTCCAATCAGTGAATAATATGAAAAGTTAACACTCAGTCTTCTTTCTCTGGTGGTGGTTTGAATTTTTGCCTATATATGTTTTACTGAGGGGGGAAAACAAACCGTGGCTTGTTAGTGTGAACAATGTACTAAGAATTTAAATTGAGAAGCTGGAATTCAATAGAAAACTTTCTGAGATTTGAGAGTGTTGATAGTCATTGGAATAAAGGTGTTCTGATCAATACTAAAATAAACACTTAACTTCCTTGAAAAGATAAATGTTTCGTCTTTCTAACCTTTGCTGCAGGTTTTTCCAAAGGGGTCATAAAGCCACACAAAATGCCATGCAGATAGAACAGTGTGTGTAGTTAGTTGTAGTGATGGTGTTTGCTTGGGAAGACAGAAGAGAGGTGCATATTTGAACCTGAAAGCAAAGGCTTTTTATTTTGAAATGCACTGAAGATCATGTGAAATGTTACACAGAAAGTCAGTGAAAATCTTGATGAGGTTGATGAGTCAGTTGGTTTTTAGAGAGCATGTTTGTCCAATTCTGCCCCATTTTAGAAAGCAATCCTAAGTGCTATTACTTTTTGTTACTAATTACTAGAAGAAGGAAGCGGTAGAATGCTGCCCAAGTCAGTCTGTAGGATGCTTGGTCAGAGGTAAAATATTTAAAGGATTTTTGCTGGTCTTGTTTGTAACAAATGCAAATGCTGACCCAAATGCTATTGTGACAAAAGCTGTTCTGATTATCATCTCAGAACTATCTACTATCTATTCTACTGTTCTCCTGGGTTTCTAAAGAGATAGTTCTGAAATCACTCGACTTGTTCCAGCAGCAGCTTTTTTTGTATGAAAAACTACTTTAAAATAACAACCGAGTGGATGGGTAGGTAGTGACTACCGTGTGAGGAATAGCTCTACCACTGTAACTGTGGTGATAAATGTTCTATATAGGTGTCAGAGTCTATATTTTTGTTTATGTGAAACTATTAATTTATGAATATCTAGAGGACATCCATCCATGGTTTTATGTCCTTTTGGTACCTTTATGTTATAAATACAGAAAATACTTAAAAGTTTGTTCCATTATATCTTGTCCCAAAATATATACACTTGGTATTTCTCACCTTTAGTATTCTTTGATTTTAATTTTTTCCCCTTGGGTTCCGTGTTTGCATTGTTAAGTGTCTCTCTTATAGTTTCTTGTTGGTTTTTTAATTTATTAAAATTAACTTTTAAGCTCTGTAACATAAAAAATGTTTGTTCGTGTGTATGCACAGATTTTTGAGAGACTGCCAAATTATTATAAGCTTCAAAAAAGGCTGCTGCTCTTGGAAGATCGGATAAGCCAACTTCTGGGAGGCATCCAAGTAATATATATTGAAGAACTGCAACCTCTGTTGACTCTAGAAGAGTACTACGAGACTCTCAACTCTTTCTATAACAAACTACGTGACAGCAGACTACCTTTTCATCCTCGCAGTCTGCGAGGCTTGCAAATGATTCTGGAAAGGTAGGTATTTGCAGGGAAGGCTGGTTTCTTTTAGAGCTTTTATTCTTTTCTTTTTTTTTTGTTACACTGCTTATTGCTCTCACTAAGAAGAAAAGTAATATAACCTCGGATTTTCATTATGTCAAAGTCTTTTTGTTTCTGAAGGATTTAAGTGCATTTTTATGGGTTAAGAAGGAATCAGACTGAAGAAAATCCTGCTTAATTTCATTCAAGTTGGACTCAAAGTTCTGTCTATTTTACACTGTTGTACTGGGTTAAATCAAAAGTTTTGTGCTGTCATGCTGGTATTTCTATTTTTTGAGTATTCTTGCTTTTGAAATGTAATTTTAAAAAAGCGTTACCTACGGTATTACTCTAATCTCATGAACCAAACTTGATAATTTTTTACCAGTTAGTCTGATTGTGATTAGTTTATATTCTTTTATCTTTAGATTTTTTTCTGAAGGTAATTTACATAAATACATAAATAGTTGCATTAAAAAATTGTACCTTTTTCTTTACTTCCATCATGTTTCATTAGTGACAGATATGCACCGAGCTTACATGAATTTGGACACTTTATGATCCCAACGGTCTGTGATCCAGCAGCTCTTCAATGGTTTATTTTTGCCAAAGCACAGGAAGCAAGAGAGAATTTGAAAAGAAAGGAGGAGTAAGTGTTCATGTGACTCAATACATTTAGCTCTTTAAAGTCTTTGCATGTCCTGTTTTTTATTTGGAGAAGGAGGAGAATTTTAAAGAATGTATTCATACTCTTTTGGTGGAAAAACCCGTTTTGTTTCTAAAATAGAACTTTACCCATCAGCTTTACTAAGTAAAGAATTACAGCATTAGTGAATGCAAACAGTTACTAGAAAATAACCTCTTTCACCTTGTAGAGACAGTTGTACTTCATTCAGAAGTAAAATGTCTTTGCTTACAAGACAAAATTGCATAGTTTGTTTTACAATTACTTTCCCAACTAAGAGGTGGAAAACACTTTCTCAATGAATAAGAAAAGCAAGAATTTTTAGTAATGTTAATTCAAATGTGACAAAAAAGCAGTGAAATCTAAACTAAAAATAACTGAGACCAACTAGAGACTCATTATTTCTAGTTATTGGTCACTTAGATGAGAAAAATATTAGTTTGTACCTAACAAGGTGAAGAAAAAAAAATTGGGGAAGAATGAAGAGAGAAACACCTTGTGGGTATTCTCTCACAGGTGCGAGTGAGATGAGAGAGATTTTGATAGGGAGTCACAGCACCATACTTAATATTAGGGCCACGCTCTGTAATACCCATCAGAACTGTAAATTTGGTTCTTGACCTTGTACCCTGCATGTGTCCTTGAGGATGAAGTAGAGATACTGGGGCTGTTTTAATAAAATACTGTTATAGGTAAGCGGGTGGTCCTTGTTCTTTCAGAAGTTGTTACTGCACATTTATTTTTCTGCTTTGGAAAGCTTTTAATGAGCTGTTGAACCATCACACTGTTATGAATGTATACATGATGTATAGATCCAGATATGTTTCTGTGAAGTTATTGTAAGGCACGAGTTGCTGAAGGTGTTATAGTTTTAGCTCTGTTAAGACCTCGTTATTTGGAAAGAGATGTTTTGCAGGTAGACTTCAGTAAGCATGATTTGTTGGAATTTTTCCACAACCCTAGTCCATCTTGGAAATTAGATTTTTGCCATATAAATGGCAACTACTGAATAGCTCTCTATGTAACTGCCCACATGTGCCAGCTGGGAAAGTATTGTCTGTAGATTTTGGGAGGGATGTTGTAGTAAATGTATGTATGCATTCGCATCTGGGTAACTCACTCTCCAAAAAACCTCACACTACCACACTAATCCAGGAAAACTGTGCCCTCAGCTGTGTTATAAGAATGTAAGAGCCAAGATGCTGATTGCTGGTTTGTATGAAATAGTAAACAACTGTACTGGGTCACAATGTCTGTCCCCATCATCCGTTAGCTTAAGGAGAGGCTTTATGGGTGGGGCAAAAAATGTGGTGGGTTTTTTTACTCCATACTCCTTCCCAGTGTCTGTCTGACTGCGCTTGAGAAAATACTTGAAGCTGGAAACATCTCCTGTTAATAGCATTCAATAGACCTTTCCCCCCCCTCCCCTTAATTGTCTTATTATTTTTTGAGTCAGTTTGCATTTTGTGGCTCCAAATATCCAATGGCAGCAAATTGCATATTTGAATCACATATGGGATGTGTCTATGAAAGAGGAGGTGTTCTGTGATTTATAGACCCACAGCCTGATGATTTCATTTGTCATTCTTTTGTTCTTGTGTGATACAAAATACAAAAGAGTCATTCTCTATCACCTCTTCTTTTTTCTGTAGCTGTGTCGTATTTCCTCTTACTTGTCTTTTATCGAAGCTGAAAACTCCTTTTCCACTTAATGCTTCCTTGGACAGAACTTTCTGTTCTTCTGATTTTCCTGAGCCTCGTGTGGCGGTTAAAAAGGCCCTGAGATAAAGGAAAATATTTTGAGATGTGCTGGCTCTGCTTTGCACATGGACTTGAATGTTTTACATGCAGTAAACAGCATAGAATGGCTGGAATTCTGACCTGAATGCACAAGGAAGTCCAAATTCTGCTGCTTTAGAAAGTTCTGTTATCTGTGTGGATAATGTCAGTCTTCTAGTAAGGCAGGATTCTCCTTCCCATGCTTCTGTAAAGTACCAGGTTTGGGTGGTGATGAAGGTGTAAGCTTCCCTGTGGAAGTGACTGAAAGCAAACCTGCAGTTCTCCAGCTAACTGGAATTCCTTCAAGGGAGCCTAAGATTTCACAGAGCAGGAAAGTTTGGTGCCTAGGTATTTGGGAATGCATGCAGGAAGGTGGCGTGGAAATGGTCCATAGAGAGGACAGGCTTGCTCTAGGCTAACTCACTGTCTCGGCTCATTGCTGACTGCCAGAGTGGGCTGGGCTCTTGTGCAGTGATCTGAGTGCCTCAGCAGAGCTCAGTGCCATGCAATTACACAGAGGCACAGAGGGCCCATCCTGAGCTCCGGAGAGAGTGGTGGCAAGGCCCTACAGTAGAGTTTTCATGTGAGGCAAATGGTCTCAGTAGCTGTGTCCGTGCTTAGCTTGGGCTGATTCACATCCCAGTGGTGCTGCTGCTTTGTAGCTCCTCCCCTGTCTAGCACGGGGTCTGTGTTGTAGGGCAGCCGTGGTGCTGAGTCTGCAGCCAAGCTGGCTTGGAAATGCAGCTGTGTTCGTGTGGCAAAGTGCCTGAGCTAGTGGGGCTGGCTGAACCTGAACTGTCTCTTCATTAGTTGATCAGTCACAGCTCCAGTGACTTAATTAAATCTACACATTAACTTTATTTCTGAGTAGTTTGAGTTTGCCATGTGGTGTCTTATTTCTCTGGGGTGAAGGAAAAAATCATCTGCAAGCTTTGGATTCAAAATTCATAGAATCATTTAGGTTGGAAAATACCTTTAATATCATCAGGTCCAAGCAGATCAACAAAATTCTGCAATTGGGAAGTTACTTAACACGCTTAATATGCATCAGTTTACTGTACCTATCAGTCGTTGGTTTTGGTGACATACAGAGTACTGGTGTAACTAAGACAGAGTAATTATGAACATGATTTTATGCTTAAACTTTCAATGTTATTTAAGTCTTTTCATTCCTTACATTAAAAATAGAGCCTCACAGGATTTTTTTATTTTTGTGTTTTTCCCAGTTACTTAGTGAGCAAAAAGATGTCATGGCACAGGCTTTGAAATGTGACTCCATGGGCATGTGGTGCCCATAGTCATGGAAGAATGTTCACTCTGACTTCTGAGATAGACACGTGTATCAACCTGCACAAAAATCTCAGCTCTACACTAGCTGTACATGAATTCACACCTTTGTTTACTTGCATATAATCTACTTATTTCAGTATTTCTTGTTTGAGTAGATATTCAGTATATATTGAAATGCTTATTTTAAGGTGGGAGTTTTAAGAGATGAAGTTGTAATTTTGTTGCTGTGTGTTGTCTCCATTTGCTAGGATGATGATTACAGAGAAAGAGCTCATCAATACTTCCAGGGAAAGATTTTCTTTGGATCGGCTGTATAAGGAGCCCAGTGTCTCCAGTGCACAGATGATAGATTGTTGCAAGCGGCTGCTGGAGGAATCGTTGCCCTACCTACAAGGCATGCACCTTTGCATTTCCCATTTCTACTCTGTGCTGCAGGATGGAGACCTGTGTATACCTTGGAACTGGAAAAACTGAGGGATGTGTCTGATAATCAGATGAATTGTTTTATTTTCTGTAAGAGGTTATAAATATGAATGTTTTTAAGAGTAAATTATTTAAATCTGTATTTTGATATCAGTATTCAGCTCACAAATTTTCTTCCAGCTGCTGCTGAGGAAGGATTGCAGTCCTAGACAATTTGCACAATGCGCAGTATTGGTAGTCCTGGGAACGACATCTGTACATTATCCATACTACTGTAGGAGTCCCAGTGTATGGTTACAGTTGTGAAACTGCATTTTTGTAGTGAATTCTGAAAATACATTAAATTGCAAGTCTGCAAAAATGTGCATGTGTATTTTTAATATCCATGAATATTGCCGGATAGATCATCTTAAAGAAAGAGTGCGCTACTCCAGCCAGACGTTACATGCCATCTTAAGGGGTTCACTGAATGCACAAGTGAAGTATACAGAAGTTATCTGGTGGCAGTGCTGGCATTTCATATTGCTGCCTGTCACTGAATTAGAAAAAAAACAAGGGAAAAAACATCAGAATATTTCTCCTTTGCAGAAGAAAGCAGTACATTAACTTGGTGTCTACAGCAGAATTTCACATGCTGGTCCAATATTGTTGCCTTAGAATTCCAAAATATGCCAGTTATACTGTCTGTGGTTACTTTAAAGCAGATGTCCTTCTCTTTTTGTTTTCCGGTATTTGCTCCATAAATACAGACAATCCTCTTTACTTACACTATAACAGATTGCAAATCCCATACACAACACTTAAAACCTGAGTAGTTTAATGTGACATCTAAGGGAAGGAAGCACTGATCTGTGTGGGATTGTCTGCCCGAGTAAGTACTTCTCAGTAAGAACAAGGAGTTTGCAGTATGGCAAACGCGTGGATCCTTTCTGCTACTTTATTCCATGAAAAAAAAATGAAATAAAGTGTGAATGCATGTCAACACTTTTTCATTGTAATACATGCCAAGCTGCATTTTGGTATTTGGATTACTACTTTGCAAAATATCATTTGAGAAAGACCAACTGCTTAACATTTCTGGATTTGAATTTACCATAACTGGCAAAAAGAAAAGGAATTGTCAAATGCTTACTTGCCTTGTATTTTTATTTGTATTGAGCAGGGAACTTGGTGTGGGCCTCTCTTTTCTCCTGTTAGAAGGCGCAGTATCAAGTTGTTTATTAAGATGTCAAAGCAAAAACCTCCACTGTGATCGCAAAAATGACTGTTCAAAAACGTCAAGACAGAAGCTGACTTCCTCAGGCCTTCAATCCAGGGGATTCACTGGCAATGCCTGGAGAGGTTTTGAAGATGAATTGACAGTTTCTTCTAAGTAGTTAACTTCCATGGCACATGACCTTCTTCAGTCCATCTAGCACTGCTGATACTCTGTGTGTCCCACCTGTGCTAAGCTAGTGAGCCAGTCCCATGAGACAGCCCAGCAATATTCCCCCGTTCAGCTTTTTGAAAATAGGGTATCTTTGGGAATAAAAAGACTGTAGGAGTGGGGGGTTTTTTTTCTTGCTTGAGTTGGATGACCCCTTATAGAGCTTGAGGGAAGAAGCAGCTGTCCACTTTGACTAGAGGAGGTGATAAAAGGTCTGAGGGAAGGTGAGTGGATATGCAATCCTGTGAGGACTGACACTAATGTCACCAAAAACAGTGACAGCACCTTCTCTTTGCAGCACAGAACAGACAGCTGAAACTGGCTGGAGAAGAATACATAAAGAGTCTTTATGAAATAGAGCATGGGATGTTTCTCCACAAGTAATGGAGACCCTGACTTGGAATGGGAGTTGAAGAAGGCAAAGCTTGACAAGGGGGAATGGGACTGACCTTAAGTGTAGAAGCAGTGAAGTAGTTGCTGTAAAACATTTCTAGTCTGGGATGCATCTGAAGATTCTCACCATTCCCTCTAAGGGAAGATAGCCAAAATCCTCTGGCAGAATGTGTCAGCCCTCAAAGGGTGGCATGGCAGCTTGTTTTCCTGATGGTTTCCTCCAGGCTAGGGTCTTGGATCTGTGCAATAAACCGGAGTTCCAGTCCTGCCACCCTCTTACCGGGGAGGTGGTTGGCTCACATGCCATGGAGTTGGATCTTCCCTGTTCTGTTAGGTTTTGTTTTCTTGAGTTCTGAAGGAGATGCATTATAAAATCTCTCAAACTGCTCAGAAGTTTAGCAATATAAAAATGAAGGTTGAGTATGGGTCAGTAATCCAGCAGTGTAAGGTCTGAGTCTTAACAGTGTTATTTTACAGTGCACTTTCTCTAGATCGGTTTTGCTGCTGAATGATCAAGTTGCTTTTACAAACATAAGGGCCTCTTCACATTCTTTAACATACTAAGAAAAACAATGGGGTAAAAAGATAAGGTGCATGTTGCAGGTGTTTATTTGGTTGTGTTTGATTTATTTTGAAGACCGTCACCAAAGTAACAGAATTATCCATTTAGGTAAATGTATATGGGTTAAATCTGTCAGAATTACATCTTGATTTCTAACACTTTATATATAGCAAGGGAAAAAAAGAGGTTAGAACTCTGTAAATCTTTTGCCACTATGGCAGGGTGGAAACAGATAATGATTTGAAACTCTTGTGTTTTTAAGTAGTGCAGAACACCCCAAATTCTGTTCAACAGGCAGTGCTGTCACCTCATCGTGGAAATAGGTTTGAATGAGTACTAACATCTGCTGTAGTTTTATCCAGTACAAAGTCCTACTTGCTCTGTGACCAACAACTAAAAACGTTTCCTATGAAGTTTCAAGAAGCGTCCTCTTTAAAAACAAATCCTAATATTAAATTAGGTGGAGTTGATGTCTTGCTGTTTTAATCATTATTGTTTGGCTTAGATTTGAGTTTTCCTACTCTTCAGAAGTTTTAAGCATACATTTGAAAGGTAAGTAAGAAACCCTACCACTGATCAAAGAATTGAAATGTGTGTTGGTTATCCGTCACGAGTCAATAAACCCTGATGGCCGGATCGTGTCATTCAGCCTCTGAGAGTGGTTTAGTATTTTAGTGCAGCTGCCAGAAGGAAATTCAATGCTAAAATAAAAGAGATGGGGGCTTGAGACAAAATTTATCACCTTAACAAGTTATTTCGATGCTGTTTAATACTGTGACCTTGAGACGCAGGCACTGGCAAACAGCATTTTCCATTTTGTCAGGTGTTGGCGTAACATTTTACAGTATCAGTTGTTGGTGGATTTCAGCGTTACAGGACTCCTGCCTGTGTTTTAACAGCTGTGTATGAAAATTGCATGAAATTGCGTGCAATAGTGTGCATTTTGTCATCGTTCTTACGGCTATTAACTGCTGGGATACAGTCTCCAGCGCTAGCAGGCTTGTATTCATGTTTTGTGAGACATTCAAAAGGTTGATAATGAATCTTGAGGAAGACTTAAAAAGGGAAAGTCTTCCAGAAGACTAGAGCCGATGTATCAAAGCATATCCAAAATTCATCAGAACTCTTCATGGAAAATGTAAATCTCATCTGGTTTGTGTACGTGACTGCTAGAAAAATCTTTCTGAGGAAACTGAAATTTTTAAACTTAGTAATTTCCAGTTGTTTTTCTGAAAATACATAGTATTTATCTGAAAAGTGTTATCTCTGTGACTCCCTGGACATGTTCATGCACAGTATGTGTGTAGTGTATGTATACAAAGACGAGACTTTCTTAGTGTTTCTTTATAAGCTTAACATTATGCAAATTTGTAATAGAGAAGGGCAGGAGGTTTTGTTGGGAGTTTTTTATAAAAAAGGTAGCCCAACTGAGAAAGAGAAAACATAGCTGTAAATACAGTAAAAATGTTGATTTTAAAAGCTGAAAGGTGATCCTTCTCAGCTGCATATTAATACTAGTGTAATTTGACTTTAAATACAAGATTAAAAGCTGGGATCTCAATTCTGTGCATGGAAAATATGTCTAGATATCTCCCTGGAAAGCCCTGTTAAAACTACAGTATGTACTGATGTAATGGGAAAATAATCTTGTTTTGCAGTTTGTCCTTTTCAGCTACATATTCCTTACACAATTGCTTAAATGCTGAATAATTTAGGACTTCATTTTTGCTAAATCCTCTGATGGGGCGCTGCGTCTAAGTAGCCAGACTGATTGATTCTGATCTCAGCAATGTCTTTAAGACAAAAAACCTTTAGAAGATACTTTATTTAGTAGAGCTGAAATTTAATATTTTCTTGCCAGCTTTTATATTCTGAAAGTGTCTCTTCTCTGATCTTCTATTTCCATAGCTTTTGGCTATTGTGTGGCTCCACATTTTAGTGACCTTAAATGATTTTTAACCCTTCTGCTTTTCCTAACATATTTACCAAAAGAGCACAGGTTTAAATGTCTATGCTGTGAACTGTACTAACTACAGAGCCCCCCAACATGCCTGAAACTGAGCTTCTTATCCTCTTTGTAAAATTCTCTTAGATTTTAACAGAGAATAAGATTTCGGAAAAGTGAGAGTGGCTCAAGTTTGTGCCAAATGTAATGGCTGCAATGGCAACATGGAACGGTTTTTAACGTTGAGATTAAATAAAAAGAGCAGGGTTCATTTTCTTCTTATTATTTAGTACCGACATCCCTACCTAGCTACTCAGTACAACACAAGGCAATTTACTGTAGATTAAGGTACCAGTCAGCTTTCATTTCTTTTTCATTGTTTCTCTTTCATCATCTCCCTTGTCATTTGATTTTTTATATGTTGCAGGGACATAGTTGAGTAGTCAGCTAATGCCCGTGGTAGCTGTGTGCACCCTCTCTCTGTAATGGGATATTCTGGGACCATTTACTAAAAGCAGCCATCGGATGGGAACCTGATGTCCTCCCTCAAGACTGCTCTGTGATCTGGCGGCCACAGTTCAAGATCAAGGCGTTTCCTTGATAGTGCTTTGTCCAGCCCACACGTTATTTTACCCCTCAGGTTGTCATGCTCCTGGGAACTTCTCAGTCGGAGTTGGGTTTTTTTTAACGGGATGTTTCAAGTTCACCTCGAGTCAGTGGATTGTAGTTGTAGACTGAATTTTTGAATCCTGCTTGTGTTATAATCCAAGGACGTGGGTAACTTCCGTTTTCAGCTTGCATTGATTTCAGACAGTCCATTGAGACAGAGCCGTAACTTCTACGCAGTGCTAGAAAAACAAAGGGTAAATGCAAATCCTTCAATTGCACACAATTAAAATTGCGATGAAGTACTTAACAAGGAGCCCTAGGTATGACTTTAATTTGATTTCTCTCACCAACTGGCAGCTAGGGCAGTGTTGCACAGAGACTGTATGATTTGGGGCTCACCCTGGTAGCGGGGTGCTGTGAAGGTGACGTCTCAGAGCAGCCGAGCTACCAAGGGTGAGCCGATGTTGTCTTCGTCAGGACTGCCTGCACAGCTCCAGGGGAGGACATCTGATCACAACAACTTCCCGGGTGGAGTGACCCAAGGAGCTCTGCTTATCTAAAAAAATAGATAGATAAATAAATAAATAAAATTAAAATAAAAATAACCACAGAAACAAAAGCGAGAAAGGACCTTTCTTAAAGTACTCCCTGAGTTTGTAGCAGTGCTGACAGAATTAACAGCTTATGGTGTTTTGAGCCAATTCTCTGATTCAATTTTGCACGATTCAAATAAGGGAGGATTCCTGGAGGATGATGTTGCTGTCTTCGAAACAGACAATCCCTCCAGCCAGGTGATATTTAAACACAGGGCCATTAGTGTATTGCATGATCAGATGCACATTCCTCTCTGTTTAATCTTTGAGCTTGCGAGACCTTTCTCTAAAGGTCACAAAGTGTTAATCTAGATGTGACTAACCAGTTCACAAAGGTTTTAGTAACAGGGAATCTTGTCTTGGTCAGTATTTGTGTGATGTCTGGAATAGTTCGGTCTCTTGCACTCTGTATTACCACGAACAAAAAAAAATATCAAATTAATGAATCAGAATTTAAAAGCCCATATGGCTGCAACTGTTTCTTCACTGCTCAGGTCTTTGTTGCCCTGGCATGACAGACATTGGAGGGAAAATAAGCTGTGCTGTAAATTGAGGGATATATGCGCATTCTGGTTTTAGCCAGAAATCTGTGCTTCATTTTGAGATGGTGAAAAGTGGGTGGGACAACAGGCCCTGCAGGTCTAAACCCCTCATGGCCAAAGTCAGGACTTAAAAAAAAAATTACATATACTGTATGGTTCTTTCCCTTTCTACTGGGTATAGAAACCATAACTGTAATCTTCTGGAGGGAGCCACATTTCATCTACAATTTATGCTTTGGCCTAAAAATGAGGAAAAGGAACAACTGAGTTTAGGATTGCTTCAGCTTGGCACTTAGGAGTTTTTACCCACCTCCTTCCTAATGCAGTTTGTCATGACCAGCACTGAGCAGCTCTAAAGTGCAGGTTCCAGCTGAGATTTCTAATTATAATTTAATAGCATATACCTAGCTGGGTGGCAGGGGAAAGCCATAGAGACCTTAGTGCATTTGCAGGTGTCTTCAGATGTCTTCAAGGAGTCCTAACAGACCTTCTCAGCTCATGGGTCTCTCTTAGAAGCCTTGAAATTTAATCATGTCTTTATTTGAAAAATTTCTTGAAGATACTCTCTCATCCAAGTAAAGCTGTGTAAGTCTGTATAGGGAGCATAGTATATCTGCATAGCTGATTGGGACTAGAAGTTTCTTTTGGAGAAGGAAGAAATCTCACTGTTCTAGCTAGGTACATGTGTCCTGAATTTCTCCTCCATGGGGTTAGTCTTGGTAGGTACAAATCATAAACAGGTTTATTTGAAATATCTGTGTTCAAAAGCAGTTAAGAAGAGAACAGTAAGAGACTGGGTGTTGAGCACATTCCTGTTTTCCTTCCTCCCCTCCATTTGCCATTTCAAGGATTAGTGAGGCTTCTCCACCTTGAGTATGGACCATTGGCTGTGATGGTGAGAGTTTGCCAAGAAATTGCAGACCAGGGTTTCCAGAAGTGCTTTCTGCTTCTTACCAAACAAAAGCTTTGCTGGGCTCAGGCAGTGTGTCCTAAACCCTCATGCTCCACCATAGCCCCACAAAATGTAGTCTACCTGCATTCAAATGTGTTCTTGCCTGCTGCTCACCTTGGTGGTAAACTGCAGAGGTTCTATACAAACACTGAGTCATCCGTGGCACGGGGTACTTGGTAACTCCTCTGTTCCTTTTTGGTTTAAAGTTTGTGCTGATTTTGTCATTCCCTCATTGTTCCCTTCTTTTGTTATGTTCACTTCTTCCAAAGATAAACCAGCCTTTCTTGAGGACAGAGTTAATATTAGGTGAAACACAATTATGCAGTGATTAATGGAGGCCTAGGTGCAGTTAGCAATTACTTAAAATGGGCTGGATTTCCTAATGATTACATTGTTCTCTACAAATTTATTTTGCAGACAACTTATTATACTGGATTTTTCTTGGACAATAAATTTGTGAAACATTTGCAGCATCACCCTGAGGCACTAACAGAAATTGCCTCCTCACTGATAAATAATTTAGATGGGTAAGATCTTGTGCAGACCCCGTACACTCAAAAGGCCTCATCAGTTCCCAGCTTCTGGGGGGAAAAGGTGACCACAAAAGCAAGGAGAACTGCACTGGAAAATTTGAGCATTCACCATGGTGCACTGTTAAAGTCACGGGACGTGTAGGTAAGAGGCACAAACAGAGGATATCTGAAAAATAACTTGGAGTAGCTGTAAGCCGTGCTAACGTTTCCCTTTCTGCTTTATTAGTCTTTGTACACCTCCTGCCAGCCAGGTTATAACCTTCGGATTATTCTTTATATGATGAGTATATTTAGAATGAATATTTGTGTCCTATAACTTTAACCATAGCATAGGTTATTAAAAATTAATTTAATGGTCCTCTAGGATCCAACTCTGGAGGTAGCAAACAAGCGTCTCGGTTATATATTGTCTTCAATTATTCATTCAAAACTACGGGGAGATTTTCTAGAACATATCTCCAGCGAAACTCGGAGCTGTTCTAATGCCAACGACAAAGCTCTGCTACTTAGTTTAACAAAAATGGACATGATTTCCCTGCTGGATTTCTCTGTTTGAGCTGTGTAATATTTTATCGCATTTAATAAAGTTTATTACAAACGTGACTTGGTACAACAAAAATCCTCGTGGTGAGGCTAAAGCATCATTTAATTCTGAACGGACATTTTGCCAACAAGAATTTTAATATATCATCATGCTTGTGAGCATAATAAATAGTTGAACACACACAAAGCTTCGGTACGAATAATTTTCTTGTACACTGGAGCCATTTTCTCAGCAGTTCGCGCTCCCAGTTGTGCTTCTTCTATCCTCGGTGTTGTTCTGGTTTGGACTTTGTAGTTATTGCTGATTCTTTTTTGGTAAAGCAAAGATGTTTTCCTCAAATACTGCCAGTGCTGCATCCTCTCTGTGGGAAAGGGTCTCATTCCACTTTGTGCACCAGATGTACAGGTGCATAAATGTACAAGGGTCTGTGGGAAGGGTGTATCTGGGAAAATGTCAACCTTTTGAGAGCCAGAGTTGAATTCAGGGTGCTAAAATAGTGTAACGTCTTGTCTGAATAGTTGTTCCAGCATTTTGTTTTCTTCTTGGTTGTTCTGTTTTCTTAAACATATGCTCTTAGCCATAAGTAAACTTTTAAAAGTTTATTAACTGTTGCAGAAGTGGGTTTCCAGTGGAGAATTGCACCAGAGTTACTGTAAGCTAAATGTACACTTAAAATGCTGCCAGTTTTGTGATGACGAGCCCTTGTATAGCTTCAGTGAAGTTCTTTCTCATTTACATGACAGCTAATGTGTTTTCTAATATTTCCCCTTTCCTGAAGGATTGCATAGCATTTCTGTAATCCCTGTTGGATGCTTTGCATTCAGAAATTACTGTTGAAACAACAGTGCACCAAGTGTTCTGGATTTCTTTGTAGGTTTTGAATTCCTGCTATGAACAGGTCAAATGCACAGATTTTGTGAAAAGTATTTTTTCCCCTTAATATCCCATTTTGGAAGGAAGAGCTTGCTTTGTCCTGCAGTTTTGCTGTCCTAACAGGAGGGCGCAACACGAGGGAGAAGATAGATGGATACATTCTTCAGCACGGTTATAATTGAACTTTCAACAAAAGCAATGTGACACTTCCCTCCCACTGTAAGAAGGTTCTGAAGAGAACCATACCACAAGCTTCACACTGACAAACTCACTGGACTGCATTTTCATCACGCAGGGCTGTGGCTTTCCTGCAGGATGCCTCTTGGAGAAAGGTCCTGTCCACGTGCATTCCCAGTGATGTGCTGCTTCCATTAAGTTACACTTTAAGGAGCACCTAGGCCAGTCCTCTTGTATACCCTGCCTATGTTTCATTTCCAGACATTCTGTTTTATAAAAAGCTGGATCCTCAGCTAAATCTCCAGCAAACAAGAGATGAGTGATGGTATTACATGGTCCAGCAGCTCAGAACAATTCAGCAGGCTCCAGCTCGGAGGGGAGGGCTGTGAGCATATGAGCTGTGCTGGAACCATGGGGACCCCCAGTTCTCCTTCCATGGCATGATCTCCACTCACGTGGCAAGAGGAACATTCTGGTGCCTGGTCCTTGTGGGAGGAGATCCATGCATGTTACTGCATTTCTCCATCCACATAATCTCTGCCATCTCCAGAGTCAGCATGAACCAGAGTTTGAAGAACCCGTTGGTCCACACAGAAAGATCAAGAAAGCAAAGGCACTGCCAGCAGTTTCTGGCCATCCTTCAGGTCATGAGCTCTGGGGAGAATCAGCACTTGGTCCTGTGATGTGCCTACAGTGGAGACCAGGTAAGGATCAGAGTCTGCCTGCAGGACTTGCAAAGACCTGAGTGAAAGCAGAGCGTGTCAGTCCTCCCTGCAACAGTTTGTTTGCAGGTGCCCTTCAGACAGGCTGGGATGTCATAAGGGACATGAGGGACAGTGCTGTGTTCTTGTCACGTTGGTCACCAGCAATTAGTGCTCCATCTGATGTTGCATCTGCTGCTGCTGTGGGTCACAGGCCAGCAATGCCTGGGGAGTGCAGGGACCCGCACGGGGCAGGGATGTCTCGGTAAGGTGAGGGGCTGGATGGCGCGAAACCTCTCCCCAAGAGCCAGGACTCCCCACGTGAGGGAAAACGCTCATCCTCTGTGGGGAGCCCAGCCAGGAGAGCTGGAGGCTACCTGGAGATTGGGCAAGGAGCACCACGGGCAGGGAGAGCATGGCCGTGAGCAGGAGAGCTGCAAGCAGCAGCTTTGCACCACGCTGTGTGAGCACAAGAGCTGTGCTGAGGCTGAGGGCTGCTGACCAGCACCAGGGATGTTAATTCTTTCTAGAGTGACCCAGGACATGTGGGGTGGCTGGGCTACTCCTGCTCACCTGCTTGTAAAAAATGTGTCAGTCTCCTGGAAATGCTTCTTTATGATGGAAATGCTTAGGTTTGGTACAGGATAACTGTGAGAACTGTAGTCATCCCGGTATGGAGGGGTCACATCTAAAATAATCCCCACCCCAAGCTCTATGAACGGGCCTGCTCATGGGGCAGAGGTGGGTGAACAGGCTTCTCCCATTTGCTCACGTTTTATCTCCAGAGGTTTGCCTTACCTCCAGTCCTTACAGGTTGCTTTTCCTTCCTGAGCACAGGCAGTGACAGCTGGCAAGCAGCATCCCTACGGTGCTGCCAGTGGAGAGCAAGTGTTCCAGAGGAAGTGTGCTGTTACAGCAAAGCTGGCCAGGAGACCCCGGCACATCCCACCCACCGCCCGTCAGGCACCTCTCAGGTGGGCTGAATGCCCACCTCTCCATCAGCACCACGTGCTGCCCTCCTCCAACACCAGGCAGCAGTTCCTCAGCACTCACTAAGGCACAACACTCTGCTCCCAACGCCTTCATGCTCTGCCACTGCCATTTCCCCCCAAGGGACACGGCCAGGCCCCTCAGCTCCAGCCCCTTAAGTTGCAGTGCAGGACATGCTGTTTAGGGCTCCACTGGCCAGTAAAATTAATTATATTCTGTCTTTTTTTTAATAGCACGTTCAAAGACAGAGATATCCAGGTTGTTTGTGTATCTTGAGGGTTGCATTCAGTCTCTCTGCCCAGGTGAATTCTTTGGGTCTTGTTTTTCATACAAAACAGAAAATTTCTATTTTTAACTCAGCTATTTAAATGACAAATCGACAACGAGGTGTGGTCTAATGGAGAATGAATCTCTCAAATATTTCAACAAAGGAGAGTAGGGTGTGTGGGACCTGGAGCTCTGTCCTGCCAGAGGAGCAGCCCCGGCAGCGCGATGAAAGATATTCCACTGGGGGATTTCTGACACATGCTGCCCCTACATTTCTGGTATTTATTATAGAGGGAAGGGAAGACAAAAGCTCAAGGGAAAACAAAAATCTAGGTCTGCCTCAGGTTATTATAAACTGAGAATTGATAGGCAGGCTCAATTGCCTGTTGCTAAGCAGCCAAGAGAATTGGTTGACCATACCCTGGGCCTTTTAAAGAAAAAACACAAAGCAGAAAGCTTTGTGTGTGTGTGTGTGTGTGTGTGTTTGGTATATGAAATAACATGTAAATATCATATTGGAATACAGACACCCAATATTTCTTTTTTGTTGAATGGTTGTGAGGTGCTGCTGCATGGATGATGTGAAACAAGCCAGGCCTTGGGTGGGCAGGATAACCTTTGCTTTAAAATAAAGAGAGAGGGATTCTGCCATACAGCAAGACCAAGCAGCACTTTCTTAGTGCTTCCCCATGGAAGACTCCCTTTAAGGCATGATCTTGTATCCCCCTAGAAAGCTGAATGCAGATGATCACAGGAACTGATTCCTGGGGAGCCAAGTCCACCCCTCTCCCAGCCACTATCACCAAAGTGGCCTTCAGCATTATTTTTTTTTCCAAACGCCCATGTATAAAACAGCACAAAGTACTGGAGAGCCCCCAGCCCTTATTCTCACCACTGCTGTTCCCAGCTTGCTTTTGGCCAGAGCTGTGGGAAAGGCAGGATGCAAAATTCGTGCTGGGTGAAGTAACACCAGGTCCCAGGGAGAGAAGGGAAAGCCCAGCCTCACCTGGGGACACTCACTACACTGCTGGCTTTCCAGCCCCTGGCTTTCCCCCTTTGTGCTCCTGGCAGTCAGGCAGCTGAAGTGGGAGAAAAACTGTGTCTGCCTGGCAAAACAGTCTGCCAGAAGGTTATGGGGGGGTTTTGTTATTTTCTTATTGCTCAGACAAGCTAAAATGGTAAAACAAAATAGACATTATACTTGGTGAAGAGAATGTTGTCTTGGGAACCAGCTTTGCTCTCACCACCCATGATTATTTCACACCCTTTTCCTTGTTGCTTCAAGTGTGATTTGGCCTGTCTCAAAGATAAAAACCCAAAGCCTGACTTGGTTCGCAATAATCAGTCTCAACGTTGGCGATTTCTGTGTTCTGACTCTGACATCCCCAAGTCCCTCCTCCACTCCAGTACCTTCCCAGCAGCCCCTCACTCACCAGCAGCACCCACAGGGTTATCTCAATTCGGAACAGGTCTGCAGCACCCTCGCTCCTTTGCACCAAACCGTGTCTTCCCCCACCACCCAGAGCGAATCCCCTTGGAAGCGGCTCACTACGGAGCATTGTTCCCTGTCCAAAGCAGCTGTAGCACGTGCTCCCCTCCTCACACATGCCAAGCAGACCCCGGTCTGCAGGGATTTTGGGGTGCTGAGAGCACCCTGGTACCAGCCCTGGCTCACTCAGTGACTCGGAGTGTGCGTGGGCACACGGGGCCATGGCTGCAATGCGCAAACACGGGCAGGCACAAGGAGGGAACACAGCGGAGCTGCGCCATCGGGGAGGGTCAGCCC
The DNA here is from genome assembly GCA_013398855.1 of Mohoua ochrocephala. Taxonomy (NCBI): domain Eukaryota; kingdom Metazoa; phylum Chordata; class Aves; order Passeriformes; family Acanthizidae; genus Mohoua; species Mohoua ochrocephala. The sequence goes on along the minus strand of VZTA01008745.1, from coordinate 495,328 downwards.
ACCCCTGCTCCCCCTCCTTCCCTGAGCATGGGCCTAAAAATAGATGTAATCAGGTTTCAAAAAGGAAAAGAAATGGAAAGGTCAAGTGTCATGACCTTAGACATGCTCTGAGGCTGCTTTTCTCCTGGCGTAGCCCGCCCTCGCTGGGCCCCCCGATGGCGTTTCCGGAGCAGAAGCAGCCGGGGCGCACGCCCTGGGCACGGCCATCAGCTGTGGCCTCTGATCGGGGGGTTCTTCCTTTTCATCCCTCCCCATCCGCCTTCCTGCCGCCTGCAGCCGGCTCCTTCCTTGCCTGGGGAAAAGCACTGGTGGGCGCCCAGGGCTCCATCCCTGTCTCCTTGCTGCAGCCACCTCGCAGGGCCAACCCCCTCCACTGGGGCACCTGCCAGAGCCACACGGATTTTGGGGTGCTTGAGCCCCACTCTGCACCAGGTGGGTGCAGGGAGGCACCCAGAGTTTTCCTTTTATGAGCCCACAAGTCTTGGCTTTCCATGACTGGCCCACATGGCTGCACTGCTCTGTTTGATTTTGTCCCCATCATAACAGAATAAAGAAGCCCATTTCGTGCTGGGAACTCAAGACCTGGAGCAGGGAAGGTAGAGGGTACTGCGTCTTTGCAATTACGTTCCCATTTTTCCCAGCTGGTGAGAAATCCCTCCATCCTCCTTTGCTTTTTCCCTGCTCAAATAACATCCGAAAAGCTTTGGTAATTTTTTTGTGCATACGTGCTCAATGCAGGTATGAGTCAGGACTCACACTTTGCCTTCTCTGTCCTTTTGGTGCAGTGAGGAACACACAGTCCACCCTCTGGATCCAACCAAAGATCCACAGAGACCATCTTCTGCCTCTGCCAGCCCCAAGTCTGCCCTGGCAGTCTGCATTTATGAATGTTGCAGAAGTCACTATATTTCATTGTTCATCAGTGCATATGGGGCTGGCATGGCAACAAAACCCTTTCCTGTGCTTTCCACTTGCAGATTTTCGTGTTTCCTACTGGGAGTATTTTACTCAATGGTTTAATTTTTATTGCAGCAGGAAAATGTAATTGTGCAGCAAAACCAATCCGTGGGTGCTTTCAGCTCAGAGCATCCTAGGGGCAGACAAAATCTGCACCGTGTCCTGGCCTGCAGCTGCAGGAGCTGGCAAAGCACAAATGCTGCAAGCAAAGCTCCCATAACACATTTATTCTGCAGAAGGCAGAGGGGACAGGATTTGGGTTTCTGGGGATGTCATGCAGCTGCTCCCTCCTCTCCAGGGCTGGGGGCAGGAGGGCAAAAAAAAGACACTTTAAATAAACCCTGGCATTTCTGAGGTGTGAATGGTTATTCTGACTGCCTGAAATATTCAGCAATGTAACACCCTATCTTCAGCATTTTACTTGTCCCCTCAGTCTGTCCTTGTCCCCTGCTTTTATCCTACAAAGCTCCCACCTCCGTGTTCCCAGTGCTTCCTTCTGGCTTGCCTGTGCCTCAGCCCTCCTCCCGCATCCTGCATCCCTGGGATCCTTCCTTATAAAGCACAGCGGAGGATTTCAAAGCTGGTTGTCTCCATACCAGTCCACTCAACCTTGCCCAAAATAACTGTGGCACACAGAGAGGTGGTGGCTGTCTTCACACAGAAAACAAGTGTTTTCCAGGAGCCACCAATGGCTGTGTGCACACACTTTGCACAAGCTGTCCTGCCATCAGCAAACGCCCTGGACGGATGCATGGGGATCTATAGCAGATATTTTTTTAAAATCCAAAGCATTGATACTAGAAAATCACTCCGAAAGGGTATAATTAGAATAATACTCCCTTTTCCTTAATTAAGAAAATTTACCTATTAAACAGGCATATTTTCTGCTTTAAAATGTTCATTACTTCTGCAGTTTTCTGCTTCTGTATGTCGTAAATCTATTCTGGGCACGTGGCTTCCTCCATAATGATGTGTGGAAAACCTGGTGTATGTCACGTTATTTACTACTGGTTATTTGCTTCATCTGCAATACCAGGATCTGCCATCCGAGGTGGGATTTGCCTCAGGATCCTTGAAAACTTTAGCTCAAAATATAAATCAGAGAGCTGCTTTTAAAAAAAAAGTTGAAACTGAGCCCTCCCAGTAGGAAGTTTCCTTGTCCCAGATGGGATCTCATGCCAGCTGATGAAAAAGTTTTCGTGGAAGACTGGCACAGCCTGGCCAGTGGTGCCAAGTGGTTTCCTGAAGACATCAGGTGCCACATGAGCCCTTGGCCCTCCTGGTTGAGCACGGGGAAGTTCATGGCCACTGCTATCTTGTAACCTGTACGATGTGCTCAGGCAGCAGGGACCCCTGCTCACAGTCCAAAAGGATGTGCGTGGGCCACCATCTCCAAAACATCCTGCGTGACCCACCGGAGGAAAGGCGAGGCGGTGCTGTGAGACTGCAGGTCTGATGCGCTCGCACCCTTCTGACCTGCATTTTGTAAAATGGGATCCATGGATTGGGTTTTTTATCCTTCATACTGATCAATTCTTCCTACAACCATAGATGCCGACACACCTCCCCCTCGCTCCGCCGGATGCACCTCTGGGACGTCAGCATTAAAAACACTCAGTGCCAGACCACATGCAGCCCCCAGGGAAGGATGTGGGAGCTCAGGGGGTGCCATTCCCATGGGGCTCACACAGACTGTGCCTCAGCTGACAGGGACATTGTCACCAAGATGCCTCTGGGCTCCCGGGAGCCCCCAGGGACAGCAACACCTCAAAGGCTTTGACAACTGGTTTCATGGACTTGAGCACTGCGTGTCCTGGCTTAGAACACCCTGCCCCACGCTGCTGGCGAGCAGGGAATGCTATTTTGGGGATTGAAACCTTGCTCTTAGCAAGCTGTGGGGGCTGTCGAAGCTTGCTCTTCCCACTGGAGTTGTGAGGGGTTGTCGACCAAACTGTGTCTTGTCGGCCACACAACTGCTGAAATGCGTGGGGCTGTGTTAGTGCTGAAAGTCACAGGATTACCTCGTGTCCAGTCCAAAAAAGCCTGTGAATTTTTATTAGCACAGATTGCAACTTCTCCTGAAAGTTGATGAAAACTTTTCCCAGAAACTGACTTGCTTGTGCATGGAAAACTTGCTCCTATATCCACCTAAGCTGAGCATCTTCAGCAGCTTGAACAGGGTCGCCAAGATGAGCTGAGAAGGCTGGACCCAAACCTTGTGATGGGCAGTGTGACCTCTCCAAGCAGACGAGAGTTGTGCTGGTGAGCTGAGTTCTGGATGTTTTTCTCGAGGTTTTTTCCAAAGCTTTGGCTGACCTTGGCCATTTACCCACAGCAGCAGCATTGCAGAGAGCATGGCAGGGGAACAAGAACATGGGCAGTGTGCAATGAATTGGGCTCTGGTACACGAAGCGCATGCCCACAGCACGATCCGATGCAAAACCTGTGCCAGGACCTCTGACACATTCAACAGAAGCCCAACACGTTTGTGCCCCATCTGCTTTGGGGTTCTGCTCTGGGTGGCACAACCACACACTGGCAGGGTCTGTGGCCTGAGCCATGAATTGTCTCGGTGTACCCCATAGCTCAGATCAGGGTCTGTACCAGGAGATTGTCCCACCTCCTCTTACTCGTCCTATGAACAAAAATGTGTGTTGGAAGTGAAACCTTCCTGAGAGAAGCCTGGTTTAGACGAGACTGAAAATACTGAGGGATAATCACACTGGCTAAAGGAGAATTGGGCTTACTTCAAAACATTTCTTGTGAAAAACACTGATTCCTTGTGGCATTTTTGCATGAACTCCTAAAGCTCCACCAGCTTCCCAAAGCGAGAATTTTGCTTCAGCTCTCCTTGAGAAACTTCATATGCTAGCAGCCAAGTGGTGCTGCACAGAGCATGGCTCTCGCTGTGGCAGATGGAATTCAATTACTTAATGTGTCACGACCACGATTTTCAGGCTCCTGCTGCCTCATATCTCGAGCAGGAGGAGGGTCAGGAGCCATCAGCCTGGGTGCAGCTTCTCTGCTCTGTTTGCACTTGTAGAGCAGAAAATGAAAAGCAAATCCCCAGGGCCAGATGTTTCTCAGAGGTTGCATCTCCACAAAAAGCAGTTGGATTCCTCCTGGCTTGCCAATCCTGCTGCTAATCCTTCCGTGAGAGGACATCACTGGGTACCTGAAACCACAGGACAGTGGAGGAACCTGCTCTTTTGAGATACAGTTCCTCGGGACTCAGCACCTTTGCTAGAACTGGGAGCCGAAGCAGGGTCATCGTGCTCCGGCTGTTTGACACGGACACATTTGTAACAAACTACCACCTCCAAGGTGTGTTTAATTCAGCAGGCAGACCTGACGGATGTTAACAAAAGCTTTTTTAACTACCCTTTGGGAAATACTGATGAATTATCAGGAGGAAACTCAGATGGGCAATTCTCAGAAGGTGAGGAGCAGCTCCCAAGGAGGGTAGCAGATGAGCCTTGCTGAGCTGTTCAAAGTCAACTGGGGTTAAAAAGTGAATACCACATAGCAAAAAGTAAAAGAATTATGACAGTGGGTCAGATCCGGTGCGTCTCCTCATCCCAAACTTCCCTCTAGCAACAACGAGTAGCAGATGTTCAAGGAAAGATGAGAAATGGAGTAAAAATGATATCCTTGTACGTTCTCCTGGTTTTCAGCACACCGTGGTTTTGGCAACTCTCTAAGTCCCAGGGATAAATCATATCTTTTATAATTCTTATTTCTGTGATGCATGGCTATGAGATTTTTGTCCTGAATCCACATGAGCTCATTCAGCCACTGAACTGGCTTTTCAGAAAGACAGCATTATTGCAATATCCTCATCTTCTCTGCGGCTTTCCACGTGGCTGCTGTGGAAGGGCAGCCTGCCTGGCTGTCTAAATCCAGCCAAGAAGCCTCCCAGCTACCACTCAACAACTCATCAGCTCCAGTTTCCCAGTAGTTACATTAATGGTTGCAGCTCTGACCACAGGGGGAATGGTGTGTCTCCCTCTGTGGAGCAAGAGCAAGGCCACAGCACTGGGTCGCTCAGTCCTCCAGGGTTTAAGGGCCATTGAAGTCTGCCAGGACGGCTGCAGGTTTCTGTGCAGCCTGGTGGAATATCCCAAAGGTTTTGTGTAGAAAGGAAATGTGTAAAAACACAGGGGAGAACATTTTGTCTGTGCAGGGGGCTCTACCCATGTTCAGGTGGATGGGTTTTGAAAAAGACAGAATGAAGAGTCAAAAGCTTTTTTTTCTTAAGAAAATGCTGCATTTCAGCTCCAGACTTTGCACAGCAGAGGACAGAGGGGGGTTGTAAATTGTAGCCTCAAGCAGCTCCCATCCCTGTGTCCTCAGGGTGCCCTGGGCACATCCCCAGGCATCAGCCACCTCAAGGTGCTTGGAGAGGCAGAGGGGCTGTGGGTCAGGGAGAGGACGTGGCCACTCCGAGGGGCAGTCCCAGGCTGTAACCCACACCGGAGACCGCCTGCTTCCATGGGCTGAGCTGGTGGTAGGAGAAAAAGGGAAAACTTGGGGCAGCCTAATCCAGCATTAAAGTCCTCACTAATTCTCTCCTTCCTGAGGACACCTGAGCCGCGGGGCTGGTGCGTGGGGGCCGGCGGCTGCCGTCCCAGTTGGCTCGAGCAGCTGCAGCCATCTGCAGTACTTGTCTCCAGCAAGGTGCGGTTTCTGCAGGATGGACGCCCCAGGGCTGGATTTCTGCTCCTCAGGAGTCACCCCAGTTGTGGGGAGACAGGGATGCAGCTTTCTGGGCAAAAGGAGAGGGAATATGTTGCATAAATAACCCTGGTGCCAGGTGGGAGATGCTGAACATCTGTACCTCTCCAGTAGCAATGCTTGGGAGGAGGGAGAAGTGGTCGCATGGAGCAGAGCTCTCCCCTTACCCCAGTAGTCTGAGCTGCTGGAAGCCAGGATGCTGTTGGAAACTCTGCAAAGGGCAGGCAGAGAGAAGGCAGGGAAGTCCAGTCCCACGGGGTGAATAGGGCAGGTCCTGCTGTAAGCAGTTCACATGCAGATTTCATCCCCAGTTTCTGCCAACGATAAGGAAAACTGACAGGTCTGTGAAAAGGTGAGATAAAGCAGCAACCTTCTGTGAATTCTGTGAAAGCTTTGCAGCTTTGCAGCTTTACAATGTGGTGATGGGCACACTCAGATCCAACAGTAATATAAACTGACCTGAAAAAATCAGGTTGATGCAAAACCTAAAAAGGAGAAAAGATAAAATGACAACGCACTTCGCATTTTCCTGTCCTTTTGGGTTGTTAGACCCACTGAGGCTGAAGCAACTTTCAAAATGCATTAAAAAAATCAAAGAACTAAAAATAACACCAAATGATTAACTCACCCAGATGTATATTCACAAGTGATGCTTACTTTTAAAATTAAAGGATTGGATTTTTTAAATCTTTGCTATGTTACTTAAGTACACCGTAGGCTGTGGTAAGCAGACATATCTATATCCTTCATCAGCTTTGCTTTCTACCCTGCACACTGATTTTTTTTTTCTCCTTATCTTTATTTTCTACTGCTTGGACGATGAAATCAGTCCAAGGACCAGAGGAGCTTGCTGGCTCTTCTGCCCTCACTCAAAGCAGCTGGGCCGTGCACGAACATCCATCTAAGGGCTGTCATCAGCCCAAGGGGCAGAGGGTGAGATCCAGCCTGGAGGATGCTGGTGCAGGGCAAGGAAGGTGAGAAGGGCATGGGAGTGACTCTCACAAGTTACAGCTCAACTGCAGGATTGCTGAGTGCTCTCAGGGGAGGTCCCAGGCCAAGTCTTGGGCCACAGTCCCACATCTGTAAAATTGGGATAATGTTTTCAAAGCTTACACGGCATTCAGGAAGGTTGTGACTATGAATGGTCACGAAAAGCTCCACCATGGCAGAGTTGTGGTCCTTATAAGGGCTGCTGTCTCTCACTTGAGAGAAAAGGCTTAATTCAAATCAGCTGTCCCCACTGGCATTAAAACTGTTATCACCGTTCCTCTTTTGGCTGTCTTGGTGCAATCATCCTTTTAGAACTAAAACTGCATTTCAAAGATGTAAACTGCAGTTTGACCTCCATGGGTCAGCCAGATTCCTTGAAAATAAAGGTTGGAACTTGCTTTTGATTTTGTTCTCACAGTCCTGGCCATGACTGGGCTTGAAAATACAAGTACCAGTTATCAGCATTCAAACAAAGATGACTTGGAGGAAAAATGGTGCCATTATTTGGAAGCCACAGCACAAACTGCTGGCTACCCTCCTTCAGAGCAATAAAACACGGATCGTTTCAGTGAAGAAGCAAAATTAGTGCCCGAGTTTCCTACCCTTGACTGCTATTCCGGACTGCAGTTTGATTCGGCTGTTTATGTGAAGATGCCCTATTGGGATAAGGCAGTGAATCTGTCCAATGTTGCGGACATGAATGCCTTTATTCTTCCCGAAATAAAAATGGTGTCACGGGATCTCTCATGCCTCCCCACAGACAGAAGCTTGATTTAAAATGCTGTCTGAGGGATCACTTCACTAGAAGCACATATTACTTCCTAGCTCAGTGCTGGGGTGTTGACAGAAAGCAATAAAGTGTCCTCAGCCATGACATGCAGTGAGAGGTTGTGTTCCCAAGCGCGGCTCAGCACCCAGACACCTGTGCTGTGGCAAGGGACAACCAGGCTCTCCAGTCCCTGGACCATGATGGCAGATTTGCACCCCTTCTCTGGAGATATTTTTCTATCCAAATCGGTTATAAGCATGGCTTTGTAAAGAGCTAATGAACTTGAAACATCCTCACTGAGCATTTACTCAGCTCGGCTTTTGACAGTGTAATTTATATTTCCCCGTCCACACTGCTATTTTCAGACATGGTTAGTACAAGTATTTCAAGTGTAAAGATCCTTGCTAAGCAGAAACTTCCCCATAATTTATCTATTATTTGAACCATCCCTTGAAATGTGTTTGCGTTACGGCGTCAGCAACCTCCAGCTGACATCACTGGACATCACGGACACCCACCACACCCCTGAGGAGGGCTGGCACCTGGGCCTCTGGAAAACACAGCTGGCTGCTCCTGCCATCAACTGGGAAAGATGCAACAGCAGGCAAACAAACACTTGGAGGAAACAAACACTTTCCATGAGGAAAAAATTGCTTTAGCCACAACACAGAAATCTCACTGCACTGAAGTCACTGCCAGGAGTAAGGCTGTGTCACCACCACCACTACACAACATGCTTGGCTTTCTTCCCTAGGGCCCATGTCCTTGGGAATAAACCCCTTCTCTGCTCCTGTAGCCATTCCCAATCTCCTCGTGGGAATTTGCTGTGTTGAACACCATCTTGGGGCTAACTTTCTGGCACAGCACTTCAGGGTCAGCTCTGCACTGTGATGGCTTGCTCAGGTCTCCTCCAGTGATCTTTTCTAGACAGTAAGTGAGCTGCATAGACAAACTGTCCTGAAAAAAAAAGGTATTATTCAGTGATTTACTGTCTTTTCAACAAAGGCAAGAAGTAAATAAAATAAGCAAATAGGCACACTTATGAAGCCATTGATCTGAGAGGGAAGAAGCTGAGCTGATGGGACAAGGATGACTCCACAAGCATTTAGGATGCAAAAGGTTTTAATGGCATGGCACTGGTTCTCTCAGCAAAATCTGGCTCAGTTCCTGCACTGCCCAAATCCCTGTGTTGGTGGGCACAGGCCTGCATCACTGCTGACCATTCCTGCAAGCGGGGAAAACTGCTGGGCAGCAATCTCCTGGGTTTGTCTGCAGCCAGGCTAAGGGACACCTTTTGTGCCCCTGTGCAGCATTGCTTGGGCCACCAGAAGGAAAGGGCAGCTTTTCCTCCAGGTCTGGTCCCAAGAACAGCTTCTGAGCCCAACCCCAGCAACAACTCCACGTGAAGCATGCTGGCAGAGGCCGAGGAGGCAGACTCCCCTCTTGCACTCCTACAACTGCTGCTGCTGAAACACAACCCTAGTTTTAAATCAGCTGCAGTGAAACGGAAGGCTTTGAGAAAACAAACTCCTTCCAAACATATCCTTAACTTCATTTCCTCTGGTGGCCCTCCTTCTTTCTGGGCTAGGTTTCATGGGTCACTTTGTATTTTAGGGTTTTTTTCTTCTTCTTCTAATTTTAATTCTTGTCCCACCAGGGGTTGTTCTTTCATAGGATCCCAACCACGAATTCTCAGATGGCAATGAGAGCTGAGACAGGGACTTGCCTGTGTTCTCTCTGCTTTTTTTTCTTTCCTCTTTTTTGCTAAGTTTTAAGCTGAGCTCTTAACATATCCCATATTTTATTCATTTAGGAGGATTCTTTTACACCACATGAAAAGTAGATTGTCTGCCCAGTCTGTAATCACGCTAAAAAGATTTAAACCAGTAATAAATACAGCTTTTTTTCCTAAAATATTTTTTCCACCAAACACCACTTCCATTGAAATGCAGCACTATTTATTCCATTTGAGCATTATTTATCTATCACGTTTTCAAACCCACAGTTGGATCATCCTTATCAACAGTCACTTTTTACAAAGACAGCAATGTTCAACACCCTAAACAGGGGTAGGGTTAAGATTCACTTGCCCGAAGAGTTCAGCTGGAGCAAAACTTGGCAGAACTGGCACAGTTTCTGGATCAGACCCAGAGGAGGAAGGTGAGGGACGGGCTGTGGGCTTTGTGGCTGGTTCACACAAGCATGCAGACCATTCTAGACATGATAAATGTGGTGTTTGTTACTCTAAGGCATTGGATTAAATTTTTTTTGCCCAAAAATCTGTTCTTCAGTGCAGCTCATAGCAGCTCCACTGAAATGTCACTGGCTGAGATTGCAGTTAAGTCTGACAGATTTTCATCTCCTCTTCCATTTCTCTCGTTGGCAGAGAAAGGTCAGGTTTGCCTCACACAATGCAGCCCTGAAGCACCTCTGGCTCCATCTTGGTAGGATTCCCTCAGGACAAAGCTAGCGGGTGGAGAAACCATGCTCCCTGATATTTGTAACAGTGAGAGAAAGGTCCCAAAGCCTGTCGTTCCCTTTCCCTTCCTGCCCCCAGCACGGCAGCAGCAAGCCTTGACCTTCCCTGTGGCTTCCCCAGGCCTCTGCCACTCCTCCATGTGTGTGTGATTTTTATTAAAACAAAAACAAAAGCAGAAAACCACACCAGTTTTCAAGGCCTTCCCAGGGTTAGGAGTCACAGAACAATAGACTCACAGAAACACAGACTCAAAGAGTATAATGGAATCAGAGAGTCATCGAGTGGCTTGGGTTGGAAGGGACCTTTAAAGGTCATCTAGTTCCAAACCCCCTGCAAGGATCAGGGACATCTTCAACTAGATCCAACCCTAACCATGAATGTTTCCAGGGATGGCGCATCCATCGCCTCTCTGGGCCGCCTGTGCCAATATCTCACCACCCTGGCTGTAAAAAACCTTACTTCTTCCTTACACCCAATCTCAGCCGTCCCTTCCTCGCTTTGCACCCAGCACCCGCTGCGTTATCGCCACAGGCGCTGCTCAGAAGCGGGTTCCCCCGTCCCTCCGCCGTGCCCGGTGCCACACGGCC
>VZTA01008745.1:467123-484552 GCA_013398855.1 Mohoua ochrocephala | reverse complement strand
GCCTTGGGACGCCCCGGCCCCGCTCCCCTCGGCACGGAGCGCCCAGGGGCGGCAGCGGTGCGGGGACGGGGACGCGTCCCGGCGGGAGCATCGCCGGGGCCACGCCGCGTGCTCGGTGCTCGCGGGTCGGGTTCCTGCCTCCGGAACGAACCCGAGCTCTCCGCAATCGCCTGTTCCGTGGCGGGGGTCGCGATCTCCCAGCCCCACCGCCGGGGAAACAGACGAGGGGCTCTGCCCAAAGACCTGCAGCGGGGGTCCCCGTTTTCCCATCGTTTCCCCATCGTTTTCCCTCGGAAACGCCGGCTACGGCACGTGCCGAAGCTCCGTCAGGGTTGCGCACAATGCAAGGCTGGAGACCCTCAGACCAAACCTTTATGATGGCACCCAGGAGCTTCGCTCCCGCTGTGCTCCACGAGAATCCGACACTCAAACAGCTTCGTGGATCTGGGTGTTAGAAGGCAAAAAGATCAAGGGAAGTAGGCTAACGCAGGTTTTGGAGCTTTTCGTTTGGCAGCTACATTTTATGGCATATTTTCGTAAAGTGAGTTCAGTTTGTCCCTCTGGTAACACAAGCTACTGCATTTTTTGTGGGTTTTTATTGAACAGAATGAACTTTTAGATGGAAAACACTGGATTATGTAGCATGAGGATAATAGTCTAAATGAACATCTTTTCATTTTACTAGTGGATGTTTATTTTTAAGCTGGCAAAGAGCAGATGGGCAACTATCAGCAAGCACAGGATAGTGGCAAGAGCAGCTGGACAATGCATTAGCTCATCTCTATTTAAAAGTACCTAATTAGGACTTCAATACCAGAAGTCACTTAAAAATGGAAAACAAGTTCTGACTACAAACATAAAACAACTTTCCCTGTGTTCATCACTGGTGAAGCTCAGCAACCAGCTTTATTCATGGACTTTTCAGTCTATTTAGAATATGTATACTGACAGTGTCCAAAGAAAAGAAGAAACAGGACATGGGAACAACTCAGTAAACACAGACTTCAGATGTAACATCTACTGAAAAATTCATTAAGTACCTACCTATCTGTTTGACCCCAGGCCCATTAATCCCAGAGTGAAAGGTCTGACAACCCAAGAGGGTGTGGGCTTTCAAGAGGTCTTTCTTCTTGGTCCACATGGTTTCCTCACAAAGGAAGCCCCCATCCCGCACATGCACAGCAGCAATGTCCCTGTGTGACTTTTATATCTGTTGGAGATTGATGGACCTAGATATCCACTGACTTGTGGCCATTAAGCTGAGATACCTTTCTGTGTGGCTGCCAGCTATGCTCAGGCAGAGGAATTCCTCCTGGAAATGTGTACATTGAGGGAGTGTGGATTGTATGGGATTTTAGTTGCTATAGGATTAACCTTTACTCAGCCTGTAGGCCGGGGAGGAGGATTTAAGTGATGTGCTGGAAAATGTCCCCTGGAGATACTAATCTTTTCCCCTTCTTTCTTATTTCATTTTAAGCCTTCTTCAGGAAATTGCTTGTGGTTTAAAACTGAGATCTCTGATGTACCAGCAAATACATCTCCCAGGGGCCCGAATCTGCATTTCACACACAAAACCCACTTTGGCCAGCTCAGGTGTCTGTCAAAGCACCAGTGTGTAAACCAAGGCAAGGAAAAGATGCAGAGAATGGAGAAACATGCTCCTGGAGCCATGGCACATGAAAGAGCCCATCTTTGGGACTCAGTGTGAGCTCTGAAAACCAGGATAATGCACAAGAGAAACAATTTGAACAGCCAAGGAAAAACAGTGATTTACCTGAAGGAAAAATTGTTGAAGGTTAGGTATGTCTTTTCTCGAGCAAAGTCTGCAAAGGTTGGGCATGACTTGGTATTGTTTGGATGGCTTGAATTTCTAAAGGCTGGGTTTCCAATATAGTCTGAATACAGCCTGAGTGGGAGTTTGGCCATTTATCGCCCTGGGAATATCAATCAGACCATGGACTATGCCCAAACTGTGCGTTCTTGTAGGGTGATCGTGAACACGAAAAAGGTTTACATGCTTCAAAACTGAGCAGCCAGCACTTAGCATGGCAGGCCAAAGAGCTTTTATTATCCCAAATACTGCAGCGAGCTGTAAAGGTTTCAGTTGTATCCAAAACATATCATTAGGCCCTTTCATGATTTTTGGTAATCAGAATCTTCCCAAATATCTCTGAGCATTTTCATTACTTCGTAAATTTTCCCCAAATAGTTTAGACAAATTATTTTCAGCAGATGGCTTGTTATGAATAGCTTGTGAATTTTTCACTTTGACATCTGTACTGTGTTTACTGGGTGGTTTAATCAGTTCCTGGGCTGAATGACTGAAATGTTTGCAAGGGAGGAAAAATGAGCACAGGATACTAAATAAGAAACAGTGCATTTCAAGGACAAACATATTCAGCTGACTGTTTTCACAAACACTTTCAGAGATTTCCAGCAATCGCTGGCTACCCTGTGGATTCTGGATGCTGTGATATATCCGTGCGTGCAAACCAAACTCATCTCACACGGCCCAAAGGGTAATTGTGAACCTCTTCCCCATTTCGAGTAGCCATGTTATGTGGTCAGAACCCACCAGCAGAATTTTTGCCCCAGGTAGTTGTATTTTAACCACTGCCCAATCCTGACTGTCTCGACTCTGACGTGGAGGCAGTCTAACATTGTTAGGCAGAGCTGCATGTCCAAACCACGCTTATCTCCTTGCTTTGTCTTCCTCAAAATAACACTGGAAGATAAGGTACACTCTTTCTTTGATCACTAACCTCCAACTCGTGAACGTTGACCACAAAGGATAAGTATGCATTGAACAGAAGTCCTAACGATCAGCACACGATTACAGTTTCAAGGAATGGGAAGATTAAAACAAAAAGCAAAAAAAAAAAAACAACCCAAACATGAGGGAGTCTGAAAAGAAGGGGGGAAAAAAGGCTAGTACAAAAAATTTCAAATATCTTCAACAGAGCAAGACCATAAACAAACATACATGTGCTGATGAGAATTAGCAATTCTCTTGCTTTGTAGTGTCCTCTCCTGCCTAAAGATAGTTTAATCTGTAAGAAAATTGCAGTAGTGGGGAGAAAACCACCAGGACAAGGATTGTCTCTGCTGTAGGTTATATGGCATGTGGTATAAAGAGGTCCTAGCGAGGCCATCATGCAAATATTAAATAAAAATAGCACTGGGAGGAGTGGCAGGAGGTTGTGAGACTGCAGCACCAGTGGCAAAGCCATCTGCAGCAGCGCAGGCTGCATCACGCTCCAGGCTCCAGCCGTGCCTTTTCTCACACCAGATGCTGCTGCACCCACCACCTCGGCTCACCCCCGAGTCCCCGGCATGTCTGGCACGCTATGGCTGGCCTCGGGTTTCTTGAAAGGCTTGTGATTTTCTGCCCTGAGTTGCCATCCAAATGGTAAGTAATAAACACTTTAATAATTCATAACCAGTCAGTAATATCTTAAATAATTTAACAAACAATTTGTCATCTTTCCTTGTGATAGAAGATGCTGGCTGGAGAAAGGCTGAGCAAGGTTTCGTGTCCACCTCGGCCCTCCCCAGGAGTGAGCTCTGCCCCTGCCTGAGCTCAGCCAGGTGGGTGCAGCCTGGAGGGGAGCAATGGGAGCCCACCCTGACCTCAGGGAGGGGTGAGCACCGACCCGCTGGTCAGAGGAACAGGGGGAGCCACACACACAACCTTCTTCTGTAATGGTTGGCTATACTCAGAGCTGTATTTCTGGAGCCACTTTCCTACCCACTGCCCTTGGTGCTGAGACACTCACTTCCCATCTCATGTATCCCTGCTTTCTTCCAGTTAAGCATCCAGCTTCTCTGCACAGCAGCACAAACCCTGCAAGTCACAGCCCCTGCTGTGTCGCCCGGGCTGTTAAAGGCTCACGGCAGGCCTAAGGCAGGCTGGCGAGTCAAATGGCCCTTCATTCCCACACAGTTTAATCAGCAAGTCCCAACAAGGTGGATGTTATCTCCCAAAAGCATGGAGAAGACCTTGGAGCTATGCTTAGTTCAGAGAACCACTTCAGAAGATAAAATCCCAAGAGAAATAAGAGACAAAACACACTGAAGTCAAAACCAGTAGTTTTACCTGTTTAGACCGTAGCACACACTGCAGCATAACCCTGGCATCAGGCTAAACAGAACCAGCATCAGTGAAGCCAGCCGAGCTCTCCAGGTGCTTGAAATTATACCAGTGCTTAAGAATGTAATCGAGAAAAGCACATAAGGGACACAAGCGGTGTCAGCCTGAGCATAATGAATATATAATAAATCCTACAGAAGCCCTCATTTTATGATGTTTCAAAAGAAGTCTGTGCTCTTATTTGCAAGCAGTTCCAATCCTGATAATGGATGCGATCCCCTTCACACGGGCTTTGTTGGAAAAGATGTTGCTTTGACTCCAGTGAAGTTATGCTGGCAGAAAATGTGGTTCCCTGAGAATTAGCTGTTCCCCAAAAGCTGAAGCATTTGCTGTGTCTAAGTATATATTTTCATTTAAGAATAGCAGGCCACCCCACTATTAAAAGCATTTAAGACAACTCCAACTTTGCAGTGAGCATCCAGCTGGAGCAAACAGGCAGCCAGCCCAGTGGAGCACTGGGACAAGGATGGCAAGGGGAGCAGGACAGAGCATCAAAGGGCAGCTCTGCCCAAAAACTACACTAGAAGGAAGTGCAGCCCATTCCTGCCATCCATGAGGGTGAGAGCTCAGACATTTTGCAGGGCTTGCTCCCAGGAAATGGTCCAGCTGAAAAAAGTAGGGGAATCTGCAGTAGCACCCTTCTTACCCTGCAAACACATCTGCAGCTAATTGGCAGGGCACGTTTTTAAAAGCACCAAAGCAGGGCTTAGGAGCTTTATCCGTCCCTCAACAAGTGTAAACTTCTAAGCACTAAATCACTTTAAAAATTTCCTCCAGGAATTAAAAGTCAGTTTCGTGACTCATGACGTGAGGCTGCTGTTTCTAAACCTTTTTAATGGCAACTCCAGGATAAGGGAGAGCAGAGGGAAACAAGCCTTTCCTTGCATGGGAGGGTTCTTGTCCTCCCTAGGGAGTTCCCTCACCAGAAGACGATTTTGCCGTGACCCAGCTGATCCTGGGGATCCAATGGCTCCTGGAAACAGTCCCAGCCCAGCAGGAAACAGCTGTAGATGGCAGGCAGCTAGTCTGAAGCAGTCCTGGGGATTTCTTTGAACCAAGGGACTTGGACTTTATCCCGTAATGCCTTTTCCATAATGAGTGACATGTAAATTATCTCTCATAGTGGGTAGTATGTGTGTCAGCAGTGGCTTGGTGCTGTCATTTGCCAGCAAAGAGAGCCTCTTCGGGAATTTCTAAATGACATCACCAATGTGTGTCCTTACTTACAGCTCTGCTTACCCGCAAACACTAACGCAACACTAATTAACTCCTTGGAAGTTCTCTCCGCGCCCTCTGTTCCTGCTGTCTTTCTCCAGCCCTGCTATTTCTTCTTTGATAGATTTTATTGTGCTCAGGAGAATCCCAACGTTGCAGCCACTGTGTGTCCCAAAAGTCCCTCCCATCTGGTGGTAGCAATAGTTTTTGACTTCTTTTTGAAGCGATCTTTCCTTTGCTTTACAGGTTTTCCCCCTCAATAACCCCAGCACCCTTTTTGAAAATATACAAGCCGACGGAGTTGGTGGATGTCAGGAAAACTGTCAGTTACTGTATGGGCAGACATCAGCCTTCTGGGAGAGGCAATACATTATTCATCACCTTCCGAAGATCATCTAGAGGTCAGGTTATTTTGGCCTCGAGGTGGCTGAGATATGCTCTCGGCTCTGTGGGCTGGCCACGCTCCCCGTACCTGGAAGCCTGTGGTATTGCGCAAGGCGCTTGCATCAGAAACCTGAAAAGCAGAGAGGGCTTCATAGCTTTGCAGATCGCTGCTGGCAGGATCAGATAGCCCTCCGCTGGCTTTTGGAGACACCCTCAGGTCTGAGGGAGTCAGCACTTCAGGCTTTGCGCAAAGGTAAAAGCTTTCTGTTCTGTTGGCGAGGAACTACAGGTTTGGCGGTTTTTCACGTCGTTTTGGGATCTGCACAATCGGAGAACAAAAGTTCAAAACTTCATCCTAAAAGACAAATTTATGCTTTCGGTTCAGAGCGGCTACCTGCCAGGGCCAGCGTGGCAGGGTGCCCAAGGGCAATCAAGGCAATGTAGATGCTGCCTCAACCCTCAGCTCCTGCTGTCAGGCATCCTGAGATGCCCAGTTTCTGTGGGGTGTTCTGGGAGCTTTGTTTTGATGGTCATGGAGTCAATCATCCCCATGTCATGCCTTTGGTCAATATTCAGTGTGTCTTTGGAAGCCGTTTAATATTATGGGAAGTTTAAAACGTTTCTCACTTGAAAACAAAATATAATTAGCCAGTTAGGTGAAAGCTTTTAGAGGGCTGTATATAGCTACATCAAGAAAAGATATAAAATCAGTTTAAAAAAATAGAGGTTTTCCATGTCTGGGATTTAAAAAAAAATTAGTGAAAAGCAATCAGTTCCTGCATTACCAAAGAGAAATACTATTTGCATCCAGGAAATACAAAGAATTCCCTCATACCTCCAGAAATAACGCAGCATTCCCCACCTGCTCTGTTACCGCTTTTGTTTTCACTGTTGAAATAGCCACATCAGAAGGGCTTGAACTGGACCAGATTCTCATATCCAAAGCTGTGCCTCTCATTCAACTCTGCAATATACATGCAATTAAAAGGATTAACAAGTACCAGCAGAAATGTGAACACATCAGGGGACTAACTGTATTTCTTCAACCTGAGGAACACAATATAGTGATTTTTTCAATGGTTCGAAAATAGATTGTAACACCATGGATTATTTATTGGTCCAACTGCAAAAATTCTGCAATTTTAATTGCAGTTATTAACTGTGACTGTCCTGTGTTGTCCCCCACAAGGAGCATTTGGGCTGTGTTTTCCAGGCTGCACAATGCTCGCTGAGATGCTGAGCGTGGTGGCTTCTCTAGCAGCTCTCACTCTGAACAGAGATCTTCACTTGCTGCTTTTATCATACTTGAAGGCTGCTTTGTACATCCGTCAGCTTCAGCCAGGTCTGTGTTTGATCCGCCGATTGATGTTCAACGTGAGATCTGCCTTCAAAAAAAGAAAAAGGCAGAAAGGAGAATCTGGGGAAGGACCAGATGGTCAGACTCAATTCAGTGCCTGGGAAAATTATGAAGCAAGTCCTGAGGGACTCTATGTCCACCTCATGAAGGACAGGAGAGTCACTGTGAATAGCCAGCATGGGTTGTCCAAGGGTAAAGTGTGCCCCTGACCAGGCTGCCTGCCCTCCTGATGGAATATGTGCCCTGCTCTGCAGGGGTGAGGAGGGCAGAGGATGTCTCTTTCCTTGGCTTGAGCAAGGCTTTCACCATAGCACCCCTGTAGCCAAACTAAGGTGGTATGGGCTGTATGGATGGACTAGAAAGCAGGTGAAAAGCTGTCTGGATGCTTAGCTTCTGGAGGGAATGGTCACAGATTCAGAGTCCATCAGGCGGTCCATAAGTGAGTTTTGGGGTCAATACTGAAGCCATAATTGGTTTACACCAGTGTCACCCACAACCTGCACGCTGTGGGATAACACCTCCTCAAGAAGCTGAGAGACAATTTCAAAGCAGGGGGAGGTCAATACCCTGGAGACCAGGGCTGCTGTTCAGGACCTGGACAAGATAGAGAAAGGGGGCAATGGGGACCTCATGAAGTTCAGCATGGACAGATGCAAAGTTCTGCGCCTCATCCAGAATAACTCCCTGCATTAGTGGGGACCTACTGGGGACCTGGGCAGCAGCTCTGCAGAAAAGGACCTGAGGGTCCCTGTGAGCAGTGGCCTGAACATGAGACAGCAGCGTGAAGGCTAATTCCAGACTGGGTTGGATCAGCAAGTGCGTAACCAGCAGGCGAAGGAAAGTGGTCCTTTCCTTGTTTTCAGCAGCAGCGAGATTGCACCTGTGCTACTGTGTCCCATTGGGGCTTCCCAGTGCAAGAGAGATATGAACATAATGAAGGAAGTGCAGCAGAGGAGCACCGAGATGGTTAGAAGACTGGGGTGTGATGTGTAAAGAACAGCTGAGAGAACTGGGTTAATTTAGCCTGAGAAGACTGGGAGGACAAGAGGCACCAGTGAGGAATTGCAGCAAGGAAAATCCCACCTGGACGAAAGGAAAAACCTTTGTAGTGATGAGTGGGTCAGACACGAGAGCAGGGACACACGAAGGCTGGGGAACCTCCCTCCCTGAAGATTTTCAAAACCACCCTGGTAGCATTTTCTGTGCCTGTTACCAGTGCAACAGTCACTCTCACAGGGGCTACAAGAAATAAACATTTTTACCTGACTTATTTTTAAATGCCTACCAGAAGAGTGACAAAAAGTACCGTTTACTCAGTGAAGACCTGAACGTCTTTTAGGAACAGAGATGCTGTGACTGGCCCATGGGCAGCATAAGGGCAGGAAGGTGAGTGCCTGGGGCTGTGGCAACACTCCCTCTCATCACCTTGGTATGGGACTCCATGAAATGATTGAGAAAGCTGCTATGGCCACAGTTCAGTTGGAATTTGGCCTGGAGTGAAGTCAACAAGAAAGAAAAAAGCCTCTAACATCAAAGCTTTCCTTTCAGGGTCAATTTACACCCTCAAATTGTCTGTTGTCTGAGTCAATCTAACAGCTCACTGCTGAACAGGGAAGGTTTACTTACCTCCAAGGACCCCGACCCCCTCGTGCTGCAGCTCCCCATCCCACCACCTCCTCTGCTCAAGCACTCATCAGACCCTGCTGTCAGCTGCCTGGGGTGTCCACAGATGAGCAGCAAAGAGCAGGAGCTGGAGGGAAGGAGCAGGACTTGCCCCTTTCTGATGTGTTGAGCTGTTAGATTGGCTCAGCCACCTCCTGTCACCTCCTGCCAAAGGGCTGGGTGGGAGGGAGAAGGAGCTGACGGAGCTGTCTGGCTGCAAAAGAAAATGCTACCGCTGGAAATGCACAAGACCAAATTTCCCTAACCTAGTGCAGGCAAGGTCACTTAAAAACATGCTCACTGTGGAAGAGATTCCCTGGGATGTAGAGGCAGCAGAGAGAGCAGTGGTCCTCTCTGGGTGCTCACCCTCTCGTGCCACTGGCAATGGCAGGACAGGCACTGGCTGCTCTGCTTGGTCTCTGCACTGGGGATTGCAGGGTGCATTTACCACTCACAGAGGGGAGGTCACTGGCTCTGTCCCCTCGAGTGCCCACGAGGCCAAAACAATTCCCAGGTGGATGTTTTTCCTTCATCTGCCCAAGGCCAAGGAAGCAGGCTATCTAATACTGCCTGGCACAGAGCTGGTGAGGGGAGATTGCTGACTAACCACTTACTTTTACGTAAAAGAAGCTAGCAACATGCATGGGTCAGATTGTCTTTCTGCTTCCTGCATCGCAACCTAGAAGACTGTTCCCTACCACTGCTGCAAATCAATCAGTCAAAAGTTTCCTGGCTTGGTCTCCAAATCACTTATCTTTGATTATTTCTAGTTCCAGTGTATCGTCCATTGTGTCTTGAGGCCACGGGACAAAAGCCAGGAGTCCTACAGTGCAACTGCTCTCTTAATTCCTTGGGTGTCTTCCCTGCTGATACATAGCAGAGATTGGCAACTAATCTATATATAGTACAGCACTGCAGCCGAGACACAATGCCTGCATTCAGCGTGCATACATGATGATGTCAGCAATGGCTGTTTAATTGCATCATGGGAAGTGAAGGGAGAAAAGAATTGGAAAAAAAAAAAAAAAAAAAGGGGGCCCCTGCCCCCTCCACTTTACATAATTTCCTTCGCCGCCAGATGGGAACGCATGGGAATGCCGGCCCTGCATCTTGGGAGCTCCCTCCCCAAAGCCTGGCATCGCCACATCTGTTTCCCTGATTTCCTACGCTTCTGATCTTCTTCACCTGCCCTGCACCCCACCACCTTGGGCGAGCTTCCTGAGATGCCGCTACCGCCATTTGATTTGGCTTCCTGAGGCTCGCTCCCTCCTTCCTTATTTTTACTTCTCCAGCTTGCAGTAGCATCCAGAGGCCTGTAGTTGTGAAACACCCTGGAAGGGTAGGGTCTGCATGCAGGCACCACACAAGCCCCCTGGCTGCTTTTATTTGAATAAAGGAGCATCTGTACTGCCAGGCAGTGGTTCACAAAAGGGGCTGTCTGGCTCAGCACCACGCCACTGCTCTGCAGCTAGCGAACGGAAGATACGCAAACTTCTCTTCCCAGCAGACATCCATCACCGTAAATGTACGTGGGTTTTATTTGAAAGGAGAGACAACACCCTCCCTGCTTTAGCACGGCAAAAAAGGGAAAAGACCTTCAGTGTGACAGCGTTCCCCTCTCTAAGACCTACAGCGTCAGCCAAACCAACAGCTTTAAAACTTCCCTGAATGCCTGCCTACTCCTATGAAGTTCCCGCTCCTGCCAACGGGACCTGTGGTATCCTCCATTTTAAGAAAGCTTCCCTTTGTCTTATCCCCCAGCCTAGTTATAGCTGCTGTGGTGGAGGTGTACTGGGAAGGCTTTACACTGGCAGGCGCAGGGCCCTTCTGTGCACAGCGAGGAGGCATGTGCAAGGGGACATTTAATAGCCTCCGAGAAACGTGCGGCTCCTTGGGGCTCATTTTCTGGGAGGAGACTCCCACCCAAAGGGTTTTAGCTGCCGTTTTTCCCGGTGGCATGCGACGGGGGCTTTGGGCTGTGACGTGACTCCTCAGCTGTTTTTGTAGGTCCACTTTGACGAAGGACTGTAGGGATGCCAGTGGGGTCTCATGTAGGAGAGGAGGCAGCTGCCTGCTCCCACTGCCGGGGAGAGCTGGCCAGGCCAAGAACTTCTCCCTTCTAGGCTCCCTGGCAGAGCAGTGAGGAGGGGAAAGGCCTCTTCACAGCCCACTTCTTGTTCCTGGAGTCTTTGCAGAGAAGCCAAGATAGGAGACTCCAGCCAAGACAGGAGACTCCAACCTCTTGCACGTCCCGTGAGTACACAGCAGCTTTAACCTGTAACCTGAGCCTGGAGGAATGGCATGCTGCAAGGTAGCAGAAGCTTCCTCCGAGTCCACCTTACATCTTTCCCTACAGGAAACACAATTATAACCACAATAAATACTCACATGAACCAGAAAGTTTGCTTAGCACCCTGCCTGGCTGCTTGCTTGTTCATTCACTCTCATAAAGGAGCACATTACCTTTGTACGTACTATCCCTGACCAGCGGTGGTTTTAACATATAAACCCTAAACATTTCAGGTCCAAATTAGCTCCAAGCATGTTTCCTGCTAAGGACAATGCAAAAACAGCACAGCTTTTCTCTCTCAACATTCAATTTATACCTTTGGACCTGGCCTGTCTTGATCAGAGCAACTGCAGGAGAGAGCAGCACCTGAATGTTGGTCAGGATCAGTGCTGCATGTTACATGAAATTATCTGGGGGAGCGTGGCACTGGCTGAGGGTCACAGTTTGCCAGTGCTCAGGGAATTACACTGCGTGGCCCTGAGGGAGAAGCAATCTGTCCACACTCCCCAGGGAATAATGATGAGGAGGCAGAAGGGGAGAGGCAGCGCTTGGATGCAGATGGCCTTAAGATGTAGAAGATGTAAGTGACCTTCACAACCATCTGAAGAGATGGGAGATACTATCGTCCCTCTGAACACAACTGCACAAGCACTTCACCCTCCCCGGCACGAGGTCAGCCATGGCAGTGCTGCAGCGTGCTAGGGGACACTCACACGTCCCAGTTTGGGGGCTGGTAATGAATAGCTGAGGGTGCCAGGCTTCCCAGCTCCCGCCGCCAGATCTGGAGGGGAACAGCTGCCTGCGCCCAGAGTTTACACAGCTGTGGGGAAGCATTACCAGCTGACAAGCCACTCTCCCTTAAGCGTCAGCGTGCACCACCTCTTGCTGTTAGAAGCACTCCCCCAGCCGAGTAAAGGGATCTGGTGGATGTGAACAGGAGCGAAGGTGAGGCGAACTTTGAGTTACGGCCGAGTTAACTGCACGGAGAGGATAAATGCGGAGTGAGGTGTCGGAGCAGAAGCTGTGCCAGGAAACAGGAGGCGAATAACAAAACTTTTGCCATTATTAGCCCATAATGTTGGCACCTGCTTTCCACCTCCAGCTGCTCAGAGCTTGCGTTCCTTGACCTGCAGAGCATGTTTGCAAGGTGTGTCTATTTTGCCAGGCTTTTCCTGAAAGGGAAAAGTGTTTTGATGGGACATTTTGTTGAAGGTGAGTTTGAGAACCTTTAACACTACTCCAGCATCAGTTTTCACACCCAGTCAGTGAAGTCACTTTTTGTGATTGAGACATGGATTTAGACCATTCTTAATGGTAGGCAGCGCATTTGAAAGCTGTTTAGAACAGAATCAGGGTGAGAAGAACCAGACATTTGCATCTTCTGGCCTTGAGCCCATCCTTGGGGGGCAATAGTTGAGCTGTCATCATCAAAGATTAAAGCCAACACAGGTACTTAGTCTAACAAGAAATCTGATTGAACAGATGGTGAATAGAGAGAGATTTGAGAAGTCTGGAAGAGGAAACTGGTTTTAGAGATGCAGTCATTGGGAGGTAAAGGTGCTAAAAGTCCTTGTGATGCTAAATCCCACTACGTGGTTAGAAATAGATGATTTTCAGCCAGCATTTCTGAAAAGAAGAAGGAATTTATCAGAATGCACAGGAGAAAAAAAAAAAAGAAAAGAAAGGTCATTTAGTTTTGTCTCAAATGCATACTGTGCAGTAGGAAGGCTAGAGCAAGGCCTAAGTGCAAAGGTGCTCTTGGAGACATTATAACAGAAGTGAAAAGACCCAAAACTTTCTAAAGCACATCGAAAAATGACATCTTTGCATCAGTTGCCTGCGGAGCTTAGTGCTGTAAAGCGAGACAGTAGGTGTTTGCTTCTTTCTGGCAGTAGACTAAACCCAGTGGTGTCTCTGGGGTTAAAAGCAATGTCAGCTGTCTGAGTGCAAGGTCTCTGCTTCCCAAGCCAGCCCTCGAAGTCTGTAGAGATGCAAAGATGCACACCAACAAGATCCATAGGTTTCACTTGCACATGTGCATAGAGGAGGCTCTCTCTGTTCCTCCCTGGATCCCATCACACCCTAACAAGCACATCTTTAAACTCAAGGTGACCCTGCTGTAGGGGAGATGGATGGGTGGAGGAGGGGGTGTCGAGAGCTTGAATTAATATGCTGAGCAAGCCAGTTTCCAATGATTTATACCATGGGGACAACACTTACTGCTTCTTTGCTCCCCAAGCCTCCACCCTGCTCAAGATCCAGCATACCATACAGGAAGCTCAGCAACACATGCAGAAAGTTGAGCTTACTACTGTACTTACTAATGGATCCAATGACAGATATATGGTTGAGCAAGAGTCAGTGTGCAGGAGCAGGCATGGCAAATTTGGAATCTGAGGCAAATTTAGAAGTTTGTGCTCGCAAGAGGAAAAACGAGGGAAGGAGAAAAAAAACCCGCACAAATCAGAGCTAAAGTGGCTGAACTTAAGTGGCACAGTTGTCCATGGAGCACAGTTGTGGTGAAAACCAAAAAAAAGATGGATATTCCTCTGAGTACAATGAATAAGTCACTAACAGTGAGCTAAAAACCAGCAACAAAACCTTCCTCTTTCATTTATCTGGCACTTTTCGACAAATGTGAAATCACCAAAGGCTACACCAGCATCAAGATCTTGCTAAAGACTTTCCTTGTGAGTAGACCTGTTGGAAGTGCTCTTTTTGTACATTGATTTACTAGATGAATTCTTGAGCAGGGGAGGCAAAGATCCAAGCGGGTTGTAATGCTGTGTCTCTCGTCTCTTTGTTAACAGATAAACAAGGAAGGGGATTCTCAGGTGCATCAGGGAGAGTTTTAGATCTTGGTAATCCCTAGAAAAGACTGTGCAGAGTTTGAAGCGATGAACCACTGTCTTGGCTTTTTATGCCTGTGGTACAGCAATAGGGGAGTTGGGAATGTTTTCTGGGTCCTTAGGTGCGAAACAGCAACAATGATAACAGGAGTTCAGACCTCTCTGTTTGCCATTACCTGTGCACGTTCAGGGACTTGCACCAGCTCCTCAGCCACTCCTGCTCACAAGACCTGCCGAGCTCTGAGCTTGCCACACTGCCTTGGTGCTCAGCACAGCAGGGCAAACCGCGTCAGGCTGCTGGACCACTTCACACAGGTGGTACAGGGGAGAGCTCTTTCTCTGGATGTTTGCCTCTAAAATTACAGTAAAACATCCCCAAACTCACAGTTACTCTACCTGGTTCTATTTAACAAAGATTTCAACCTCCAGACCCCTGGGTTTTCCAGCTGTATTGCTTTTGGCAGGGACACCATTCTGTTTGTCCTGTAGTGCTGCTGGTGGAAAGCAGACGCTTTCCTTCAAGAAAACGGAGCTTCCAAGCAGAAAGCACATCCCGATATTCTAAGCAGATGCTAGAGAATGACTCAGGTGCAGTCTTCTGCCCTAATGTCCTATTTTACACTAAAATTTAAGGGGAAAAAAAACCAAACCCAAAACATTTTTAATGCATCCTTTAGCTGCAGTGGCTGGGCAGTTAGTCAAGGACAGACAAACGTTGCCAAATAGAGATTTTTCAACTAGGTAGAAGCTGGCCCGGATCTTCAGAGCTATTTCGATTCTTGTTAAGTGTCTCTGAAGATCTGGCCAGTCATGCCCAGGTTTTAGCATTGTTAGAACGTTTTAATGGTTAATGTTTTAACACAGTTCTGACGTGATCACGACACAGTTATGATTTCAACACAGTTTAAAAGATGGGCTTGCCTTTAGTACAAACCACATCGTTTCAAATTCAGACCAGCAGCAGCGTATGAATGGAGGACAAAAGAAAGATGAGAGAAGTGGGTTGAAAAAGACTGGAAAAAAGGGGATAAAATGCGAGAAACCTCAGCAGAGCGACACAAAGGAGAACCAGCAGAATGCAGAGAAATGTCTCAGACGCTCACGTAAGCAGGGAGATTTCATTTGGCACAGAGGGACAATAGCCCTGCTAACCAGGATAGCTATTGTTCTTTTGTTTTTAAGAAACAAAAAGGGAAAATGCGAAGCACCAGCTTCCCAGGGAAAAATCATAAAAATAAGTTCTCATCCTGCTGTCCAACAAGGAATGAGAACCCTCCCGCACTTCACCTATCGCCCCCACGCTGTTATTCACCCACGTGTTTGTCAGCTTAGAAAACAAATGAAATATATCGAGGCCTCACTCTGAGGAGAGCTGAGGGTGTTTTTATAGCAGAACAAGTTAATTGAATCGAAAACCATCAAGCCAATGCACTAAGCAGAAAAATGCACGGTGCTATCTGCTGTGTTGTTGAGCGCACAAGTGCTCCAGCAGCCAGTGTTTCAGACGGATTATAATCACCGGTGTGCTCCCTTTAGCTTTCTTTCAGCATTTCTCATAG
The DNA here is from genome assembly GCA_013398855.1 of Mohoua ochrocephala. NCBI lineage: Eukaryota > Metazoa > Chordata > Aves > Passeriformes > Acanthizidae > Mohoua > Mohoua ochrocephala. The sequence continues at coordinate 469,086 of VZTA01008745.1, read as the reverse complement.
TGAAGACAGAAAGCCATCCGTAATTGGAGGAAGCCTCAAAATGTTGCATTCCTTCGGTGGTGGTGGTGGAGGGAGAAGAAAAGGAGGACTTTGATTCAGCACGACAGAGGTGCTCCAATACGAGGGTGACAGCTGGAGAATAAGGACCCACTGTTCAGGGACAGTGAATTGCTTATAGCCTTTTACAAGCTCAGGGAGGGTGTAAGCTGTAAACGAGCTTTGGGAGCTTTGGCACAAACACAGTGGATCCTGTCAGCAAAAAGGACCTTCCACAGCACCTAGGTAGCATTGTGAGCCTGTTAAGGACCATTTGAAGCATCGATGCGCAGAATTGCCCCCTTCAGCCGGTTTGCTGGAAAGCAAACAGCTGTCACTGAGGGAGGCAGGGGTGTCAGATATGCCTGGAGACACGCATCTGGGAATTTCTGCCCAATTAAAATATTTCTGAACACAAAAGATGACAGTTTCTATTGAGGGAGCTGGTGCAGAGCATTATCTGGGAAACCCAAACAGATCAACCGTGCGCTTGTTGTTCGGGGAGTTCCCGCTCTTCTCAACTAACTGACTTCACCGGGGAAAGGACGAGCTCTGCAGCATCATAACTCTCTGCGGCAACCACGGAACAAATAAACAGAGCTGAGGCAAGGCTCAATGATTTTTTTAACCTCTGATAGTCAAAGCTGTGGTGGATTTCACCTGCATGCTCAAATGTGAACATACGGATTTGTAATATAAAGAACACAGACCCAGAGCCAAATCCTTCAGTGATACGTAAGGCAAGTTCTCAGCAGAATACACGACTGAGGGGCATAATAAATATTCATGCTTGTTTACAACTTAATGTGCGTGTATTGCCCCGTGGACTTCATCAGCGATTCCCATTGCTTGGTCTTGCATGAGGGCGTTAGCACTCCTGAGTTTCTCAGCTCTCTAAAGGGCTTTTGGAGAGAGCTCCCCACAGGCATGGCTTGAGCTGTGTTTAGTACCTGTCAGCAGAAGACAAAAGGCATTTCCAAATAGACAATTTAAGTTAGTTTTATTTGTGTGTCTAAGGCCTAAACAGCATTAGTCGCTCGTACATCTGAGGTCTAAACAAAGGAGAAACGTAACAGAATATATTTTAATAACCAGTTTTCCTGTTCTGTGGTGGTTCTGAAAATTTATTATCACTACTGAACAGTAATTTCTTTTGAGTTTATTTTGCTTATTTACAGATGCTTTCATTCACTAATCTGTACATTTACCCATTCTTATTCCTTTTTCTGTTTTGTTGACTTTTCGATCCCTAAGCCAGTCCCACGCTGTAAAATTTATCTCAGCATTTCCAGTTCCCTTGTTCAGGGTGCAGTGCCACGCGTCCTCTCTTGCTACCACAAACCCCGCTAACCAAGAGGGTGGCCACTCGGTCGTGCTGCAGAGCCGAAACTTTCCACCCACACGTTGCTGGTGGCGGGGCGTTTCATTAGAAACAAAATGATCGTTGCGAATTTTTATTTAAGTGTGGTCTCGCAGCAGCGCAAATGGCATCCCCGCTAATTTTTTGCTAAATTCATCGCGTCACTTCGAAGGAGAGGAAGCGCCTGCCCCTGCCCAGCAGCGAACCCCCCCGGGCTCGCCCGCCCGGGCACGGCAGACCCGGCGGCAACCGCAAGAGCGCGGAGAGGAGCCGGTCACCCCTAGACTGCGCGTCAGAAAACAGTTACTCGAGAGACTTAATGTTTAAAGCTGCATTAACGCCTCGGTGCTTTCAAAGAACGGCCCCGGAGCCCCGCTCGCATCCCAGACCCAAAAAGGGCGCGAGGGTCTGCGACCGCCCGAGCCGCGGCGCGTCAGACCCACGGTGGGAGGGGGGTCCCCGGCGCTGAAAGCGGCGGTATTAAAAAATGGGGGTGGGCGGAGGGGGCTGGATGCGGGCGGATGGGGGCAGGTCGGGCCGGAGGAGGGCGAATGTTTCCTGCCCGCC
>VZTA01008745.1:437925-464125 GCA_013398855.1 Mohoua ochrocephala | reverse complement strand
GGCTGCTCCGCGCCGCCGCCCGGGAGGAGGAGGAGGAGGAGGAGGTGAGCCGGGGGGCCCCTCCGCGAGGTGCGGACACGCTGTCCCCGGAGGCGGCCGGCCGAGCCCCGGTCTGCCCGTGAGCGGTTTGCAGCGGGGGCACTGGGCTGCTGCGGGCGCTGTGCCCCTCAGAGGGAGCTCCTCGGGCGCGTACCGAGGGGTGGCGGGGCCGTGGAGATGCAAGAGAAAAAAGTTTGGGGCCCCCCAGAGCCCCAATGCTGAGTTAAACTGTTTTGTGGAGTCTGCTTTGCACAGCCGTGTTCGGCGTGTAACCCACTAGAGAAAGAAAAACGAATAAATACGGAAGGAAGATAACTGTGTTGAGAAAAGGATGCCTTTTTGATTATTTATTTATAAATAAATAAAAGGTAGTGAAAAAGTTAGCAGATATATTCGCGCTCCTATATGCCAGCTACATCTCCTGCTCTTGGTCAACATTTTATCTTCTTCTCTGGTGGCAGACATCTACTGATGCAAAAACAGGAACTTGCTTTATGTGGTGTTAATTTAAAACGCTTTGGCTTTGCAAGTTTTGATTCTGGTGACGCTGAGTATTGTTTCATAGATCTTAAAAGAGGCAGTGGCTTCTTCAAAATGTGCTGGAAGTGTCTTAAGTTTCATTGGGATAGTTTCTTGCTGTGATAGTTTGAAACTTGATTTTTCGTTTGAAGCTGGAAAATGGCGATCTGCTGACTTTCCCCTTTTGGTCTAGGGGTCAACAGGGGAGGATTTTGCTGGAATTTTCCAGTAACCAGTGTTGGAGGTAGTTTCCTCCCAGGATGAAATTGGACAGCACAACAAGGAGCTTCAGGGGAAAACCTGCCCGAGGACAGGGGTAGTACAAGAGTTTCCTGTGGGATGCTTGCTTAACTGATACACGAAGGCATTTAGCCTAGGGAAATGTGGTGATGCCTTTGTCTTCAGTTTTCAGGGACACTTTTTCTATGTCCTCTAAGGTTGCTATAGCTATGAAATAATTCTAGAAAGGTCAGGTTTTGTGTTTCTTGAAGTTGCTAGTGTCAGAGGACAGAATGTATGAATTCTGTGGAAAAAGAAAGCCCTTAAAATGACTTTTGGGGGACATGAAGTGTGCTTGAGGAACAATCAAGTTTTTAACAAAAAGAAAAAAACCAACCCAGAAATGTTATGGCAGCCGGGCTGCTTACAGCTTTTTGTGGTATCTCAGTACCTCCCCAAGAGTGGGCTTCCTAAAGCACATGCGTAATACTGAATGCTAGACTGAAATGAGGCATGATGTTCTTAAGACGCTAAAAAAAGCCATCTTTCTGCATTCATTTTGGAGAATAACTTTGGTCTTGTGGCACAGGCTAGAAAGCTTCTAGTTTTTTGTGTTCTCAGTAGGATGAAAGTTCTTTTTGAAGTGTGTAAAATGAAACAGTTGAGGGCTTTTGGCCATAGCATAGAATATCCAGCTTCCAACGTGATGTATTCTCCATCACTTAGTAAAAGAGTAACTGGGATAGGAGCTCCAAGGTATTTTGTGGACTTAAAAGCTTAAATTGCAAAGGGAACAAAGGTATTCTAGCCTTGCTTAAACTGTATGGCTTTTCTAGAAGTAACTTCTGAAAAAGCTTAATTTATTTTACATGAATAATTTTACTTTCAGCAGTGTACTCTGAAAGGAGTACACCTCTTAAAGGATTGGGTTTGGGTGTTCCTGTGTCCTGCAGACCTAGAAATTGTTTTAAAACAAGTTAAGTATTTTCAAGCCTTCAGCTCCTGTTGAGAAAGGCTTTTATTTTGCAAATTAATGATCTGCTACTGTTCTTGATTAGTGTGTTTTGGTGGCTCCTTAATGCAGGTGTGCCTGAGCAGTATTTGCCAGTATTTATTATTCACTCAAGGGGAATTGTTTGGGAGAGACTGACTGTTGGGAACAGTTTATCCTGTAACTTTCTCTCTTTGGCTAAAAATATGGGTGAGGTGTACAAGTTTTTCTGAGAAAGGGTGGCTGCAAAACTGTGAGGGTTATTGCTTGTTTAAGAATGCTATTTACAGCCTCATAAAAGGTACTATAATAGAAAGGCAGCCTTCCAGGAGAGTACTTAGTGCATCACTTAAGTACTTTGTTTGGCTAATAGTGTAAAAACAAACCTAAAATGCGAGGCAGGAATGGTAGCCTGAAACCTTAATATTAGTAGTTAGGAACTCTGGTTCTGCTCAGTATGTGAGAAAAGCTGGTGAGCAGGATATTCCCTCGGATTAATTCATGCAGGTAAGATTTGGGCATAGGCAGATCTCATCTGTAAGCTGCTGGAAGAGTAGTTCTCTTAAATGCAGAGTTCTCCTTCCCCGGGATATATCCTCCTCACCCTGTTAGAGATCAGTTATAAGGAGTTTGACCCCATCCCTGAGGGTTTTCTGCACAAAATTGCTGGCTCCCTTATTCTGTGCCTCCTTGCCTAGAACATGATACTCCTGTCCTAATACTGCTACTCATTTGTTACCTGTGCTCCGGTTCCTCTCTGGTCTTTCCACCCTCCTTCTGGGAATCACTGTCCATTCCCCATAATTTTTCCTCGTTCCACCTCCGTTTTGAGACTCCCTCGAGTGAGAAGGGAAATAGCACCGTGGGTGGTTACTTACTGGGTGTTCCAAGTCTCAAAACAGGACTACACATAACACATTTGCCAGACAAGATCAGTGTAGTTGCTCATCCTCTTGATGCAGAGAAATGCAGATTTCAGCTCCTGACTGGGGTGTCTGGCGTAGTCTCTTTTCAGTTGAGATGGTTCTGGTCTCAGTTGACCTGTTGGCTCCCGTTGTGAGCTATGAGTTCGTAGCAGTCTCTGAAACAGAGAATATTGACTGTTACAGTAGTGGCAAACATTAAAGAGTGTTGGAACCCCGAGCACTGCCTTTAGGGTGGCAATGCCTGCAGATACTACAGTGATGCATGAAAGAAAGTGGATAAAAGTGTTGTGGGATAGGGGTGGGGGGGGGGAGCAAAAGCCAATTCTTTGTCATAGAGCCGCTGTTAAAACCCAGTCTGGGGGTTTACCACTGGGAACCTCACCGTCTGATGTGAAATGCTATCATGGCAGCAGGGGAAATGCTTCATCTCAGATGTGTCAAAGTGTTCTGTGAAGGTAACTCTGTTGCAACCCTGATAATTTTCTTTTGTCTGGCAGCGTTTGTTGTGTGGACAGAACTATCAATGCTACTGTAGCAACTAGATGTTATTGCTGTAAAACCAACTAGAATAGAACTTGAAAAAGATTTTACTTTAGTCTTACCCATAATTAAATCAAATATCCTACCTGATATGTCAAATGTGTTCTTGACTGTTTCATGTCTGACTGAAAGAGCACCTCTGCTTTTCTTTTCTTGGAAGTATTAACACACTGCCAACGAAACCACGATCTTAGAAAATGTTGGAACGGCTGTAGGACCCTTGGCTTGTATTGATAAGCTATCTGGATTTGAGTGAGTTCGCAGAAAGTGGAAAATGCCACAAGTTGCAAGTTAAATAATTGGGGTTTCATTTATGCCAGAGCTCAGCTGCTGTGTCCTTTAATATCGTTTCATGATAACTGTGGCGGACGGTCAAAATGCTTCAATAGCAGACTTGTAACACTTTCTAGGGAAAGTGTGGAGTTGCCAAATTCAGTCAGCTTAATGGTGTGTGACCCTTCTAGTTCTCATATTGCTCTACAGAGTCCATTTTAGAAGTGGCTCATGGACTACCAAGACACATAAGACAAAACCCTGTAGCACCACAGCTCCCTCCACTGCAAGAAAGGATTTTAAAGGTCTTTCTCCTTTGCCCTTAGACACACTGTTCCTTCCTTTTCTTTGCATTAGTTCTGTCTTTGGTCAGGTTTTTAACTGATCAGATTACTTTACAAGCTTCAAAGTTTTTTGCCCTATCAGTGACTTGCAATGGTTCATGGGGCTATTGGAGCATGTGGACAAGACTCACTAAAATTAGATTGCTGTGTTGAATTCTGGGGTTGCGTATATTCCTGGATTTCTTATCCTTTTAGATTACAAATAAAATGCATCCCTTCTTATTGTCTTGCAGACTGTAGAAGATGCAATTTTTGGAGGACTGTGCATGTGTAGGGGAAAGCATTCAACTGCATAGCTGTCAGCTGAACTGAAAGCTACTTATCTGGTACCTTGGCTAAATTTGCTGATTGAATTTATGTCTGAGCTGCTCTAATGTAGGGTAAAGCTATGGTTTCACAATAAGGGAGCAAGCTGTTTTAACATCTCATGGCTACTCAGAGAACAGGGGCTCTCACTTCCTCCTCTGTTCTCACCAGGCTTGGCTGTGCACACTCAGGAGATGCTTCTGTGAGCCAATTTAACTCACTTAGCATGACATAAAACTTTTTTTCCCTTTTTCTAGCACTGGCATAAGTTTATTTTAATTGCAGGCTGAACTGGTATGAGGGGAAAGGAGGAACAGAGTGGTTAGACAGGAATGGTAGGTTGAACGTGGTTGCCTTTGTGTAATGGCTTTCCATACTGCCGATTGCTGGGCTTTGCTCCATGATGCTCCCGATGCCATCCACCCACACGCCTCACCAAAGCAGCTGGCCCATGCAGAGGGAGTATGCCCATGTTCCCTGTTCCAGTTCTGCAGCTCTTGCTCAAGGGTTATTCATATGGAACTGCAGCGTGTGATACAAGCTCTTGCTGTTTCTTTTCCTAATGGTTAAGGTTTTTGCCGCCTAACAAAATGATTAGGAATTTTAGGAGTGCCTCATGAGGCAGGGGTCTTAAAATGTGATACTTTGTGTTGCTGGTGCTGTGACTGCTAGAGCTTCAGCTCTAGAGAAAAAATGTGCACATGAGCTACAGAAATTCATACTTCCAGTGTATGTAAGAAACTGCATATAGTTCTTTGTACTCATGCAGCCTTCATTTATCATACTTACTGTGTCTTTTCTCTTCTGATACCAAATGCACATGCAGGTACCCATCTGAAGGTAATGCTGCAGATTAAGTTACTGACAGTTGTGTTTTCCTTTTTAATTTTTTCCTGATGAAGAAAGCAGGCTAGTGAGTTATTTGGTTCATATGTGATTTATGGGAATGTGGATTTAACATCTTTAGGATGATGAGGGGTTGGAATAATCTCTAAATTCACAATATTTTTAAACTTACAAGTACTGTTCAGCTATCAGGTGCTAAACCTCTTGGATTACTCTGCCTTACCTTCCCTTTAGAAGCCTCTTCCCCATCACATCTTTAGCTCCTGGCTCTTCCCTGCATGCAGAAGTCTTTTTATTTAACTCCTCTTTAGTAAGAGAATGAAAACTTGGGTTTTAAACAGTTTTAATACCATACTGGACAGAATCCAAACCCCCTTGCTTTGCTGTGACCGGTGTTGAAATCCACTCAACATTTTAGGGTAAATACAGCAAAGTTGTCAGGTTTTTCTCCTGGCAATAATGTGATATTGCTGCACTACCGGCTTAATTAAACATGACTTCAGACAATTTCCAGTGAGTAAAAACTGGAAGAAGCAGAAATGCCTTGGATGTTCAGGCAACTTTCATGGACTGTTTTTACTTAGAGCATGTCTTTGAAAAACCAGGAGTGTTGCTGCATGTAAGGGTATTGATGCTTGCAGGCTGCAGCACAGGCTTCTGAGGTTACAGTGACTTTTTCTGGGAACATACAACTGGAGATGTGCATACAATAATACAATACAATGTGCATGAAACTAGCCTGGTGTATACCCATAATTTTTTTTTAAATTACAGTTTTGTTTAAAACTGATGTCTTGAAGTGTGTCTTGTAACTGGGAGCGAAGGTCTAGCTGAGTTTTTGCTTCAATTTAGTGATGAAATCTTGCATCATGGGTAGCAGTTTCTCCTTTCAGCTAAATTTTCAGAGCATGTAAACATGCTTGCTAGACCATGCTTCCTTAAAGGAAAACTACTTAGTTCCTCTGTTTTAAAGTCAAGGAGGTATCATTCCTCTTTCAATACTGTCTTGACCCAGTCTCTTCCTAGTTTTCCTCCCATACTCCCTTCCTTCCTGCGAAGTCGTTGGTGTCTTTCCATCAGACAAAGAATCACGATGTGTTGAGGGCATAGATCTTAAGCTGCACGAACAATGCACTGAATGCAAGACTAATGTTGCCACAGATAAGATTTCACAGAAGGGGTTCATTGTCTTCTGCTGTAATCCACTTTGAGTAGAGCAGTTACAAATATAATCTTGGATCATAATTATGTGGTACATAATTTTTACTAATGCTTTTAACCTGTCATTTGAAGTCTTTAATTAAAGTGTAGAAATACTGGATGGGAACGGGACTGGCTACTGCTTGGCAATTCAAGTATTGGTTAATGTAATGAATGGATGTCCCTGATCCTAAAATACATTAGGCATATTGACTTTGTTTCAGCTTTTCTCCTCACGGGCTCAGCTGCAGCTCCTTCCCTGGGTTGTCTTCTCCTTTCCCTGGCTGTGCTTGAAGAAGGGCTCCATGGGTGGGATGGGTTTGGTCCTCCTAACAAATTAAGCTTGTCCAAATAAAGTCACAGAAATGGAACAAAAACATGTTAAGGAATTGGAGCAATACTATCTGCCAACTTCTACCTTGAGTACAAAAACTTCTTTACTGTGTAATATCACCTCAGACATTATTTTATCTTTCCCCTTTGCCCTAACATCTTAAAGAAGAGAAATGTTATGTGGCTAAGACAGTAGCTTGCTTCTTTTCTAAGGTTCTTTTGACTCTAAGCTACTTGTTTCTTCCTCTTCTATGAACCCTCAACAAAATAAATTCTTTTCAGTTATAGAGTCCGTAGCTGCTAATCTTTTTTAGCAACTAAAAATGTTGGCCAGCTTTGAATGCTCTAGCTGTATAGCACAGTATGAAAAGGAATAAAACCCAGTACCCACGGATGAGGCTCATGAATATATGTTCTGTGTTGTTCAGGCTTCTTGGATATGTGTGCAATACTGACACAAGAATTAATTCATAGTTACATGTTCAGCTCTAAGAAATAAGAGCTCCATTCCTGTTATTTCACTTGAGTGTGTAATATGCATTTCTAAAACCCCAGATGGTGAACTTCTTGGATAGGATGATGACTACTTAGCAGTTTCCTTCATATGTGGTTGAAATATTTTTGAAGTGACTAAGACTTGAACTGGAAACTTCAAATGCTTATTGTTTTATGGTTCTGCATGCTTTGTGCTGTGTGCCTCTGCACTGGTGCTGACTTGGAGAAAATGGATTACCTCCCAGCCGTGGAGGGAGGTGACTTGAGGCAAGCTCTAAACTTGTTGGGCTGGCAATGGGTGCAAGTCACTTTTCAGAGTTGAATACTTAAAGTTCTGGGGACTGTGAGGTATGCCTTGAATGCTATAGAGAAAACAATCTCTACTGAAGAAACACATGAATTGTCTTAAACTCATTTCTGAAACAGACAAATTAACCCAACCAAAGGCTGTCACCTCAGCAGGTATGTTTTACTCCTGTTTGTTACTACAGCATTATCTCTCCTAAGATCACACAAGCAATCACCGAGGCTGCTCTCATACCAGTGCTTTCCAGGGATGTGAGAATAGCAAATGCTCACCCTTGAATCTGTGTTGTGGGGGGAGAAGGGCTCTTTGGTGAGCTGAAGGTAATAGCTAAACTTGTGTTGCACCATTTTCCCTCCGATGTTGGTCAGTCTCCACGCATAACCAAAATATTTAAAGGTGTTCTGTCAAGTTTGCTAAACCTTATCTTTTTCACTTGTTTGCTTGTATTACGTGCCCACCCCGTACATTTTGTGGATAGCCAATGTTGTTATAAACTACCATCTACTGTAAATATTTCCTTTTGCTAGGCAAGGTATTGTGAATGTGCAGAACTACCAAACGCTGTGTTTGTCTGGATTAAAAGGCTGGCAGGGACCTGAAATTCAGCCATCAAACTTCAGTGGGCTTCTCAGATGATAGTGCTGGAGCTTGTTGCTGTATCTTCCCCATGTCCCACGCTGTCTTGGGTTTTGTGGATTTTGTTTGAATGTCTAGGCACTTGCTGCCCAGAGTGGCTGGCATATGCTAAAAAACTAATGTTATACAGCCTTTTGTTCAGCTGCCCTTGGTTAACAAAAGGCAAACTATTATTTAGGGTAAAATGTCAGCTATCAAACTTCAAATCCTCCCCTTTTCCCTCCCCCTTCACTTCAGTGGTTCTTTTTACTCAGCTATTCACACTGTCAGACAGTTAAGTGTACAAAATAAGAATCCCAAGCCTTAAATATTGGGCGCAAGCAAAGCTTGAAAGCTGTCTGCATTACGGATGCCCTTAAGCTTTGTGATCCAACCTAGTGCTGCATCAGGGAGCAGAGAAATGCTGCTGTCTTGTGTCGGGGTCGGTAGTGTGCTCTGTGGATCACCGGTGAGTGGGTCAGTACTGGCTGCCTGACAAGGTCACTGTGGCTGGTCTTCTGTAACGTTGAATAATGCCACGTCAGGTGGTGGAGGGTGTAAGGGAGAGTGATCAGGTCGCTCCTGGAGTCTTGCTGCTGATGTGTCTTGCTGTGCTTTGGAAGTCAACTCTATAGTTCCTGGATGTTTTAGTATGTGTGAGGCAGAGTGGGTCGGTTGCTCTGAGGAAGAACTTTCTTAGGGCATGGAAAGAAGGAGCATCATGCCTCCAAGCCTTCTTTTTTTCCCCTTTAAAAGCAGTGCTGGTAAAGGGTTAAATTCCAGCCCCCTGCAGCACACCCCGCCCCCACCGCTATATATGGTGTGCCCAAAGGCACTGGAGATTTAATACATTGAAGTTGGAGCGTGAAGGGGGTCTGCAGCCTGCTAGACAAAGTCACTCAAATTTCAAGAATACTTGATCCATACAAGGATGTTACTTGAGAAAGGCATGGCTTCTCTGTTAAGAAACCGGTCGCCAAATGAGCCGGCTGAGTGTCCCAAACACAGCTTTTGTGGCTAGATGAGCAAATTGGAAACCAGATTTTCTTTAACTGATGACTGACTGATCAGCTAAAGTTGTTGTGAGAACCGAACAGTCTCCCTTCAGAGAAGTGGTTGTTTGTAGGGGAAAATGAAAATTGTTGTTTCTCCCACTGAAGTGCTTGCAAGTCGTGGACACTATTGTGCAGATAATGATACAAGAGAACTTAGTTGAATTGAATACTAGACTGAAATAATGGAAAATAATTTCCCCAGGCTAGTTACTGGAGAAGCAGCTACAGTGTTGCAATTGTGTCCCAATAGGATGTATTTGGTGTCAAACTTTGTTAAAGGCTTTTAAATGGGTGGGCAAATATTTTGGGAAGAAAGGAGGGACACGTTATGGGAAAAAAAAGGACAAAATTATTATAATAAAGAAATTGGTACTGGAAAGATCAGGCAGTGGTCTGGAGTGGATTCCACCCTGAAAGAAATAACAACCAAACTAGCAACAATAACAAAACATCAAGGAATTGGAAAGGACGAAGTACAAAAGAATTCCTAGAACACTAAGGTCCCAGTCTTTCTAGTGCTGCTCTTGTATGGTAATGGGGGTAAGATTTAATGCTCTCCTTACTTCTTCCCCTCTTGTACTTAATACAATTGTCAGTGTGGGGGGGGTGGATGTAATAATCCCTGCCTCCCCCAATATCATGGAAGCATTGATAAGATTAGAATTAAGAATTGGATTAGAGTTGTAAATGGTGGCTGCTGACAGAGCTCCAAAAGGTAACTACGTGCCCTTTCTTAGCATGAAAGTGCTGTCTTCTTTCTCTGTTCTAGACAATATGTATTTTAATTGACATTAATTCATGGTAGCTCTTGCACTCTTCCAGCATTACTAATTTTTTCAAGGGCTCTGAGCCTCTTGCTAGAAACTAATGTATGGCCCTTGAGCTTTCTGCTGCTGAAGCATGAGTTACCCTGAGTGGTGGTTGGTGGGACGGTTCATAGGGAGGTTCGTAGTGGGCAGTCCAAGCCAGCTGGGCTGAGTTGGAAGCAAGGCTGAAGCATCTTGAGCTGGCTTTTACTGCATAGCTGGCAATTTGCTGGAGGGCTGTCCTCTCCAAACCTCCAGTCGCTCCGGAGAGGTGCTTTTTCTGTTTGTATGCGCTTCTCAATGCATACAAATTTGATAAACTTCCTAAGTTTTAGACAATTGTGACTTGTCAAAACAAACATGACTTCATCTTCATGTTATTGCCTTTCTGGCAAAGGTGGTATTATCCCATCTTTGCATCTTGTCAAGAGTAGTTCATCACTTACCTCTGAATCTGAACTGTTCCTCAGTAGCAGCTGCGTCAAGTCAGCCCAATTTCTTTGTCCCTTGCCAAAACAAGTGGAAAACCTCTAAGGCAATGTTCCCCTGAACCTGAAGGGGTACCTGTGGGCCCCTCATTCCAAGTGGCTTATTCTTCAAACAATATTTCCAGGGAGGGAGCAGTTGTACGCCTTGATTGCACATGCTGTTACATATTGGTACGTGGTTAGTGCGTGTTGATACATTGTAGTAACAATTGAAAATCCTTTATGATTCAGGAGGCTACATCTTCTAGAGAACTACTAGAGAGAGGTTTTGCTGGAAGTTCTGAAGCACTGCAGTTCTAACTAATATAACGCGTACATTTAGTTTCCCCTTGCAGGAGACTTTGGCATTGACTTGGATATAGGTAAGGTCAGCATGTCTTTGCAAAGACTGGAGTAGTTGGATTCTGTGGCTGGCCACTTGAGCTTGTAGTGGCATACTTGGGCTTGGCTTGGATCCAGAGGCTCTTCTTTCACTGGAACGCTTCCTTGTCAGTCCTTTCGTTACTTTTCCTATGCCTCTGAGCCAGTGAAGGGAGTTCAAGTAGTACGTGATTACTGATAGTCTTTACTAGTGCTCCTATCTTGGTCTCTTGGCAACGATGCCAAAAATCTTTATACACTGAGAGAACAAATAGGAGAACTATAATTTAAAAGTGCAGGTGTTAACATGAGCTTACTTTCACAAACTGCAACAAAAAAAAAATCAACTTGAGCCATTTTTTAAGTTAATAGTTTCATTTTCATATCTCAGTCCTTAGATGCAAGCAATTAACTTATATTTTTCTTCAGAGAGTACCATAATTTTTATAGTTGTAGAAGTTATTTAGGGTGTTAAACTACTTACAGCTTTATTTTAACTGGTTTCCAATTGCTTGTCTAGCTGCAGAAGCTTTGCGAGGAGTTACTCAGCTGCCTCATTTGGCAACCAGTTTCTTAGAGTGAAGTCACGCCTTTCAGTTAACATCCTTGTAAATACAATTCATAGCATTTTTATTCTGTATGTGATATCACTTCTGACACCTGTTCTTAATGCCAGCCTATGCCACTCAGCAGGGAACAGGGGCTGCTACGGAGCTTAAGCTGAAGAAACTCCTCGATGGTGTGGACTGGAGATGTACTGAAGGTCCCTTTCTCTTGTCCAAACCTGTTCATCTCATTTCCTTCTGCCTGAAGCTTTGAGAGGGAAGTTGAATAACATGGATGCTTTCAATGAATTTTTGGTGAAAGCCATGGTTGTGCATTTCATCAAAAAACATTCTCATGACTAAGCATCTCACTTTTAAATTTCCATGTCTTTCGGTAGTGCGAGTCACTGTGTAAACACAGAACAAGTGTTTGTTCCTCTCAGTAATACACTTTTTCTGTTGCCATTCATTTGTCTTCATTATATAGTGTCAGTGTATGTATGTAAACATCATTTTTATATAGTATTTATGAGGGTTTGGCTAGCACAGCAAGACCAACTTATTTTCTCATAAATGAAAGATAAATCTTGACAGTTAATCAATCTAGGAATAATGTATTGGACCAGTACCCTGTCAGAACTGCTGTTTTGTCTTCACCAATGTTCAATACAGCTGTTTCAGAAAAAAAAAAAAAAAAAGAGAAAGCTGTTTAGTATGTATTTTAGAGTAACTGGTCTACAGTGTGCCCTTCTGCTTTAATTTTAAAATTATCACGGGGAAGTCTTGATGGTGGCCTGTCTTACATTATTTTAATATTAGTTTTCTAATACAAGCAACAGAAAAAAAATCATGGTCTCAACTGAAAATATCATATAATGCATGAAATTCAATATCATCTTGTCTACAGGAGAACACAGTATTTTCATCAATGTGTTTATTGTTTGAATTTTAAATTCATTTTAACACCATCCAGGGAGGAAACATAAAAGGAAACACTTTTCACTAGCTAGGGGATAGATTGGAAAGAGGAAGTGTTGCATATCAAAACAAAGACCAAAATAAAAAAATAGAATAGTGATACCTCCCAGCTGAGATTGCTTTATGCTATCCAAATGTGCTTTCAGCAGGTGAGAGACTCACTGACATGGAATGCTGTCTTGGGAAATCTTGTTTGTTTCATCCAGGTATTCCTCAGCATATGAAAACACAGTGTTCGCCTCATTGCAGAATTCAGATAGATTTGTATATGGCTTACCTGGGGATGGAAATCAGACAAACTACTTGGGATAATGAGTACCTCCCTCATATCCCCAATCCTATTGTCAGTTTTTTGCAGTTTATTCTTCCCTTTGAGAACAATTATCTCATTATATGTAGTGGCGTATGATTTTATTCCAAAGCTTCCTGGTATGAATCTTCCTCAAGGCGTGTGTGAAGAAATAGTTGACACCTGTGTTAGTAGATTCAGATTTTGGATGTAGATGGGCAATTTTCCATTTGGCTCCTGTGGCAGAGATACTTTGACAGACAGCTATGTAGTCCCTGAGGACTGCTGAAGGAGGGAGGTAGTAAGGGGAAATAATCCGAGGTGACTGACACAGCTCTAAATCTAGTAACTTGTTTTGGATGCACATATTCTAATAAAGTAGCACGAGTTTTTTGAGCAGCATGATGTGAAATGAAATATAAAATGCTACACTTATTATCTAAGAAAGGACCCTCCTCTTCAGAGACCCCTGTCTAACCCAGGAACTGTTGCTAGTCGTTCGCTAGAACAAATGGCTGTTGTTGGAAGATACTTTCCTAGATCAGTAAGAGTCAGAATATCGTGGTGTGTGGGTTGTTTTTCCCCATTTCATGTATCTGTTTTTCTCCAGGCAGGGGAGACGTTCCTGCCAAATATGTATGCCATGGCTCCTTTTCTGCTACAACTAGATGGAAATGCTTTCAGAATGAAAGATCTTTGTAAATCAAAGTTTAAACAAACAAAAAGAAACAAAACCAGCCAAAACAAATTCTCAAAACACCCAGCTCTCATGTGGTCAAAGAAGCCACTTCTTGGAGTAAGCTGACTTGTTTAATGTTTGATCCCATATGGAGTTACGGAGGGAAACCATTCCTCGAGTGCTTTTGTTAAATAAAGCTGTTGCCATGAATTAAGCAACACTGCCCTGGAATGTTTCTGATCATGGTCTTGCAGAGCTTGTGACCTTTGCACTGAACATGTGAACTGAAACTTCATCTTCCAGTGTTCAATAACCATGTTAAAAATTCAGAGGTGAGGCAGTCTTGGGATTTCCTTAGGCTAGCTTAAATGCCAAGTGAAATTTAAGTACCGATTTATACAGTTACTCTTCCTTTTTTTTTTTTCTTGTGGTAAGTTTAAGCTACAATTTATCTTATAAATCTGAAAATTCTTTATCAATTAGGAAGACCTCCACGATTGCATAGGCAGTGTCTTAAAATGCTTTCATTTATAGGAGCCTACTAAAGCACTAAAATATTGCCACCTTCTTGTCTAGATGAATTCAATTACTCTAATTAGAATGTTTGTAGGTAGTATACTACGACTGCTTCTTAAGGCAATTGCTTTGACCAGGAGCTGGTTGTAGTGCCTGCAGAGGATATTCAGTTTTAGCTGGGCTGCAGCTGAAAGGGGGAGAGAAGCAGTTTAAAAACTGTGCCTCTTGCAGTCCATCGCTTTGATGCCGCTGGACTTCCAACCCAAGTAGAATGCTATAAACAATTAGTCTTTTCCTGTTTACCAGATAGAAACACTGCCACCTCTTGGCTGCTCACCATTCCGACCTTTCTGAACAGCCTTTATTGTTTCTTGTGATGTTTTCTGGTGCAGTGTTTCTGAATAATTAGGTGGTGGTGCAGTGAAAGCCTTAATACACCATACTGTAGACTTGAGATTTTTACGACAGCCTTAACAATTGTGGATTCTACTCTGGAACAAAAAGGTGGAGTATTACTTGGCCAAGTGACTTTCAACTCTGACCCATTGCAGTATACATCCCTTAAAAATATGGGATGGACTTCTGCCCTCGCTAGATTAGCTGACCACACAATTTGGCAACAGTGCTGGCATCTGAAAGTAATGTCTGGCACAAAAGGGATTCAGCCTTTATGCCATTAAAAGGGATCAACAAAGTATTTTCTACTGATCTTCTTTTATTTGATTTTGGTTAAAACTACGTTGATCAAATGCTGAATTCTACAGTTGGGGAAAAAAGGCTGTGTTAGGTTCTGACCGTGTTTCCAATATCGCTTTTAGCGAAGCTGGCTTGAGGAGTAGTCTAAAATATTGCAGCTTCAGGATTCCCTATATTGTGGGGGGTTATAATAGTTGGCCCTTAATTCCAGAACACTTCCCCAGTTAGGAGGGAAGTTATGCTTCTACCCAAAAGCCTTTTCTTGCTGTAACCAGCTGTGCCTTTTTCTATAAACATCCAGTGTTTTGCTGGCTGTGTTTCTCTGGTTGTGCAGTGAACTTCATTCTCAAGGACAGGTACAGAAGGGTAATTTCTTCAACAGTTAACCTGCCACAAACGAAAAGAGCCTTGAGGAACACCCCTAACACTGGCTTTTACTCTAACAAGCCAGTCCAATGAGTGCTGGGAGGAACTCCTACTTAAACCTGCCCATGTGAGAGAGAGGTCTGATGTGCCGTTTCCCAGAGGACTTTTCCTGTAGAAAATTCTGGTGCAAAGCAGTGACACCCATAGCCCAAAGGGCTGTAATACCAGTTAGTGCAATCCCCACCTCTAGCAGCAAGTTTTGGTGGAATGTGGAAACTTGAGAGAGAGACAAGGTGCTTACAGAACATGAGAGGACTTCAGTGGTTGAGTGGGATTGTCAGGATGCTAACAACATCCTGACTCCTGTATTAGCAACTGGAATTAATTTCTTGATGTGTAACTTAAGCTCCATGATGGTGATAAAGGATCTGGGTTTCCAGCATCTGTTCATAAGTTGCAGCTCAAAACCCTTTCTCAAAGGTAGTCTCCTTCCTACACCCCCTACCCCAGCCCCTTCAGGTTGTGGGGGTGGGAGGTCATGGTGGGGAAGCGGCTTTGCACTGTTGTATCCCTGGTTTATGCACATCTCAAAAAATGAGGCAGGTGTAAATCCAATTTCCTGTGAATGGACTTTCAAATATAACTTCTGAGATGGTGTTTTGGAGTCTCTTGTGGCCAAGGCTTTATAGGGAAGAACCTGAGTGACTGGCCTGAGAAAGAGAGTGAGGAAGAGCCTGGCTTCCTCATCAGTAGGAGAGGAGGGGGGGTCTGGGGTGCCAGTCAGTACTCCAGTGGCTCTTATTTCATATAAATAAATTCCTTATTAAAAAAAAAAAAAAAGACACAGACTCTTGTATTACTGCAGTACAAACTAGAAAATAAGCTGCAGAGCTTTAAAGACCTTCTGTAGCCATAGCAAATAAAGCTTCACTCTGCGGGCTACATGCTTCCTTCTTGCAGATTTTAGTGAAGTGACCGAAAAGGGTGAAAGTTACTGTATGAGCTTTAAGCTTTCTTGTTTGGCTTCATGAATCAAGGTTTAGAACTGCTGAAATTTCATTCTTGGATTTAAATGACAAGTAATTTGATAGTCTAGAAGTTACTAAAATGTTTTTGTTTAGCAGAAAACCCTCCATGTTGTGTTTAGTTTTGATGGCATACAGATTAAAGGTGCGTTGTGCTGGTGCTGTGGCATTAATGAAAATACTGTTTGGTGCCTATTTTTCAGCATCCTTGTTAGTGCAGAGTTAGTCACACTGTACAAGCAGTAGTGATGGATTTTTAAAATGGAGGCTTGCTGGAGGGAGGGCGGATTGGCAAATATATGATGTATCTAAAAACTGCTGGAAAACAGTAATTTTCAGAAGTGTTTCTGTAGTGGCAGATTCATTAGGATAAAATGTTAACTGAATAGTTTTGGCTAATTTGTGATGAAAGTGAATAGATAATGGAAATTTCAGAATTGCTCGCGGCTATTATGGTGGCTAAGTATTTTGAATGGAAGAACAAAAACCTACCTTAAGGATTTTTTTCAGCCTTTTTGACAAAGCTTAAGAGTTTTTAACATCTCAAAACATGTTTGACCTCCCCACCCTTAAGCCATTTTGACACTCTTTACCATTGCATTTCAACAGGAAAGAAAGATCCTTTTTATAGCCAAATGGCTTCCTCCTTCTCTTCTCCCTCTTTTCCCCTCCATCCCCCACCCCAGAGAGCCTTTCTAGTACTCAGGCTTCAGCTGCTGCCTGGATACTGGCTACATCTGTCTTGTTTAGATGGTCCTAAGAAAAAACAGCGCTGACTGTGACCGGAGGGCCAACAACAAGATATGTTTCTTTTCAAATTTGAAAGGAAGCCCTGCACTTGCTTCTGCCTGTTTCTCTAAACTGTTTTTAAATCAATCATGGCTGGTGCTGGTAAATGCCTTCTCTCCCCTCCCTCCCTGAAATGGTCAAAATCCAAAACATTTGAAAAAAGTCTAACGAGTTAAATATGGTGGTGTTCACAAGCCTGTTTCCTCTCATACAGCTTCTAGTTTGATGAAATAAACTCTTTATGGGTTCTTGCTTTGAGACAGCCATTGGGAAAAGTTTCAAAGAGAATAGTGTGACTCTAGGTGGAATTTGGAGGTTTGCAAGTCCATAAATACTTGCACTGATGGCAGACTGGACTTTTGTACTTGCATTAAAAGGGACAGCATTAAAAACTGATTTTGGACCTAAGCAGTGCTTGATGTTTTGTGGTGAAAAAGATGGTGACTGTCGGGGAAAGAGTAATTATGTGGGGCAGATGGAGGACCGAGTAGTTCCTATTTTGGGGGGAATCATCTGATACTTTTAGAGTGCAGGATTAAGGCTGGAACAATGACAATCTCTGCCAGTCAAGAATGCAGTTACAAAAATGTGGGGTGGTGGTTCTGGTTTTTAAAGATTCATCAGCTGGGTGGGGGGAAGCCGCGCAACTTGATCCTGTTCATAAAATTCAGCCATAGCTGAAATGGATTTGCCCTTGTGACAATATCTTGTTACACACAGAATAGGAGGAGACTGTGTTAGTGCCTGAGAACACGCTGATGGTTTTGCATCACAACCTGTGTGTGTCTGGCTGGAGGTGCTAACTTTTGGTTAGTAGTGCCTTTACCACCCCCCACACTGGAAAATGTGTCTTTGTAATGAACTGCAGGGAACAGAGGAGAAACAAATAGCAGAAGAAATTGCTCTTTTAAGAGTTCCTATCATCCCTTGATTAAATAACGGTTGCTACTATTTTTATTGGTGTAAGAATTTATTAGCCATTTCATTTTCAATCGGCTTATACTGCAGTGAATAGTTCTGTGTGTGAGCTCTATTTTTTTGTTAGGTGTGATGTTTTTAGTCATGAAAATAAGTGTGTAGGAGATGCAACCTAAATAGTTGGCATGTTACTGGTGTGACTTGGGTGTCCAAGAAACCCTGTCCTTTAAATTTTGTGGAAATGTTGCTAGAATGAAACTTCGTGTTTAATTTCAGCATTTCCTCTGTAGTTACAGTGCTTGAACTTTGGAATCCACTTTCCTGGCTTTTGTGTGGGGAGGCAGAGCAAAATGGATGTTTGCGCTGAACTCAGCACGTGCGCTGAGCTTCAGATAACAATTATTTGGCTTTTTAACATCCTTGTGTTTGGGTGTTGTTGAGCCAGCCACACGGGGCTGTCCTGTGTATTCGCACACAAGGAGCAGGTCGGCTCGCTGGAGCTTTAATTCCCATCAACCTCGTCTTGCTGCAGACTGACTTAATGGTTCTGTGCAGAGATGCATAGAACCTTATCCAGCTCTGAGGTGGCTTCAGCTTGTGTTCTACAACAAAGATTCTGAAATGTGGTTCTTAGATGCATTGTAAGGACAGTCTCTATCTCAAGGCAGTCTCTCTTTAACACACGCTGCAGGATTTGGTGTAGAACGGGTAGCTCACTCCTAGAACTAAAGGAGTACTTTTAAAATGTGTTTCCTTGTGAAAAGCTGGATTAAATAGGGAAACAGATTTGCAAAAAGGGAATTTAATAATTCTGACTCAATTTCTTCCAGACTTGAAGGGGTAGATTTCAATTTAATTCACTGATTTAATAAAAATTAGTGGCCTGACAGCTGTTGGCTCTCAGCAGACCTCAGAGAGGTCACAAACCGGAATAGGCTGTGCCTGTACTGGTGAGTTTAACGGTGCTGGCACAGGCTGACATGTACAGCAGCTAGATTTTGTCCTCAACCAAGAGAGCCGTGGAGCCCTCTCAGTCCAAACACTCTTGTAAGTAAGCTGTAGCTTTGTTTTCAGACTTCTCTTAAAAAGTGTGGAGTTCCCTGTCTGAAACGACCTGCTAATGCCCAAAGACCTCTCTGATTTGAAATCCGTGTCCCATTTTATAGCCTGTGCCTTTCCCCTGCAGAAAAACGGAGGGCTGGGGGATAGGGATGGAGATTATTGTATTAATGATCAGCCCTTGCTTTAATTTTCAGTTTGCTAAAAGCTGAGGAATTTTGAGTTTCTGTCATATCATGCTGTGAGGATTGGTCTCACTGCCAAAACCACCCTGCACTTGGCCCATACGTAGCTCTGTGTGCAGCCCTGTTCCTCTGGCATGGGGTGGGAGGATAAATATTCACTGCACACAGGAGAAGTGTACAACCGGGGGGGAACACTGCGGGCATTAACAATACTCTGTGTCAGCGCTAATATGAATCTGCCATCACTGGAAGCTGAAGTTTGGCCTCTCCAGCTTGGGCTGAATGCCTCCAGCTCCTCAAAATGGAGGCTGTTTGCTGATACAAAGGCAATCGGCGATGCTGCTGCTGTTGCCGGAGGGCGTTCCCTCCCCACCACTCCGCTCCTTCAGGCGCTGGTTCTGCGGTGGCCCCAGCGAGCGAAGGGCAACGCTGCTGCTGCTGCTGTGCCGGGGAGGAGGGGCACGCCAGCCCCTCTCCTCTCTGCCCGGCTCTTCCCGCCACCGGCTGGTACATCAGCACCAGCTTTTACACCTGTAGCTGTGCTCCTGTCGCTTTCCCAACATCAGTACACCAGGCTGTATTAGCGAACTGAGCTGGCTGACGAGCAACTTCATCCTTTATAGACTGCGGACGAGTTTTCAGGGTAGTCTTCAGATCAGTTCTGTGGTGGCACTGCTAGGTGCTGATGCTTATCTAAGCTGGGAGGATGCTTGAAAGGGGGGTGGTTCTAGAAGAGTTGGGTTTGCCTGGGTCAGCCTTGAAGCCTCTGTGAAACCTCTGCTGTGCATTTGTGCACGCAAGTCTGAGGTTGTACTGGGTGCTGCATCACGGCATAGATAAATGCTTCATGTAAGTTCAGAATCTTTTTGGAAGCAGAGCTGACTTCCCCCTGACAGCATCCACAGTGCAGCCCTGGGGACTTCTAATTCTGCCTGAACTAGAGGAGAGAAGCGGTGCGGGATTGGGATAATTACCTGAAACTTGGAGTCTCTTGGGATTGAACAGCTTCTGTTTGATACGATGAGGCCACAGTACTGAACCGCTCTGTCTCGCAGTAAACCTTGAACCACGTCCACCTTCAAGTCCAAAGTATTGCCTGCAGTGAATTTGCTCGTTTTTTTTCTTCAGCACATTAAACTGTGCCACTAACAGAAGAGCAGTCTTTATCAGAAGAGACACGGGTCTACTGCATGAGTTGAACGCAAAGTCAGTGCGAAATCTGTAATAGAGGGCTCTTGCCTTGTTCCTCAGTTTACCAAAGTCTTCTGCAAATACCATCTTACAGTGGAGCTCTTTACCCTTTGACTTGTTAAGTTGTAATCCTTTATCTTTCAGATTTCCTGCTTGTGTCTGGCACCACAACTTTTCACCTGTCTTCTAATTCAGTACTTGGGGTTTTTTTGAATGTGGCTTTAATGAACAAATATAACTTTGGGTAAAGGGAAGAATATTAATGTACAGTGTAACTGGGGCTTCTGTTCACTGTAAGGGTCTTTTGACCTGCTTATTAGTGGGGGCATTGTTCTGGTAAGCCATTCCAGGACCCATCCTGCCAGTCTTCTGCACAGGATTAATCATTTCCTCTTGACCTCCTGCTCTCTTTTCCTAACATGTTGCATTGATCAGAATCCTTAACTCGCAAGTTTGCTCCTGTTTTTTAAAGAACGGGAGGAAAAGGAGGGGGGAAGGAATGCAAAGAAATTAGATATAATGTCTGCTGTTAACATTCTTAGTAAGCTTTATTCCTTTTTTCCTGCTTGACTCCTCCCTTCTCCCAAGAAAAGAAATCCCTTCCTGGTATGTATTAGCTCCAGATCTCAAGCATCTTGAGTGCCTCTGTTTCACTGGAATTACTTTTTTTGAGCATGCAACTTCCTGCAAGATCAGCTCCGCTTAGCAAGGTCACATTTAAAGCTTTACCTAGCTGAGGCTTTCAGCTGCTGATCTACCAGATTAGAGCACTTTATTAATCTTTATCTGCAGTATTCCCATCGTAGGTAAGGCAGCATCAAGAATACTGCATGTGACTCTTAATTTCCCTCTAGTTTGTTTTAATACCAGCGGAGGGGAAGGTATTTATGGGATCATGTGGGGTACCTCCTAGTAGAGAAAGCTCCGTGTTTGTCTTTACTGACAACATCTTTGTTACGCCTTTAAGGGAGCTGTTGACTTTAAGGTACAAGGGTCTGCTGCCAGCCAGTCCCAGATTATATCAGTAACAGAAAGGAGGACTTGTTCTGTTCGAATCACCCACGGGCCCCTGTATTCCCCTACTGCCTTTTGCTGGCAGCTGAACCAGACTTCACAGGAGTAAACCTCTCTAGACTTCAAATTTTACTTCTGCATGACCTAATTGTCCCAGCCCACTTGTGTCCAAGTGTGGTCTGGTTTTGAGAAGGCTGCTGCGGCTCGTGCTTCCTTTTCTAAGGTGTTAACAGCGGCTTCAAGGGAGAGAGTTAAACTGAAGAAAGGCAATGGGATAAAAGCAGAGGTCTGTTTCCTGTTCTCATAGAACCTCTTTCTGTGAGGCTGCATGTCAGAGGTAGTCTTCCACTCTTAGCCCTTGCTTAAGACTTCATCTCCTGGAAATAAATCATTTAACCTGCCCTGTATCTCTGAACAGTGATGCTGGCTGAAAAGCTGTTCTAGGTGCAATGGCCTTGCTCAGCTCAGAGGATCACTAGATGTCTGTACCCATTCCCAGGAGTACTTTGTGCTACTCTGGGCTGCCTGGGGATTCATCTTTGTACCTCGGTTGAGGCTCGGAATGGCTCCAAAGGGCACTGGGCCATGTGACTGACAATGCACAGATTACTGAATAGCAGAAATGACAAAGCTAGAAGTAGACCACGAGCTGGAAAGTAAAACTGGGTAGAGTTGTCTTATCAAAAGCTAAGAGATTGGAAGCGCTGTCTATCTAGTGGTAAATTCATAGTCCTGTGGAGTGAGAGATCTGACTTAGCCCATCCACTAAGCCCATGGCGTCTAAGCATGAGACACAATAGCCCTTTGTTCCTGAAGCTGTGGGAATTATTAGCTTTTGTTAACTGCTGGTTTTGGAGGAATCTCCAAATTCCATTTTGTTTCCTGCCCCGAGGTAGAGTTGTGGGACTGTCCTGCCAGTAGGAAAACTGTGATGGCTAGTAATTCCCTCTTACTTTCCAGAGCTGTATGTTAGGACCAAGCAAAAAAGGCCACATCACAAAGAAGCATTTTGCTGTTTTGTGTGCGTCACAAAGAAATTGGGGGCAAGAATTCTGAGGTAATAGAGGATACCTCCTAGTAGACAAAGCTCCATGTTTGTCTTTACTGGCATCATTTTTGCAATGTTTTTAGGCAAGGCCTTTCACAGGAACACCCCTGTGGAGGTGGAAGTGGGCCTGCTCAGTGATAGACAAAGCAAAACAAATCACCTACGCTGAAGGCGGGTTCAGGCTGGTAGCTCTGGCATTATGCATGGGAGGGCTGGGGCTGGGTGGAGGGAGCCGTGCAATTTTCCTGCTTCTCCTCTCAGGAGATCCTGTGGAGTGGGGGTGCTCTCAGCCGTGCCCAAGACCTTGCATTAAGTAGTTGTTTTTAGCTGCTCTTGGCCACCACACCCGAACATCTAGGCTATTGTCCCTGGCTGCTGCTGCTGGCTGTTGTGTTCCCCTAGCATCTGGCTCTAATGATAAGGGGCACAGTAGCAAAGATGAGGAGGAATGTGCAGTCACAAAAGGGGGCCTCTTATTTGCCCCTGGTCCAGCTCCAAAGGTCTGTCTTCCTTTTCCCCAAGCTTCCTTGTAGAAGGCTACAAGGTCCCTTACTGCCATTGGTTGATACCGAATGGGCCCCTTCAGTTGGGGTGTGGAAGGGGGCAGTTGCATAACACTCTTCTCTTTTCACGTGTTATCTTGATGGACTGTCTTGGCAGTTGTTAGCCTGTTCAATCAGAAAAGTCTACTGACTTGTTTCTAAAGCTTCAGCTGTGTGGGCATGCATACTGCCATTTTCACCATTGAGACTACATGCTTGCAAAAAAACCCCCATTACAATGGTGATTCTGTAGGAGTTTCTTGTGAATGGTTTCAAGATGCAAGATCTCTTTCCACTGTAAACCTGAAGTCCTGGCTCCAGTTCCATTTACACAGATGAGAACTGAGATCCAATGGAAGATTTTTTTTTCTAGTGTAAGCAGAGAAGATATTTTTCAGTTTCACTTGTCAGTCAGAATAGGGCTGAGGCAAGATCAGGGGCAGTCAGTCACACATCTGTGGTTCACATCTTGCTTCACTCTCATGCCATCTTCTGCTGAGGAGCACGTGACTGACTACCTGTAGTGCTAGTCCAGCATTTGGCTGCTCCTTCTGGTCCAGAGAGTACACCTGAACCCCTGAAGAGCTCTAGGGCATTGTCAAGTCTCATTTCTGGCTCAAACAAGAAACAGAACTCCCTTTTCAGGAAAGAAGGTATCCAGGTAGCTGGATTTTATAAGTTTTTGTGGCAGAAGCTGTGTCAGTGCAGTATCCCAATTCCAGAAATAGCCTTATTATCCAGTCTGAAACCAATGTAATTTGGTAACTGGCCTGTTTGTATGAGAACTATTTTTTAAAACTAGAGATGTGAGGAATAGGTATTTCTAGCAAGGCCTCTTTTAAGCTTTGTACTTCTTTACTCAGAGTGTGGTGAGGCACTGGGACAGGTTGCCCAGAGAAGCTGTGGACGCCCCATCCCTGGCAGTGTTCAAGGCCTGGCTGGATGGGGCCCTGAGCAACCTGTCCTAGTGGAAGCTGTGTCCCTGCTCATGGCGGGGGGTTGGAGCTAGGTGGTCTCTAGGGTCCCTTCCAGCCCAAACCATTCTGTGGTTCTATGGTCTTAGACTCCTCTTGGAACCATGGAAGGTAGTACAACAAACCATGAGAGTTAACTGAAGTAGCTTGCAGACCTGATGCAAGCTTTGATTTTTCCTTTTGGAGGGAAATTGTGCAGTGGTAGAACCTATCCACTGTCCAGGAAACAGTGGGCACATGCAGGCTGCATGAAGTGAGGGTAATACTTCCCTGGCATCTCAGCAGTGAATTGGAGTTTGTGTTAGTGTGAGTAAACCAGAACACTAACCAAGAAAAAAAAAAAGAGTTATATTTTTCTCAGAATGGTCTTGATGAGAAATGTGTGTCTTCTGTAATAGAAGGCTTCTGGTTACTTGTTTTGCTCCTTCAGTGCAACCTGAATTGGGTGCAGAGGGGATTAAGATTGGTGCCATCTGTATGTGTTGATTTGCCAAGTAGCTGAAGTTTGAAGTTGCTTTCTCTAAGCAATTACCAGTGTGGTCTTTCAGTGTCTTCTTGGTAGTATCTGTTATTAAAGCAGATTTAAATATTCTTTCACTTGTTCGAGTGTTAAAATGTTATGCTCTTTGAAGAGAGAAGTCTTAACAGACTGGTTAGCTCAGTGACCCGTGTGTAGCAGTCTTAGCTATATATAGTTCAAAATGTGCTGTGTTTGTATTGTCTGCGTGATCACAAACCCTTCCTAGAAAGAAAGGATGTGGGAAGAGAGGTGGTTCTGCTCATCCTAATTCACTAAGGTACGTGTTAAAGGTGGTGTGCTTTTCACCTTGCTGGGGAAAATAGTGACTGCATATGAAAGAACCCTGACCAACACGGCCATGTGGCTTACAGCACAGGGAGGTGTTTTACTGAAGCTGTTAGTGCCAAATTGCAATTCTCTGAAAACATTCCTCTTCCCCCTTCTTCATCAGAGGTTGTGGATATACAACCCAGTCTTTCCTGTAGTTTAGTTTCTCTCATCAAGAGCTGGCAGTGAGTAATCCTGGGACACTGACATAGGATGGGGAGGAGAGGAGCTCTCTATGTTCTGTTTGGAAAACTTGTGCTGTTGTCACAAAGGAAAACAACATCTTATAACTGTATTGCCCTTGCAATAAAGCGTGGGTTGTGTGACCCTTTTAGACTAAAGAAATTGCTTAAAGTTGCTTAAACACTCATCAAAATGTCTTAAATACCTAAACAGCTGATTGCATGCAGACTGGTTTTCCCTGTGTGTGCATGTGCTCAGCTGCTAACGGAGGCTCAAACGTGCTCTTCAAATGTCCCTTGGTTGGTCGGAAGCCCCTTTGATACCTGTGCTGCCCTTTGCCAAGCAGCAATAAAACCAAACCCTTTCTAGGAACTTGGAAGCAGCCAGACCAGAACTCTGCACGTACAATGCCAACGTTCAGCTGAGCAGTTCATAGGGACCAGTCAGAAACTATTACCAGAGGGCAGTAGCAGATGAAGTTTAAGATCAGGGGAGCTAGAGAAAGAAAGCAGAGGCCAGTTTCTTACTTTGTCTGTCTTTCCTACCTCAGTAAAAAAGTAGTGGGGATACAGGTAAACTAAAAGCATTGTTCTGGGTCTTTCTTCATCTGTAGAAGCATGAGCTCCATCTCGGATGTATTGCTTTTTAAAAATAAAGAATTAAGTAAACTGCTTTAAAGTGTAATTTCTGAAAACTTAACTCATTCCAGGAAGGAAATACAACATTCTAGTATTCTCTGCAGTGGATTCATTATGTTCTTAAATTCTGCTTGCTCTCACTGCTATATGATTAACAGATACTTGAATGATTCAAATGCTGGCGTGTCTTCTCCTTAAAGCTTGATAATTTAACCTTCATTATTTGCACTTACAGATTCACAGTGCAAATTTGGTTTAGAGAGATTAAAGTTAGTTTAATCTTTGCCTGCAAGACCTTAAACTCCTCCTTCCCACCCACCCCTTTCAAGGATAATATTCCACTGTGCCAGATTGCCCATATTGCCACCAGAAAATTGCTTGGACCACTTCTTACAAAATCAAAGGTCAACTCCATGCCTTGGTGGCAGCTGGGAAACTAATGATTTAATGCTGCTTTGACCTTTGGCTTCCTAGTCCGTTTGAGTCTGACCCAATGTTTTAATTTTCCAATACTGCTGGGCAGTTGGCTTTTGTCTGTTTCCAGATGTAACTTGCATATTGAGGCCTGTTACTGAAGTGAGAACAAAACAACAAAACATCTCAGCCTACAAGGGGAAGGAAAAATAACAGCACCTACTTCTTATGCTGCAAAATACAGCTGTCTGATGACACTGATGCTTCCACAACTAACAAGGTCAGGTTTAGAATAACAAAATGTGAATATTTGTCCCAACATTCACATCTAAAGTACGTTAACAGCAGTCTTAGTGAAATGCTGCTTTTTTTATGTGTCTGTAAAAAGTAACAGAGTAAAACCAGTAGCTCTTTCCCCTCCATTCTGCCCTCAATCTCTCAAAATCAGTATTTCTTTTTTTCACTGGAATAAAAGTCAGTGCTTGTTCTGATACTGGGAAATATAGAAAAAAAAAACCCGGTTGTTGAAAATGCACATGCTTGCCGTGGGTTAGGGAATTGGAAGGAGTGTAATGTGAGGTGGAAACCAGTGGTGATGTACCCCTTTATTGTGATTGGGAAGTTCCTTTTTTTTCTTTCCCC
>VZTA01008745.1:367865-437913 GCA_013398855.1 Mohoua ochrocephala | reverse complement strand
AAAAAAAAAGAAAAGAAAAGCAGTACTGCTTGAGAGCATTTTGTCATGGATTTTTGGTGTATACACAAGGTGAATATTGCATTAGGTTTTTGCAATACCGGTAATTTTGCGACCATTGCCAGTACAGTTTGCATTTGCTGTTAATGGTGTGATAATGGTGGGGAAAGCACCCTGAGGTGTCTCTTCTTTTCTTAATGAAAAGACTGCTGATTGCTTGGGAAGCTCCCCCTTGAGTACTGATGCATATGGAAGCCCCTCTTTGCCTGAAAGTGCAAATCTCTTGTTTTGGCTGGTCTGTGTGCCCAACACAAGCACCGATTGGATTCGATTCCTGCCTTAACTACACTGCAGCTCTCAAAGGTCAGCTCCTACCCGGGCCTGTGTGTGAGAGGTTGGTTTTGCAGAGCAGATGGGCTCCTAAAACTTTTATGGTTTCCAGTCAAATCACCTCAAGCTGTAATCTCATTAAATCTTAAGTGAATCAGTGGGTCTGGTTATTACTTGAAAGCAGTGTTACAGGAAGTGATGTTCCTGATGCAGTGGGTCTGTCTTGGCACTAAGCTACCAGAGGTACTTGCCTGTGTGTGGCTCTCAGAGCTGCTCCCGTGCTTTGATAGCAAAGGTGGTGTGTAGGGTGCAACAAGTTCACCTTTTGGTGGAGGACAAAGGTAGAAATGCAGCTGTTCCTGAAACCGTAATTGTGTTGGCTTCGGGAGTTTAGATTGTCCCTTGCACTCTTGATCACACACACACCCATTGCACTGTCCCAGTGCTCATTTGCATCTTAAAATAAATTAACAACAACTAATTTAGGAAACCAGCGCGGTGCTTAGCGCTGCGCACAGTTGCTGAGAGAACTGCACGACAGCACTGTCCAAAAGCCTGACCTTGCTCTTTTTTAATTCAGCATAACTGTCTTTGGGGAGAAAACAGTACATAAAAGAATCTTCTGGAGGAAGGCAGGTAGCTTAATTGAAGCTCATTTGACCAAGCGGGAGTTGATTCTAGTTTAATTGTCTTGTGCTTGGAAATCTGGTTAAGCGTGTTTTGTCCTTCTGCCTGGATTGCAGAAAGGCTTTTTCCCCTTTAGAGAGAATAAACCTAATCTATGACCTCCTCATACTTGCTTCTTAGTAAACAGGGGACATGTAGGACTAGTTTGGCAATACATAAAAAATTAATGATCACGGCATAACATGCAAGACTTGTGTACACAAGAGCATTCATAAAAACAACCTGCTGATTGTGCAAAGATAATAAAATTTCTTCTGCCTTGCCTACCCACTTCCTCCCTCAGGATATGTGTGGGGTGTATGAGACCATACCTTGTGTTAACCCAGCCTTTTGGCTAGCTCGTGCACCTAAACTGCATCAAAGTCCTGCTGATCCTTGTCAGAAATGGCTCGTTTCTAATGTAGGTGTTTATGGTGCACTTTAACTGTAAGAATGTCCTCTTCGTTAGAATTTTATATAACAAGACAGTGCAGAGAGGGATTTTTTTTGTTGTTTCGTACTAAGACTAATGTGTATTTTTATTTTCAAGAGTTGGGCAAGGGTTTAACCTTCTTAGCCATCCCTTCCCTCTTCTTTCTTCCTTTGGTAAAGTGTAAATCACATTCAAATCTTCCCCTCTAGTTCAGCCTGGGTAGCTTTTCTTCCCTTCACTGATGATTGAGCAAGCCTTCTATATTTACATTTATCCTGATTTAAAGCTTAAACGAGGCTACAGTTAAAGTTTAGGATGAGGCTAACTTGCCTGCACAATGTAGAAGCACTCTAAAGCTGGTGGAATGTGAAACGGTGGATGCTGCCATTGAAAAGGCTGGTGCTTTCAAGGAGGGATTCAAAGTATTTAAGCATTTTAAAAATTCAGAATGCTTTTCAATTCTTAAAAAGGTCCTTGAAATATAGCGCTGATCCATGACAGGGTGGCATCAAACCACTGAAGTTTGGTCAGCCCAAAGCTGTAATGCTCTACAGCAGCATCGTTTTGGTGCTTGTAGGAATGCCACACTGTATGCTTGCCTCACGGGAGCACCATGGAATGGACTAAAAATAGTGCCTATCAATCATAACTTAAACCTTGACTGGGATAGAAGATTGTCCTCGTTCTCCCAAAACTGAAGCTACTACTCAATAATGGCATCTGTGGCACAGTGACAAAGTGCAGTTATTAGTGTTATTATCTGTAAGCACCTCAAATCTATCCTGCAGTTTGAAGGAGTAGTGATCGTGCTGTCAATTTCCACTTAATTGAATATTTATCCTGGAAAGCTTATCACTTTCCAGCATTCCCAAATCCAGAAGGAAAGCATTCTGAAGTCCTCTCCACGAGGAAAAAGGCTATTAGAGTAGGACACTGTGCAGCTCTGAAATCGATGACAGAAATGCAGAAAGTACATTTTCAGGGATTTAAAAAAAAAATTCCCACAAGCAACAAAGACCACTTGGGGGAAGAGGGGTTTTAAACTTGTTTGTACCTGTATTTTAGCACTTGGAAATAAGTATGAGGTGGGGAGGTAATTAATTCAGGGTTCTGAAATGTAAAGGTTTTCCTTTTGCTCTGTTGTCGCAGAGGTAAACAGAGTTAAATAAAGACACACTTAAGTCCTGGTGGACGATTAAAATTTTCATATATAAATAAAGATTATCTCGTTTTATGTTAATGGTTTGTTAAGAAAAAGTTTCTGTTGTCCATGTTCTTTTATGGTGATGAAGAAAAAGATTACTCTGTGCAAACACTTTTGACTTCCTGGAACAGCTCTTCTTATTCTTAGATGTCTTTCCTTTATGATTTACAGTACCTTTTTTGGCAGTAACTACAGAGCTGTGTAATTATATGATAGATGGACAAGAATTTACTCATTCACTCACGAGGGATTAAAGAGTAACCTGCAGTAGTGTTTGTTATATGATTATTGAAATGCCCTGTGGCTGTTAAGACAGCTAGGTCTTCCAAAACAAACATTAAATACTAGAGTTCAGTTGGAAGTAATGGTGCACTAGCACCCATAGGATAACGCTTCCACGAGGAGTCTTTCATAAAATGTGATTTGTATAATCCTCCTTAAAATTAAGAGGAGTTATAACAACCGCATTCATCTGACAAACGCAGTCTGACATTCTACTACAAGCAGCGGAGCTTTGCTCCTCAAGGACAACATTGTTTCTCTGAATAAGATACTCCAGTGTGTGTGCCAAGCCCTATGCTGGGAGCAGATAATGATTATTTCTGACATGGATGGTACAATTTGATGGTGTTAGCTAAGGAAGCCTATAATAATACACTGTCAGAAACTACTGCCTGGATTTGGAGCAAACCAATTTTGTCTTTTCTTTTAATGCCATCCAAATTTGGTTTTGCTTAATTAAGATTCCTCATTTATGAGGAATCCCAAATGAAACCTCAACATGTTGTAATTTTTCTTCCTGCCCTGAAACATGTGCACTTAAGCTAGTAAAAATTTTACACTTGCATATTTTT
This sequence comes from Mohoua ochrocephala, assembly GCA_013398855.1. Classification (NCBI taxonomy): domain Eukaryota; kingdom Metazoa; phylum Chordata; class Aves; order Passeriformes; family Acanthizidae; genus Mohoua; species Mohoua ochrocephala. The sequence continues at coordinate 434,429 of VZTA01008745.1, read as the reverse complement.
GGGGTGTGAGTGTTTAAAAGGATGATGGTATAGGGGTAGGATTCGAATGCTTTTTGAAGGTACCTTCCAAATGTTCATGTTGGCTGTTTTGGTGAAGAAAGGAGTTCCCTTAAAGGCCCTATTCTATGAGGACTTCATACGTGAGTATAGAGTTGTTGTAAAAATAGTGTTTGGGACAGAGTAAGGCAGAGGAGGTAAGGCAAAGAACAGAGTGGGCCAATTCAGTGCTGCCTTTGTGCTTTCTGCAAAAGCTGTTCCACATAAGCAGTAACTGAAAACATTGCAGTATAAAACACTTGGAATGGGTTTATATGTCAGTTTTCCCAGACAACCGTCTTGCCTGTATTTCCTAATAAAAGGCTATGGTTGGTCATATTCACTTTGACCTGAGTTTGATGTGCATATGGCACTGGTAGTAACTGGACTTGTTTAATAGGAATGGATTGTTTCACAATTAAAGAAGAAAAAATTTAACAGCTCCTGCTGTGGGGGTTCAGTACCATGGCTGTTCCTGTTACAGCTTTTCTCTGAAGGCAGAGATTCAAGGCAGAAGTGGGAGGAACAGCGGAACTGTGCCGTTCCCATCGGGGCTGCAGCAGTACCCTGTGCCTGATGCTGGGGTGGGGTGGGGAGAAGGAGAGGAGAAAAGGATGGCACTTTCTACCCCCTCCCCAGTCTGCTTTACACACTTGGCCAATTTGGATAGCTTACCACTGAGAAAACGCAGGGAGAGGGAATTCCTTCCTGTAGTATCCCACGTGGTCAGCTTATGCCCTAATGGGTAAATTTCTTTTATTGTTATTTGCTTTTACTCTGCGTGGAAGCAGAACCATAGCAATCCTGTGGAAGTTTGAGCTAAGTCTAAACCTGACAGGGGTATTTAATGTTTTGCATATGTAAGAGTCTAGGTCTCGTTGCAAGCAGCCTAATCCTCCTTCAGTAATTGCTGTGCTATTTCTTTAGGGATATTCACTCCCATGATACTGGGCTACTCTCTGAAGAGCTGATGCTGGAAAGCAGGGGAGGAGGGACAGTGTCTTGTACAGGTTCTGTGGACTGATTTTGCTTACCAGGCTGTTACTCAAACTGGAATTACCAGAGTCTAGTAGTGGTGGTGTTAGATATCAGAATTGCTTCGCTTTGCTAAACGTGTGCTAACAACCCTCTTTGTTAAAAGGGCTTTGAGATTTGTTAGTCTACAAGTTGATGCATTTTTCTTTCATCCTAACACAAATACTCCTTTTAAAAAAAAACATAAGGAGAAGCTTTTTAAAAATTATGTAGAGATGATGTAATGTTATTAAAATTACTTTAAACGAATAATCAGTACGGAGACAACCCCCCAAATATGTGCACTTGAAGATCAGAAATTAAACATGTTGAGCTGTTCCTTACTGCTGGTTTTGTGTTCATGTTACTTCCATGTAAAAACTACTTTATCTGAAATGTATAACTTTTTGAGCCCTGTTCTCTGCTAATTGTTTTGACTCTGGGTTCTTGTGCTTTTCCCCTATGATTGTCAGTAGGGCCACATAAGCAAGGGGGAGCAAGGACAAAATAAAGCTGCAAAGCGGGCTCAGAATTCATGCTTGCTTCGTTTTCTAGTACTTCGTTTTTCAGTGTTCTCTAGCTTCTGCAGTTTGACTTAGTGGTTATTCATGTGGTGCCTCAACTGTGGGAGTTTTCAAATACATGCTTACAGTCTTTTTTTTTCTTGTTGCAAATGAGTCCTAGATGATGTAATTGGAGCATTACACGGTGTGAAAGAATAAGTCCAAACTCATGTTCTGAAGAAATACTTTTCTGAACCAAGATTTCTAGGACTGCTTAAAAACAACAACCAACTCAACAAACAAAAAAAAAGGAAGGAAAAAACAGCACAAAACCTCACATGAAATAAAATTTAAAAGGAACTGGAAAAACCCCCAAAGTAGAGCCCTGTCACAAAGTTCAAATACATAAAGCAGCAGTTTATCTGGATAAATGTGCTTTCTTCTCATACTCAAGTTTTTCCCTAGCAGTCGAACATTATGAATTTAAGCTGTCTAGCCTGATAGGCCTTCTGACCCCCCCAGAGAAGCCCTCTAACAATATTAATGGGAATCAGTTGCATCAAAGTGAATTTTGCTAGGTCGTGGTGGATTGACTACGGACTAGCTGTGTAAGAAAAGCAATCCTACTCAAGCCCTGTTTGTGTTGGGATCAGGGAAGTCTCTCTGTCAAACTGCACACAGCCCATCTGCTTAACATGTTGTTTCCCAATTGGTTTGTCCTCGGCATGAGGACTAGCTGCCCTTGAGTGAAATCTGGGAGCTTTAGGGTTGTTTGTTTCTCTTCCCACTCCCTTCCCCCATCAAATCAAAAAAGAATAAGGTTTGTCTCCGGTATATTAAGAGACAAAAACTTTTTTATTTGTTTGCAAGACATTTAATGGCATCCTTGCTGTCAGATTTCCATGTGAAGATCAACAGTTGCCAGGGACCTGAACGGAGATAGTGTTCTCTGCAGTGGTGTAGGAACAGCACAGGGTTGAGGAATATGGATTTTGAGAGGTGAGGCCTGTACTGATGATAGGCACAGAGATGATACAGGAGCCTTGAGTGTGCCCTGCCTCTTGGTCTAACCCATTCTGTGCATAAAAAAAAAATTTTCAAAAGCTCTTACACTGACCTGTGCAGGGAAGAGGAGAATACGTTACGTAAGGAGTTTGTAGAGATGTTAACGTTTGGTTCTCTCTAAAATACAAAACATCTTGTGCAACAGCAAAGAAGTTGTCAACCTGTTGCTGTTTACAGCACCACTGAAATCACGGCCAAGCTTTGGCTCAGAACTTTAAGACGCTCCAGTTTTCATAGAGCTGAAGAATTTACTGAGTCTCAGTGGAGGATTTGCAGGGACTCACAGCAGTGCCTCGGACAGATGGGCTTGAAAGTAGAACTGTGTCCTGACCCACTCTGCTTCCACAGCAGGCTATTAGCTTGCATGCTTGAACTGTTGAATATGTAGATCCACCCACTGTCCCCTGTGCCAAGACCACCCTGCTGCTACTCATGTCATGCAGATTTGGCACAGAAGCTGCATTTAAACAGCTAATGAGTTGCATGTTGAAGCACAGGCTGGTCTCCCCTATTGATATCCATGAAAGAGCTGTGACTTATCTTGGGCTGAGTAATCCAGTAGCTACTGATACCATTGCATCTTTCCCTAGACTGGCTACTTTACCTGCTTCAGTGTTGAAACAGATGCCGTGACTTTTTAAAAACAAAATATAGATTTCCTCTTTTTTTTTTACCCCACACAACTTATTCAAAAGAAAATTGCTGAATGTGGACTTGTCATTACGTAGTAATTAAACAATAGCCCACTGTGGGATAATTATACCTGCATCACCTCAGTATTAACATTAAAAGAGTATTAAGCCTTGCTTATCCCTATTTAGGAAGAATTAGACCAAATGAGTTAAGTTGGAAGTGAGATGCCCTTTCCAGTCCATCAGTAACTGGAATCTCTGAGGTGGTGCATTAGATCAGCTGACCGAGTTACCTTGCACCCAAGAGCTTTTAGAAAGTTAGCTGATGAGATGGGCAAAGTCCAGTGACTGATGTGGTGCTCCCTCCATAATCAGAGTGGATCAATGGGGGCGTAGTGCATCTGGCAGAGGTGCTGCTGAGAGAAATGCTTGGGATGCTGCACTTCCAGCTGAGTGCCTGGGACCAGAAGCTGCAGTCATCGCATGAAGTTTCATTTATAAGGATTTTGGCTTAAAAGACAGAGGATGCAATCTCATAGTAGGCTGGAGCGAGCAAATCCTTACAACAGCTTTGTCAAAGGTGTGACTTCCTGTCTCCCGGCCCGGTTGGCAGCCTGTTGTCACACCATTCCAGTGACCCTGGGGCCTTCAGAGTGAAGTGGAACTTGATTGTCACTTCTACCCCAAATCCATTTAAATTTGCAAATGCTGTTTGGGTTGGCAAAGACAAAGTAAATGGTCTCTGCTCCACTCCCAGCTGACTGTTAATACCTACTGGGTGTTCTAAAAGTGATTAATGTGGCTATGGGTCTTTCAGAAAAACTTTGCTTTTAATCTGGATGATTTGACTGACTCAATGCTGTCACCACTCTAAAATATGTAGCTGTTTTTACTGGCTTTGTGACATCACAGCAGGATGGAAGAAGGTAAACATTAGGAATTTTAAGAGTATAGTAGTCTGTTTGATTTACCAGCCTGTTTAACTCAACTCCAGTTAGATGCTGTTCTCTTCCAGTTAGAACTTGAGACGAATGCTATCAATGAGAAGATTTACACTGGTTTCCAGCTGTGAGGTTGGCAAAGTACCAGATAGTTGTCATCAAATGTCTCTGTGCCCTTAATTATGGGTTCTTCCCCCTTCCTTGGGCTGTTCCTACTGATCTTCTGATCCCAGGCTTAGCTGATAAAAATAGTTTATTCAAAAATGAATTTTATGCTTTTCGTAAAGATGCCCAAATCTTTTCACTGAGACTGGAGGAGCAGGAAAGGGAGGGAGGTAGGAGCGAGGCAGGGGAGGTTTAGGGCTTCCTCACAGAGCAGCTGTCAGTTTTAACTGTGGAGTGAAATGACAGCCTTGAGCTGTGTGTGGTTTCACATTTGGGGTTTTATATGTGAGCTTCCTTCCCCTTCGTGTGCTGGGCCAAGAGATACCTGTGTGGCTGAGAAACAAGGAACAGAACCCGCTGGAGCATCTGGGGAAGGAAGGGTATTAACACTAATGCTGGGGGGAAAAAAGCGTGTGGAATTACAGCTTTATTTCCTATAAACAGACTCGCATGAGCCAAGTCATCTGTTAGCTGGGCTTTTATTATTCCAGGTGGGGTAAGGAAATCAAGGTGAATTTAACAGAAGGGCTGAATGATCCTCTTGCACTTGATGAATTTCTAAATGGACCAAAACCCACCTCTGTTCACGCAAGCAGCAAAGGAAGGTAATAGTAAACTAATTTCACTATTGCCACTTGGTACAGCTATCTGTGCACGACCCGTGTGAAACAGGGCTGTAACACTTCAAAGTGCCCATGCTTTTGTAGAAATTTTGTTACGAGAATATTGAGCTAAATTCAAGAACTAACTCTTGTCTGCTGTGGAGACCTCCTGGAGCTGGTGTGCATTACCACTGGATGCAGTGAGGAAGACTGGTGTTAAGCCAGTCTCTTCTACACCAGAGCATCAAGTTAAAATACAGGTTCTAGGAGCAATTTGATCATTAACTGGTAGGGAGAAACATGAGGGTTTGAAGTATCTCTGAATGCAAAATGTTTAAGATACACTGAGAAAATGCCTGTAGTTCTGATGTGTGTATCATGTGATTTGCTCATGTCTTCAGTCTTCATATTTAGCACTCAAATTTCAAATTAAGGTTCCCGAAATACTGCTTTCATCATGGTGTGAAGCAAGTTAATTGTCATGAATTGCCATTGAAGTGGAAACTAAGGGCCAGCTTCCTGCAGAGTAAAAATATTACCTATTTTCACTTAAACCTGCAACAATTATCTGTATCAAACTCTACACCACTCAGGATGACTAGTTCATTTGTATACTGTTTCAAAAAAAAAAAAAAAAAAGAGAAATAACTGCTGCATGCAGGGAAGCAGCTTTTTCTCCAGGGAGGGAGGGAAGAAAAAAAAAACCCCAAAAAGCACCCAAAACCAACAAAACCACAACAGTGCTGAGGAAATAGGACCAAAATTCCTTGGAAAATTGCTTTATACTAAACTCAGTCATCTAAGCCTTACACACTACCTAACAAAGCCACTGGTGTTTGAGTTACTGTCAAGGGAACTTGATAATAAAACACCTTCAGTCATGGAAAACTTTAAACTGACTATGGTAAGTATGATTTTTTTTTTTTTTTTTTAAATCATAAAATCAACCTACGTTAACTTACAAGTGCCATACTGAAACTTTTCCCAAAGTAGAAACTAAGAGGCTACTGTTTTGTCTGTAGACTTCTCTTATTGTTGGTTAGGATTACAGGGTAGATTTTTAGAGCATCAGACTTGCATTTTAAAAATAAGGTGGCCTTACGTGTTGCTGCCTTGCACAAATTCTTAACACTGTAGGCTTAAGCAAAATCCTTGCAAGGTACTGAAGTGTCATGACAGAAAACAAATTTTTAACGTGATTAGATTCCCCGTGCTTTATTGGCCATTTGCATGCACATGTGCTCTGAAAACGAGAGAAATGAAGTGTTTGCAAGCTGGGAGGAGAAGGGCACTGTGAGCATTGCTGAAAGAACATTTATTTAAACACAGTGTAGGGATAAGCCTCCTCAGATGCCGTTTCTGCTGAATTCTCCTCTGTCATGGTGCCTACTACATTCCATTGCTTTTGTCTGAGCTTGGTATTTGGGAAATTTTGGTGAGGGCTGGAAGGTGGGGGGGTGGGGGGGCACGCTGGAAGCTGGTCAGCAGTAAGGAGAGAAGGGCTGGGGTGGGAATTGTGGAGTGGGGTCAGGGTTTAACTTTAGTGGCCATTCATCAGATGATGATTGATTGCTGTGCAGTCCCGGGGGACGTTTAACAACATCTCCGCCCATCCCCCTGCCCCCTTTGAAAGCAGATGGACCAAAAAATGGGGAGAGCGACACCCAGGAATTCCTGCTGTTGTAAAATGTTTTTACGGTGCACTGTACAGCCTTTCCTGAAGCAATCACATTTATGGCCTTGCTGTTGTATTTCTTGGGCTGCTGTGGCTGTAAAAGATGAATAGCCCTGTAACATGGTTCACTGATTCTGTTTAAATTGAAGTAGGCTCCCTTTATTGTTTTGTGTCTAAAATTGTATGCCACCAATTCAGGAAATATTTCCTGTTTGGGAAATAATCAACCCATAGCTGATTTATTTTAAAATAAATCACTTTTAACTATCTCTAAAACTAGTCCCCTCTTCCTTCTGATTTCTCTCTTCATTTAATTCTGGCGGAAATTCTAAAATACTAATTAATGTAGTAGAACAGTTTTAAAAATTAAATAAAAGCTCCTAAACTTGTTTATTAATCTTTTTCCCCTTACTGGATAGGGTGTCGTAGGGCACCAGTTTTTATCTTAAAAATGGTATTTTTACTTAATTACTTAATAATTACTACAGAAAGAAACAATTCATTAAGTGCAATTTACACAGATTATAAATTTCTTTGAAAGGAGAAACCTCTCTCTGCTTTCATACTTCTTTCCTTGGTGCCCATCAGAGCATTCATGTGGTTTGGAAAAACCATCGATGTTTGAAGGTGTTTGCTTATAAACCAGTTTTTCCTATGTTTGGGTAAATAGTGAAATTAACAGGACAATAGTTAATTTACAGCTTGATGGATCTTTTGGCTGTATCAGCTCTGCCCCTTCAGATAGGGAGGGGGGGGAAATTTTTAGGACTTTCTTATGGGTACTGTTTTGGTTTTTTGTTTTGGTTGGGTTTTTGGGGGTTTTTTCTGGGGTGATGTAGAATTTTTTTCTTTTTTTTTTTCTGAATGTAAACTGATGTCCACTAAGGAAGGCTTAGTATTACTCTTCCTCTCCCTCGTGCTACTCCTGCCCATCCACACTTCCAGACCAGTCTTGTTATTTGTCCTATAATGAGCAAAGAAAGGAGCATTACAATGCTACAGTAACAACGAACTGAAGTGTGGGGAGGCTGTCTCACGTTGCTGGAGCTGGAAGAAGGGGGGCTCTGCCAGCGCTGGAGGTGCGCTGTGTGTGCATCAGTTCTGAGTGGGGAACACAGCTGGGCATTGTCCTGCACCCATCCTCGGCAAGGGTTTTTTGTTGGTTTTTTTTTTTTTTTCAGGGAGTTGCTGGTTTGGGGGGTGGGGGGAAAGGGGAGATCTGGCTCCCCCCACCCCCCTCTATTTAGAAGCAGGCATAGAAACTTAATCTAGCAGTACGTGACCTTTGTGGCCATGACCTAGGGACTGGGATATGAGCAGGCTTGAGCTTAACAATAAACTCCTGGCTGTGGCTGCAAGCACAGGCAAGTTGAATGCTGTGCCCAAGCCCCATCAGCCCAGCTGGCACAACCCCCCTCCCTCACTCCTTGTGCCCTGCACAGCCAGGGACTTCCCAGCTTTATTCTCTGGGAGCGTGCACCCTTTGCTGGGTAGAGCTGATGTACAGCCTGCTGGGTGCTGCTGGCAAGGGCGTCTGAGACTGACCACAGGAGGAGAGCTGCCCTTGTACCCCTGCCAAGTTTGGGGGTTCTGTTGTAGCCTTTGTGTCCAGAAGGGAATTTCTGGGGAGTTGCTGGTTCATCTTGAAGCTGGCTGACTCCTTCACTTCTCTTCTGGTGGCTAGCTCCCCTCCCCACAGGGAGCACTAGGGATTGTGCATTTGTGCTCTTCTCCTCTGTGTACTTAAGGTGAAGTGTAATGATGGAGGTCATTACGGCACCATCTACTTCTTTTTGCCCAAGCTTGCTAACTGTTTTGCTCTCAGTTGTAAATCCAGGTTGTTTTTACCTTTTTTGTTTTATTTGTTTGTTTGACTAAGAAACAAATAAGGCCTTATCAATGGCTCTGTGGTATTTACCCAAGACCTTCCCCTGCCATGTCTTGTATAATCTGCCTATTTCCAAAATGAGAATATGGCTCTTGTCACTCTTCATTCTAAATTCAGGAGTGATGTTTCCCACCACATTTTGGTGGGTGGCAAGAGGTAACTGAACAGTTTAAGCCTGGTTTTTTCTTTGGCTCGAACGGCTGGGTGGCTCTTTTACCCAGTGGACGCTGTTACCTTGCAGCAGGAGTGGACTGAGCTTTTGCTTCTGGTATTGACTATTGTGGAGGACTAGCAACAGATTTAACTTGCTTCTGGTCTTCTGTTCATATGGTCACCATTTTCCTTTCAGCTGCTCTGCTCGACCGAGGCCCCAAATCCCTGCTGTATGTTTTTAAAGTATATCAGATTCATATGACTTAACTTGATACCTTGTCTTGGTTTTCGTTCTCTCTCAACTTCTCAGTTGCTTAAGTGGAGTTATCCAGCAACATGTAATAAACATTCCCTGTAATTTCAACAGAAAAATTACAGAACTGTATGTGCAAGTGAACATTGTATACATATTTAGACAACCGCAGTGTAAGGACAAGGATCCCTCTAGTTGAGGATGATGATGTGTTTGAACAATGCATTTCAGACCTAAGGCATTTTTTTTACTTGGAAAAATGGGAATCTGAGACATTGTTTGAGGATTTAGTGTTTGAACAGAAGCAAATATAAGTCTGTTCCAGTTTCCCTACAGCAAAACTTAATTTCAAAAGAAAAGGGCAGGTTTTAGTAAAATCTGACACGTGCGCATGAACACACACATACCCCTTTGAGAAATTAATCCATATACCACTTCAGCTGTTGTGCTTATAGGAGCTTAAAATGTCACTTTATGCAGCTCAGGCAATCCAAGGGAATCACCTGTCCTGTCCTTCCCCTTGCTTTTAAGGGAGAAGGGAAAGGGGGACGTTACGCACTATATCACGAGCTGTTAGCTGGAGTCGGGAGTGGCTGGATGACAGCTGGGAGAAGACAGCCATATCAAACACTTGTCCAGTCTTTGTTCCACTCTTGCTCCTTTCTGTGAGGTAGGCTTCAAATATCTGGTGATGGAAAAGTTGTTCGTAGAATGAAACCTCGTGCCATTATACTCTTCCATGGTAATACAGATTTTCTATTATTACACTCTAAGAAAAGTAATGTATGTAGTTAGGAGCAAGACTTGAATACAGAACTTTCTTGTGTTGGAGTGTTGTGCTCCTTCGTTTGCATCTGTGGAAACAGAAACTTAAGACAGCTGATTTCTGCTGCCCTCTAAGAAAACACGCTTCCGTGGAAGGTGCTATTTTTGTGTGTTACTTCCCTCTACTGGATGGAATGGGAGCGGCTACGGGTGATGAATGGATCCGGCTTTCTAGGCTAACCTCTTGGTGTAAGACTGTGATTTGAATGTAGGGTTTGGAAGTGCTTTGTGAACAGAACGAGGATTTAGTGGTTACCCACAGGTCACTGTAGCATTCAAACGCTCTGATGGGCATGATAAAGTTCCAGTCTTGTTTTCCAGCTCAAGCATCTCCAAGCATCCCTAGCAGAGAAAACACTGTCGTAGCAAAGGTCTTTTGCTTGGTTGTTGGGAGCGGCAGGGGGAGTTTTGCCTAATATCTGTCGCTGCCCTGAACGTAAGGAATTTGCATATTTGGAAAAGAGAGGATGGTTCTCAGCATGCATGGTTTGTTTTCCCCTTGTGAGCAGTGGGTGTGCTGGTGTCACAGTTCTCCAGTGTATTGATTATTGAATGACCCACTTAAGAGAATGTGGTGTTTGTGTTTGCAGGAAAAGTCTTCACCTGAAACTTGCCATAGATGCCATCTCCAATCTGTAAGTGTTGGCAGATGGCTTCCGCTCTTGAGAGGAGCTGATGTGGACACTCTTCCTAGTATTGTATTGCAAAGAAAACAATGACACTTCCATCTAACTGTTAGGGCATGGTTTGGAGTTTACTGGGAAGGATAGCTCTTCCTCTGTGGAGAAACTATTGTGAAGTCTTTGCCTATTGCTGCTGCCTCTAACCATCTTTATAGCTGAGCTTTTGGATTTATTTTTTTTTTTACACATCCTGGCTCTGTTTTCTTTTTAATTCTTCTTTATGTAGTGAGAAATATTTCTATTTTTCCTTCTAGGTACTGCATTTCTACTGTGATACCTGTTCTGTCCCCATATGTCGGGAATGTACCATGGGACGACATGTGGGTCACAGCTTTATCTACCTCCAAGACGCCCTACAGGATTCCAGGACTCTCACCATTCAGCTCCTGGCAGATGCTCAGCAAGGACGACAGGCTATTCAAGTAAGATGCTCCCAACTTAAGTACTTTATTTCCCCCTCCTTCTTCTCCCTCCCTCCCCCCCAAGCTTGTCTGTTACAGGGCAAGGTGTCAAGGCAAAAAGCTCTCTGCTTCTGCTGTCAGTCTTCTCACCCCTTCTGTTTTCTCAGATCTCTGACAGAAGTGGCGGTGGAGCTGAAAATAAAGTGCTGTTATATGAGTTTTGCATTCTTGCAGCATAATCCTGTCATGTAAATCACAATATATATGAAGCTCTGTGCAAATACACTTGAGTGTGAAGCATTTCAAGAAAGCTCAGATCTTGCAGAGCAGTGCCAAACCTGGTTTTGCTTCTATGGCTGAGACTTTCTTTGACCGTCTTCCTGCCTGCATAGCATCTAGCGCTCTACTTACCTTTGACTCTTGTTGTGTCTCCAGTGTTGCCACCAAATACAAAATACTAATCAGCTGCTGGATTAGAGTGAAATTTCTTATCCTGCGTGTGCAGAGGATGTAGAGCTGTCTCCATGGGAGGATTGCTCTGCACACTCTGCTGTGTTTTATAGCACAAGTGTAAATATAAATACCTGGCAAGGACTGGAAAGAAGGTAGCACAGTGCTTCAAACTAGAGAAGGAATTTTCATAGGGAACTAAACTGCAGTGATACGTGGATACTTACTTTTGCTGAGTGTACCTAGTGGTAGGTTTGATGTGATATTAGCAGTAGTTTTGTCTGTAGGGAGACTTCGGGTGGGGAGAGCGTAGTGGGAAGCTTCACTCCACACCTCCTGCCATGTAGTTTTGTTAGCGTCCTGTTCTAAATTTGAGTTGGGTATCACAGAACTCAACACTATGTGCTTTAACTACTAAGATTTTCTTTTTTTTTTTTTGAGGAAACATTTGTGGAATGTCATGGATAGGGAGTAAACTTACTTCCTGAATTGGGTGAGCTTTCCTGGCACATGCAGGGTACAAACAATAATTAAAATAACCCAAAGCTCATTGTCCTTCCTCTGCTGCTTGTTTCTAGTAAATGAGGGAATTAAGCTTGTTCTGTGAGACAAGAGCAACTAATTAGTCTCTCATTAAGTCTTTGCACCAGTGGAATGATGATAGTTTACATTGGTACAGATTGTAAACAGTTGTTGACATCTCCCTTCCGCTTCTGATGTTAACTTGTTACACCAGCACAGTGAACACCAAGTTTTTGGAGCTGGATGGCTAACTTTAAACTCCACCTTCAGACAGAATCCTGGAGAACACAGCATCTTCCAAGATTTGTTTTAAACTGGGTTATAAAGCTCTTCAGCAGTATCCATACTGAAACGTTTCACACATCCCCAAAATGACAAGGAGGAAGGAATTATACTAGTTTAAAGACCGTCACTGATGCAGTGTTCTCAATTTCTTCAGGCCATCCTAGACAAGGGCTTGCCTGTTAGTAATTAAATTACTGCTTTTGACCTCCAGGGCTCTTAATCATCCGACTGGTACAGCTAAATCATCTAAGGACTGTTTTTTGGAGTAGAAACTAGCAGGAGATCATGGAGCACCACTCTGCTATTATTGCATAAGTGCTTTTGTGCCTGATTTTGTTCCCACTGAGTTTACTTCGCTCATTCCTCCTGTTTTTTTCTGGCTTTTAAGCTGAATGCTCCTGCCATTGTGGTCAGCTGATTGTTACTCGATGGTGCAGGTAAAAGTTGTGTGGTACTGGCTATACTCGTGTAACTCAAACAAACAGCCCTACTGAACTTAGCTTGTGCAGCTTTGCCCTGGTCTGGCTACAGCCCATCCAGGTTAAGAGGCTGTCTTGGAAGTATTACCTGTGTGTAAAGATCTGCAAAATGAAGCATGTTTTCAAGAACTGAGCTGTTTCATTAGTTTAGTGGGGTTTTTAATCTGGACCACTGCACAGAAGAAGGGCAGTGAGCAAAGAGATCAGTGATAAAGCTGACGGGGTGGAAATCTATGTGTGCATGTGCAGGAATGGGAAGATTGTTCAGCTCAAGCCTGCTACTCCTGAAGCAACATCAGCAGCAACTAGAAGAGCCATGTGATGCTGTTAGAAGCAGAGATGCTCAACTCAAAAGTTTTCATGGAGCAGAGCTTTCTTTCCTTGTTCTTGGGACAATATGGCTATATGTTTATCCTAGGGAAGAGACAGCATGTCAGCATGAATTTAAAACAAAGTCTAAAATAAGTAGTCTCTGAATTAAAAGAAATTGGCTCGAGTGGTTTTCTTAAAAGTATGGAAATAGTCAACAGAGAATTAAATGCCAGTACAAGCTGTAATATGAGGAACACAAGGCTGGAGCTCTAAGAGGCTTGAAAAGTAATACGTTGTAGTAACACTTCTTAGTGGGAGTGATTCGTACTGCTGTACTAGAAACTCTTTCTTAATAGGCTCTGAAAGTGATAGCTCCCCTGACAGGAGATGTTGAGGATGGACGCGGAGGGGTAGTTGAGAGTAAATGGGAAAAGGTGGAATTTGAAGGGCGTTGCAGGAGAGAGGAAATCAAGCCATGAGTCAACTGGCTGGAGAGTATCTGGTTAACCAAACTTGAAGGCTTTTAGGAAGAAATGTTTATTTAAGCTCTTCCTGTGGCTTTGGAGGAAAGATTGTTTTTCAGACTTAAAAAAAAATGCAATGAGTTGGGATACATTTCAGCCTCTTGATCCACTGAAGCCTGATGTAGTCTGTCACTCCAGAGGAGTCCAAACCTCACTTTTCAAGGAAGTTGAAGTCCTCTGCAAGAAATAGCAAGCCTAAGAGCAAGAGGCTTGCTTTGTTTTTCTCAGTGAAATTTCTGCAGCCATGGAAAGCTTTCCCTGCTTCCTTGTGCTGTGATGGTCCTGGCCTGCATTTCTAAGCTGTCTCTAACATGAGAACTTGTGCCTGTGTGGTGAACTGATCCAGCTGAAAGGGTAGCCTTTCTGTGGGTTTGCTTTTTGGCTGGGTCAGCCCCCTGGCTGGGTCACTGCAGTGCTACAAGGGCTGCCGATGGTGCCAGGGAATGAAGCAGAAACATCCAACTCGGTTGCCGGTAGGACTCTTCCTTATTTCAGTGGAAAGCTATACTCCTAGCTGGGATACTTTTCCAGTCTTTTCAGAGACTCAGATTGATTCACAGGGTGATATGAAAGCCAAAGTTGACACTGGATGAATGGTGTGGGAGGAATCAGGACTGCTGCCTTTCTGTATGGGGAGCGTGTCTCGCTGCCTTGTTTTACCTCACGAAAGTGCACACTTAGCTGTCTTCTTTCAGAATTTTTTCCAAGGACTAGGTCACAAACTGAACGTAAATCTGTTATGATGAAAGATAGATGGCTTCTTCAAAATGTCACGTTCTTAAAATACATCTATACGTGTGTAACTGTATATATGTATGTATGTATGTATGCATGTAATTTAATGCACTTGCATAACAGTACAGCCCTGAGCGCTTCTGTTCATTTAGGGTCAATTTCCAGGTGGACATGTTTAAATACATTTTAATTGGTTCATCTCACATGTCTTAAAAAGTGGGTTTATTGGAAAACAAAATAAATTCTTCCTTAGCTGAGCCTGTAATTGTTTTTGCTGGGGCGTTTGACCATGCAAGCTTCTCACTGCCCAGTGAGACTGGTCAAGTGCAGAACATAAGCAGATAAGAGAGCAGCTCTCGTTGTCATGAAAGGCTTAGGAGCTTCCCTCCCAAATTTGTGGGGGAAGTGGTATGAAATAGATTAACACCTTTATGGGGGGTGAGGGGTTACTGTAAGAAACTCGGCTGGCCAGAGGAGGAAGCTGATCTGCTGCCCTGAGCCTCTGCCCTTCAGTGGGAGCTTCCCTGTGGGTTGCCATATGGATCTGTGCTGCTGGGAGGTCGATACCGGAGAAGGATGGCACTGCTGTGCTGCAAGGGATCGTTTTGGGGTTGTCACATTGAGTTAGCTCAGGCAGCCTTGTGCGTGGCTTTGAAGTCAGGCTTGCAGGTTTGAGAATCTGAAATGAAGCTTTGTCAACAAAATGGAGTCAACTGTGCTTTCCTGAAGCTGGGATTTGTATCAAGAGGCTGAATTTCTTCGTACTCGTAGTTATTGTGTTGTGTGGTATTTCAGTGAGTTCCTCAGTGCAGCATATGAGCAGATGGTTATTGGGGAAGATGGATTTGACGTGTGTCACTGTCCAAACTACTGTTCTGCCTAAAACTGTAGGCAAAAAGTCTGTTCTTGCAGTACAAACCAAAACGATTGTTCAGTTGTATCTGGCATGAGTTAACCCGGCCTCTAGCCCTCCCTCCATCAAAGCTTCTTTTAAAATTATCTTTGTGAGGAACTTCAAGTGAGAATGTTTCAGTGTTTTACACTCATTAGACTGAAACCTTTAAACTGGTCCAGCTACTGTGATTTGTGCTGCATCAGTATTACTGCAAATTCACTGCTAAGCTTGTTAGTCCTGGTACCTTTTACTGCAACTATGTAGGATCTTCCAGTTAATTTTTCTA
Source organism: Mohoua ochrocephala (assembly GCA_013398855.1). NCBI lineage: Eukaryota > Metazoa > Chordata > Aves > Passeriformes > Acanthizidae > Mohoua > Mohoua ochrocephala. Next base: position 419,105 of record VZTA01008745.1, on the reverse strand, counting down.
GTGTAAGAACATTATGAAGTTTGTATCCAGTTCTTGATGCTGGAGAAAGCCAACTGTTACGTCCTGGTTGTTTTCTTGTGCTTTGAAACAGTGATAAGTAAGTGGAAAAGTTCAGTTTTCATACCAAAAAGTTTCCTTAAGGATTTTTTTGTATTTAATGTGCTTTTAAAAGCCAGAGAGGAGTTTGTCAGAGAAGAAGCATCTCAGCTGCTTTTTCCCCTCTAAGTAGGGTTAACTTAGTCTTAAATTCCTTAATGGTTAAAGCCTAAATTCTCCATACTGAGGTAGGAAAGTGTATATTTAATATTCTTTATTCAATACCTGTGATCCATTCACCCCTGAAATACTGAAGAATTCCTCAGTGGAACCAAAATTTGCTTTTAAGTTTGAATTTTCTCTCCAGAGGTTTGCACCTTCATTGGAAAACTTGGGATTGGGAAACGGAAGTGTCAGAATTAATGCCTGAAAAATTTTACCTCCCTCCCATCTTTGGATGGATGGAATAAAAATATCCTAGGGACCTTTTCAAATACGTTCATGCAAGCCAACATTGATGAGTTGCAGTGCAGTTACCACAAGCAGCCTTTATGTATCTCATGGTGTGTTGGGCTGCAGTTTGTTCAGTTGGGTGAGTCCCTGCACTAATTCGGTGTCACCTATCAACATGGCTCAGCATCTGGGTTAACAGGCCCCGCTGTTTCAGAGACCTGAAACGGCCTCTTCAAATGACTGTGTGCTGTGTGGGCATAACTGTGGACATACTGATTTAATTTGGGTTATCAGACAGCGGAAACCACGCAGGGAGGGCATCAGCACCTCTGTAGTTGCTCTTCAGAACACAAGCTTTGTAACAGTTTTTCTTTCTCCCGGAGCACTGTATGCTTCTGATCATATTTTTTTCGTTTAAAAAAGCAGCACTAGTGAAAACTTGGGAGTCTAGAACATCAAATATTCCATAGGAATATTTAAGTTAAGTAAACATGGAATTATATAAAGTTTTTTTATAACTTGAGGCTCTAGTTCCTACTGTTCAACAGAAGACAGGAAATACAAAAAATTACTGAGTGCTGCCATTCTACAAAATGGCAAGTCCTGATTTGGGCACCTCTGTAGTCAGCACAGATATCCTGAAGCATGGTTGAGTTCTGTAATGCTGCTACCTTGCTGCTTCTGACTCTTGCACTGCATTTCTTTATAGGTTCGTGCTGTGCCATCAGTTGCTGTAGTCACTGTAGCAAGACCATCCCTAGTTTTTCCCTCGGGTGGTGAAATGTACCTAAAGGGGAGCTCACAGAGGTGTCCACCTAAAGGGAGCCTGCAAAGGACACCCAGTTTCCAACACAACTCTGCCTTTCACCTTTTACTCAAACCTGAGGTGTGCTGGTAGCAATAGCTAGTGATGGATGTCTGCATTGCTTTCCTTCATGCTTTCCTTCACATTTGTCCGCCTCCCTGGAAGCTCTGTGTGCAGTTTCCCAGTGTGGTGGCCCTCTGGAACATGTCACCTGCACAAGGACAGCTGCTATTTCAGTTTTACTCTTGAGGAATTGGAAGTACCAGTTTCAACCCTGAAGTTTTTAAGATACCCTGCAAAGTCCTTTACTTGTTTTTACCAAACACAAGGCACTGGTGACATCTCTAATAGAATGGGGAGGGAGTGGTATTGGCCATCTTTAGATCCCTGAGAAGCCACAAGTGGAGAGGTACAGCAGCAAATAAATTATTTACTGCACTGGCCAACAGCAGGAAACAGAACAGTTGTTCTCCATCTCAAATTCAGTAGTCCAGCATAATTCTTGGCTAAACACAGGCCTTGTCTTCTGTCTCCCAAGTGTGTGAACTGGTTGACCATCTAATTGACTAGCACTGGAAAAATTATGACATACCACGAAGAGAGAGCATCATAAAAGCTGTTTTTCTTTACAAGTATTTGTTGTTAAAAAGATTGTGTGGTGTCTTGACCAGAACAAGAAACGCTGCTGCTTAACATGCTTCCTAAAAAGCTGACCTCTCCAAGACAAGTTCCGCACAGGAAATGCCTGCAGAACAGCAGGAGTGACTTTTCATGGCAGAACTCTGACATCTTACAGTAATCAAAGTGAGCAAGGGATTTCCATGCGAAGAAGAATCCCAAAAGTTGTGCTTAATGCACTTGCCTTTTGCTGCAGATGTAGGTAACTTGCCTATTGCTGTTCCCCCCATCATAACTCTGCATGTTTGATGCTGGTCAGCCTTCCTAGGCTGTTCTAGCTTATTTGGGCAGAGTGCAGGATCCTCTGAATTTTACCAAAACTTCACCAGTATCCTGGATGATATTAGAGTCTCAGCATTTTGGGCATCCCCCACTGATGTGAGCTGTTCTTACTTGGGCAAATAAAAATAAATCCAGATGATGACATGAGTAGCTGGTAGCCAACCTTGAGCTATTGTTATTTGCCCTACCATAACTGGTTCCTGTAGCTGAAAGATCACAGCATCCACAGAGAATTGCTGCCTCTCCTGCTATGATGGAGTTCTTGAAAGGTGGACTCTGGTTTTAGTGGGGGTTCATGAGGGAAGCTGGGATTGCTCTTATCTCTAAGGTGTAAAAAGGGGTGCACATACATAGATCATGGTTCTAAATGGGTACTGCTGTACAAAAAGCAAAAATAAGTAAATCAAGGCTTTTATGCTTTCACAGACATCATTATTAAAATTGGAATATGAGTGGATAGTTTCCCTGACACTTCTCAAAGAGATACCTCTTTCTCTTTGCAAGAGAAGGAGGGTGTTTTGCTGTACTTGATGGGAATCCAGGTCTGTTTTGGAAGAAATGTATGGTTTTTTTCTGCAGTAGGGCAGGTTCTATATTTGAATGGCAAAGAAGAGGTGATAGAGGCACGGTATTGTTTTGTGTGGCCTTTTCCAGCTAGGTCTGAGGCCTACTGGCTTTTATGAAGCCTTAATCCATGGCCAGTTGTGACTTCATGTCTGCTTTGCTAAATGTTGTAATGAGATCTTAATTTTTTGTCAAATTCTTTGACAGAAACTTTGTGAGAGGGCAGGTCAGGTCAGCCTCCAGTGGGACTGAGATATGTGGGCTGTCTATGAGTTGGAAGACATTCCCTGTTAAAACTGTAGTGGAGGTGACTCTGGGAGCTCATGGAGGAGGAAGAGCTGAAAGTTCCTCTTGCTGAGCCCTGAGCTGCAGGCTGGCTGTCAAGTAGCACTCCTGTTTTCCCCTGACAGTTTGCAGGAGAATTCTTTGGAGTAAAGATAGAAATGTTGTCTTGTCTGATTTTGTCGGGGTTGTCTTCAGCTTGTCTCCAGAGAGCAATCACCTGGCCAAGTTAGTCTCGCTTTTCTTTCAGAAAAGGATCTCTTATGTGACCTGAAAGAATAAGTCTAATTCAGACTAGTTGTCTTAAAATAACTTACCTGGAATGAAAATGTCCGAGTAATGCTGTGTTTAAGTTGTTGTGTTTTAGCATTCCAATTGTCATAAACTAGGTGCTGCTGAACTGGGAATTCAAAAATACTAACAGCTATTGAGTGAAAGATGGCAAAGTACTGTCTGACTTCCTAGATAATGCTGGGTCACATTGTGTAGTTCGTAGATTGTTGCATCAGGTGGTTCTTAGATTGGTACATCCTCATATGTAGAATTAAACTGAGGGTATCTTCCAGAAGGTTCTGAATGTATGGTAGAGCCTTTAAATTACTGTCCCGGTTTGAGACAAAATTCGGAGGAATGCTCTGGGAGGAACGTCTCCTCTACAGAAGGCAGGTTACAGCCACCCTTCCCCCACCAGGTTTGGGGAAAAAAAATTCCTCAAAGGAAAGTGAAAGAAGGGGAAAAAAACCCCTATTTATTTAACAAACACATGGGAAAAGAATAATGCTAAATAATAAAACCTCTCACTGTGGAGAGAAAACCTGGGAAGATTTTAGAGTCCTTTCTGTGGGTGTGGTCTCTCTCTCTCTCTCTCTCTCTCTCTCTCCTCTTCGGATCTGGGTTGGCTCGGGCCCCTCCGGGCCGAGGTGTGAGGCCTCCCAGTGAGGTTCTGATGTTCTGGTGTTCTGAACAGTCCAGAAGAGAAGAAGAGAAAACCAAAGTCCCAGGGAAACAAAGGAGTTTAACTCTCCGTCTCTCTCCTCCAAGAAAAGGAGCCAAGAGCTGGGGAAAGCAGGAAGGTGCTTTCCTCTGCTCTGCAGCAGCAGCTGCTATCTCATCCCCTGTCCTTGAACACAAAAACTGTTTTGAAAAGTTCATCTGGCTTTTTTTCTTTCTCTCACACCCAGTTTTAAAGACACAGAAAGGCACAGGAATCATGTCTGGGCATAGAGCAGGCGATAGGGGATACACATCATAAGGTCACCCCAAGACAATTACTTTTTTGCCGACTTCAATAAGCCTGCATTTCTGAAGAAAAAAACCTGTTCCCTAATGTTCAGAAGGACCCTCTGTTTGTTTGTGCCCGTTGCCTCTGCTCTTGTCACAGGGCACCACTGGAACGAGCCTGGCTCTGCCCTCTCAGTGCCCTCCCTTCAAGTATTTATATGCGTTGGTAAGAACCCCCCTCTTTTTTAGGCTGAATACCTTCACATGCCATCATTTTGTTCTAGAATTTTTTTTGAATAAGTTAGTATCTTTTTAACCTCTTTGAGGTTCACAGACTCATCTGCTGGTTCACTGTATGACAAAGGTGTTGACAAAATTGTTAACCATTGCTATTGAACCTTTTCCATTGGGAGCTGTGATCCTTCAGATTTGCCTGGTCTTTGTTTTTATGCCCCTTTCTGTAATATTTTGTGAAACTTGGGAGTAGTTTAGGAAGCAGTTTTTGAGGAAACCATTTTTAATTTGAGGGGGGGAAGAGACATGCTTCTTCAGGGTGCATTCTGCAGAATACTACTACAGAATGTTTTAAAAATGCTAGCATTGCAATGTTATGTTGGAAATAATTTGGTCTCTACCCAAGGTGTGAATAGCTGTATGAATGCTTTTTACTGATAACCATTTGTTCTTTGTTTTTTCTTTCAAAATTGATTAACTTCATGCGCTGTCAGGGGTATTTCTGTGCAGCTCAGATGCATAGACAGCACAGTCTGTCCCCTACAGTGTCATTTCTTACTGGAAGCGGAGCCATCACACAACAACAGTCTGAACCATTTTGAGGGAGTAGGAAAACTGGGTTCTCTATGTGTAAGGAAACACGAGTGTGAATTTCTGTGCAAGTCTCTTGTTCACCATGCTAGCTGCTTTCTGGAATTGCACAGGGAATTTAGTGCTGTGGTGTTGGTGCAAGGCTCAATGAAGGTGTAAACTCCATGTAATAGATGTATTTAAACAATCCTGTCATTTTTTAGGCTGCAGTGTATGAAATGGGTGAAGGCCTAGCACGAAACTAAGAGTTGTCACTTTATGCCTTCACCTGAAGGCGTAGTGAAATGTAAGCAGCAGTCCTCTGATGCATTTTTAATTGGTTTGGTCGAGCCTGAAGTGTGTTTGTCTTTTTTTTCTCCTTAGCTGAGTATTGAACAGGCCCAGGCTGTGGCAGAGCAAGTCGAGATGAAGGCGAAGGTGGTGCAGTCTGAAGTCAAAGTAGTGACCACTAGACATAAGAAGGCCTTGGAAGAGCGGGAGTGTGAGCTGCTCTGGAAGGTATGCACCCTTACATTTGTGGTTTGTGCTGCTGACAAGTGCTTTTCAGACCGAAACATTACTTAAACTGCTACACAGCCAGATTCTGATATCCAAGGAAAACTGCACCTTAACGGGAGCCGCTGGTGGGGATTTTGCAGGGGCTGCTGCATCCTCAGAGCAGCGCAGCCCCACACGCGGGCTGGGCACTCCCCCTGCTGGCCCAGCAGCTGCCCCGAGAGGAGATCCCCTCTGTAAACAATGTCTTCAAAACATCTTTAATGTGCTGCTCCAGAATTAGGCACATAGTATAATCAGTTTTTTGATCTGCTCCTCATAAAGGACAGGAGCAAAGCTGCATATCCTGTCCTTTTTTTTTTTACTTTTTAGAAAGACTAGTAGAAATTCTGTGAGACCAACTTTCATTTTCCCCATCCCTAAAAACCTTTACTCTCAATCAAGGTAGCATCCTCCCTCTAATTATTTTTTTTAAACTAGTATAAGAAAAGAGTACTCTCCAGCAAGAGTGTCTGCACAATCCTGAACTGATGGCCTCATTTCAGCCACAATATTCGTGTGGTATTTTGAGAGGAGGAAAGGCAGTAACAGACAAGTTTCCTATTCCAGAAAAGTAACTTAATGGTCATGGCTTTTCTCTGCTTGTTTAGCACAGATTAGTTTGGATTGGCCCTTTGGCTCCCACTTGTAGAATTGAACAGGAACACACTCCCAGCTGTAGGATTAGGACTTTTAGATCACCAAGTCAAGCTGACTTGTCTGGTGACCCCATGACTTGCTGTAGTGCTAAAAGGGAGCAGAAATGTCCGGTCAAGATGGGGGAAGGTTTGTGAGTAAACTGAGACTGCTCCTATAAACAAGCAGTGGCACCAGAGAGCGCAGCTGGAAGCCAGGTGCTGTGTGGCTGCAGAGCCGGGCAGGATGGCACGTGCACGTGCTTGGCAAGGCATGTGCTGCCCAGAAGCAGTGACATCCTCCTGGAGCGCTTCTCCCCTCTTCTCCAGCAACATGAATGGGAACAGTGATTGCCTGGTTTAATATCTGTTGCCAGCAGAATGACCACTCTGGTAGAGGTTTATTGTACAGAACTGCTCTGGCTACAGTGAGACCAATCCCCTGCAAGAGAAGCTTTGTTTTCTTTCGTAAGTGTCAATAGCAAAATTAAAAATGCACTTTATATAGTTAGTGTACGTTGAAGGCTGCTTTTCCTGAGGTTTTGGATTGAGGGAGATGAGTTCACTTTTTACTGTTAACCTTCCCCAGGAAGCTTGGCAGCTTTCTCTTTTGAGGTATTCCTAGTACAGGAGGAGTAAGAGCTGCCCCTAAGCTCTTTTTATCCCATGGTGCTGTACAAATGCACTTTGTTGGAATATCTGCACTGAGAGCAAGTTCTCTTCAAGTTAGAAAACGTTATTTTAAGAAGGAAACATGGTGGTAAATGATTTTAGCAAAACAAACTGAGTCTAACAAGGTCTTACATCAAGCATGCTAATAAACAGTTTTGTATACCAGAGCTGAGTCTAAGGATTAAGCTGAGACCTAAGATCAATTTGTCATGGACATCTATTGGAAGAAGCATCTCTAATTCTTTTTTTACAGTTTGGTAAAGCCCGCATGCCTCAACTTACAGCCTGTTTGTACATATGTTATGTGGTCAGTGTCTAACCGAGGAGTGTTCAGACATTGAGTCTTCCTTCATTAAAATGCATTCCAGTTATTGTTCTGCAGCCAAGCAGGAATTCAGACATCAGGAAATGTACTTTTGCAACAATGAAGCAAAGACATGTTACATTAATTTTACAAAGCAGATGTCTTTGTCAGATGGTCCGAAGTGCTTTTTCACAAGTAAAGGTGGACACAGGCTAACATAGATGAGTTACAAAACAACCATTTTTGCACCAGCCTCGGTCCCTCAAGCAGGGACTGGCAGCAACCTTCTGTGTTATTTGAAGTGACGTTTACAAAGCATCCTGTTTTAAAGCACGAGCTCAGCATGACTGCCAGTATTTACAAGAAAATATTAAAATAATTGGACCCTAAAAATCCCTGGCGATAGATGTCTGGTATTATCCAGTCACATGAATACAGTTCTGGCACGCAGGGGAATGACAGGAGTCCACGTGCATTAGCTGATGCTGACTCCCAGCCTCGGCTCTGTGGGACAACAACCCACCTTCTGAAACTGGTCTCAGTTCTGGTTAGTGAAGCCTCAGCCTCTGCTCTTCTTGAGAGGCTGCAATAACCTCTGTCCTCCCTGGGGGCTAAGTGAGATGTGCCTGTGGATAATCTGTCAAGCACCTTGCAACTAGAAAGCAGAATAGCATTTGAGGAAGCAAATAATTACTAGTAAGCAAGTGATTCTCGCTTTCAAATGTCACTCCGGTGCAGCAGATCTGCAGAGTAGGAATGTATGGTTTTGCCTGGAGGGTAGGAGAGACTAATAATCCTAAATTTGGATAAATAATTAGTTTTCCTTGTTTCTTCTTGTCTACATCGTGTGGCTTTTAGGTGGTTGTTCTGCAGCTGTGTGTCAACATGCTGTAACAACTGTCCAACTGGCTTTTATGTAGAAGGGAGACCGGAGGAAATCCGTGCTGTGGGCTGTCTTTCCTGATGTAAGTGTGCTTTTCTCTCCCTCCCCTGTTTCCCACAAGGTGGAAAAGATTCGCCAAGTCAAGGCCAAGTCACTCTACTTGCAAGTTGAAAAGTTACGTCAGAACCTAAACAAGCTGGATAACACCATCAGTGCTGTTCAGCAGGTCCTGGAGGAGGGTCGTACCATGGATATTCTTCTGGCTCGGGACCGCATGCTGGCTCAGGTGCAGGAGCTGAAGAACGTCAGAGGCCTTCTCCAGCCGCAGGAAGATGACAGGATCATGTTCACCCCCCCTGACCAGGCATTGTATATGGCCATTAAATCAATGGGCTTTGTCAGCAGCGGGGCTTTTGCTCCCTTGACCAAGGCCACGGGGGAAGGTCTCAAGCGTGCGCTGCAAGGCAAGGTGGCCTCTTTCACCGTGATCGGCTACGACCACGATGGGGAGCCTCGCCTTTCAGGGGGCGACATGATCTCTGCAGTGGTGATGGGCCCAGATGGAAACCTTTTTGGGGCAGACGTCAGCGATCAGCAGAACGGGACCTACCTGGTCAGCTACCGTCCCCAGCTGGAGGGAGAGCACCTGGTGTCCGTGATGATGTGCAACCAACACATTGAGAACAGCCCCTTCAAAGTGGTGGTGAAGTCTGGGCGCAGCTACATCGGCATCGGGCTGCCGGGGCTGTCCTTCGGCAGCGAGGGAGACAGCGACGGCAAGCTCTGCCGCCCCTGGGGGGTCAGTGTCGACAAAGAGGGCTACATCATTGTCGCCGACCGCAGCAACAACCGCATCCAGGTGTTCAAGCCGTGCGGGACCTTCCATCACAAGTTTGGCACGCTGGGCTCCCGGCCGGGCCAGTTCGATCGCCCTGCCGGCGTGGCCTGTGACATTTCGCGTAGGATCGTCGTGGCCGACAAGGACAATCATCGCATCCAGATCTTCACGTTCGAGGGGCAGTTCATTCTGAAGTTTGGGGAGAAAGGAACAAAGAACGGGCAATTCAATTACCCGTGGGATGTGGCTGTCAATGCAGAGGGCAAGATCCTGGTCTCTGACACGAGGAACCATCGCGTTCAGCTGTTCGGGCCCGACGGCGTGTTCCTTAACAAGTACGGCTTCGAAGGGGCGCTCTGGAAGCACTTTGATTCCCCCAGAGGTGTGACGTTCAATCACGAGGGCCACTTGGTAGTGACGGACTTCAACAACCATCGCCTCCTGGTCATCCACCCAGATTGCCAGTCAGCGCGCTTCCTGGGCTCCGAGGGCACCGGCAACGGCCAGTTCCTGCGCCCGCAGGGAGTGGCGGTGGACCAGGAAGGGCGCATCATCGTGGCCGACTCCAGGAACCACCGGGTGCAGATATTCGAGTCCAATGGTAGCTTTTTATGCAAGTTTGGCACTCAGGGAAGCGGCTTTGGTCAGATGGACCGTCCTTCAGGTATAGCTGTCACCCCTGATGGCATGATTGTCGTGGTCGACTTTGGAAACAATCGAATTCTCGTCTTCTAATCTGTGTTTGAATTAGGAAGAAACTGTCTCAGGGAAATTCTTCTAAGAGAAAATGAAAAAATACAACGTTAATTCAAACCTACCTCATCTTTAATTTTTTTACAGATGAATGTACTTACCTTTTCTGCAGGGAGCGAGCCTGTAAAATTGAATTCTATCTACCTCATTGTCCTCCCTTCCCTCCCCAGTTTCTCGCCCCCTCCCCATCCCCACATACTCATAGTTCTGAACGTTTTACCTCTTTCCCCCGATGGGGTTTCATGCACAAACAAGTGTTGCTGTGCACATTAGGTGGTTTGTGTGGTGAGTTCTGTTAGACTAAGCCAGGAAAGGCGCTATGTAACTTTTTAAATGGAGAAAGTGGTAGTAGGTGTTTGTAGAGAATTTGTGTTCTTGACCATTCTGCAGTTCTGTGGGTGGGGACATGGGAGGGAGGGACATTTGTTGTTGGTTTTTTGTTTGTTTTTTTTTTTAATTGCTGCTGCAGCAGAGAACTTTTTCCTGTTCTCCTTTTTATACCTCAGTGTGTTTGATTTACTGGCGAGCACAGCATCTTGTTCCCAGACAACTTTGAACGTTTTGTGAAAGTGAGTGGGATTCACTCGCCGGGAAGAGCAAGTTTGCATCTTTTTTGGCATTTCTGTGTATTTTTTTACTAAAACACAGTAATTTAACAGCACAAAGTGAAGCTGATGAAAATGCACAAAAATTCTTAAAGTTTAAACCAAATTCTTCATTTTAGTGGCTTAGTGCGGTCATTGTAAAGTTTAGATGAAAAGCAAGGCTTCCTTTAATGTATTCTGTCATTGAGAATTCCATTTTTGCCCCTTTTCACCTGAAAGCTAAATTAGTTTGAAAAAAGTTACCGTTTCTTTTTATCAGTGCCCCTAATCTGGGTAACAGGAGAGGTTCCGAGGAGCACTGAAACAGGGAAAATCAAACCCTTTTGATTTACTTTCTTGTGAAATGACTAGCATTTTTTGCCCCTCCCCATAGAGAGGCTTTAAGGGAATAACGTTTGATTTTGTTAGAACAGAAGTGGTACCTTTTTCCAAAAGTAAGAAATAAGCACAGCTTTGGAGATTCAGGGTGTGTTTTGGAGAAGTCAACAGTTGTTTTGCTTTGTTTTGTTTTGGGTTTTTTTGTTTAGAGAGGATTGCAATAACTCTATCAGTGACGTTTTTATTTTTTTTTTTCATCTTCTGGCTTCCCCAAAGAGCTGGACTGAAGATTTTGGGAATGTCTTCTGTAGCTTTTAGGGTGGGCGGGGTGGGCCTGTAGCTCCCTGCTGCAGGATCTCTGGCTACAGATCCAAATGAAGCGTTACCAGTACCAGCTAAAGGCAAACTGCATCAAGGTGAAACTTTGCTGCTTTTTTTCCCAGGGCAGTACCAAAGAATTCTGTGTAAAGTTAATGTATGTGATCCTTACAAGCTTGGAGGCAGGGGAAGTTTGCCCTTTAGGGGATATAAAAACAGGTGTTCTGAGAAGCAGAAACTTGTGGGGAGAATAGAGATCTCTTTAGCAAAACGTGACTTTGAATCCCTGGAAGGATTTGGTTTTATTCTTCAATTTCTTGCATTCCGGTTTAGCTGTTCATGCAGATGTGGTCTCTACAGACCTGTAGCTTCACCCTCTGATGTTGGCAAACAAGAATTGATTAAAGTGGGAAACAGAGGGCTCTTCTGCAATGCAAAAACTTATGTGTCAGTCAGTACTCTTGGGTTAGGAAATGCCATGGGATTTACCTTACTTTTTGGAAGAGAAGATATCTGAAATGTAAACGTGGTCGTTGTTGAGAATTCTGAAGAGCCTTAACCATCCTCCAAGGAAAGGGTTCATCTCTCTGCCAGCCACCATGCACAAAAGTGACCTGAGGTTGAAAGGCTCTTTACAAGTTCGTGAGAAATCACAAGGTGCACTTTCCTTCTTGCTGCTTTTCCCCTCCAAGGAGCGTTAACTTTCTGGGTTTTGTAGAAATACCGATGATGTGTGCAGACAGAGAGAGCTGCCACTGTAGAGGAGGCTTAAACTAAAGGACCAGAAAGAGACAAGAAAGACTCATGAGATGGCAAAACCTCTTTCAAAAGAAGGGTGAGGAAAAACACCTAAATTAAATGGGATAGAACAACTGTGCTTGCTGCCTTTCAGCCAAAGCCTCAAGGAAGCAAACTCTTCAAAGCAGTGTGTTTCAGTTAGGCTTAATCTTAGGATGGCATGGTTTAAAAACAGCCTTGAAAGGATAATCTTTTATACGGATGTCTGTCATTACATTTCTGTGGCCACGCAAAGTGTGTACGAGAGAGAGAGCTAGTTTGCCTTCAAGGTTTGCAAGTTCTGCCTGCGTACGCGGCTCCGTTCCCGGGGGTGGCCCACAGTTGTGACAGGTGTCCGTGGTTGTCTTGTATTATTCAGCCCAAGAACTATTTGCAACTTGGGCTGTGAAAACTAATAGCCTGCAAGATGTAGATACCAAAGAAAACTGGTTTTAAAAGCTTTAATGTTTTGTCTGCAGTGTCCTTGCATTTATCCTATCATGTCTTAATGAAAATGCCAGGTCTCTTAATACTTTGACCAGAGTGGCTGACAGTGTTGAAGTGTCCTAGAAATGCTCTTGTGCTTAAATGCTTGTGGGGTTTGCCCTTCTCTGCGGCTAGAAGGGAGTTGTTTTTCCAGGCATTAAAGGAAAGGTGAAGTGTGCAGTCAGGATTGTGTTGGACTGGAGGAACTTTCTGCCCCCCCAGCCTGCACCGTGTGGAAGGTGACAGACCCTGAGGCTGCCCTTTGCTGTTTTGAATGGAGCCATTGCACAACCCCCCAGCCCAGCTCAGTCAGGAAGAGGAATGACTTGAACTCTTTCTAAGTTGCTGTCTATTTAACTCAGTGGGATTTGCTTGCAAACCAAACCTTGAGTGTTTGACCTCACGTTGTTGGGGAGCTTTTTCGTTTTAAAAACACTACTATTTAGCTACCCAAAAGAATTCCTTATCTTTTTGATAGATAGTGCTAAGCACACTTGGTCTCATTGAAAAGTGGTAGTGTAGCTTATGAAATGGAGTGTTTTATATGCAATGAAAAAAAAGTAGTGCTAATAAACAATGCCAACATCAGATGCCCCATAGGGGCTTATTAAAAAGTAATATACTTAAATGAGATTCAAACCTTGCTCTGCTTTTCCATGCGTGTTCTCAGGTTAATGCCCCAGTATCATAGCATACATGCATGCAGAGAGGAAAAGCAAGGCTTGGAAGCTGGACTGCAAACCAAACAAGCGTTCAGAGTAACCTTCTTAACTGGGGGAAATGGCCTGGAGAAGGGTAAAGTGAGTGTGTGCCTCTTCGCTGGGGAGCAGCAAATGTGGGTGACAGAGCTGTCTGCTAGAACTCCCAAAGGATTTTCTCTATGCCAGGTTAAACCAGTGGCTCTCTGTAAACCTTTTGCTTGACAGAATGTTATCGGCAATCAGTGGGGCTGGTTTGGGTGTTCAGCACATAAAGCAATCTTGTCCTTTCTCAGAATTATTTAAGCAGGAACTTTAGTAGCAAACTGAAGCAGATTCAGTACTTGATAATGCAGGTCCTTCAGATAACTCACTCCTTTTTATTTAGTACCTTTTAAATATAACTTATTTAAGGAAGCCCATAAACTTTAAACTTTTAAAGAAAGCAAGGGAAGGAAGATAACACCTGAAAACTAATGCATGTAAGGGCCAGACATAACCAACCTCGGAGAAAGAACGAGTCACTTGGATGTGGCATTCCCTTGGGATTGCAGGAAAGTGGGCCCTGTCTGTTATGTTACAGTCAAACCAAAATTAATTTCTGAAGAGAGCGGGTTTATAGGCTCATCTTGCCATAACTTTGATCATAAGATTTCTTTGTTCAGTTCTAGTTTAAAAAAATATTGTGCCAAAGTTTTGTTTATTTTTTAAAGGAGTGTAAGCCAAATGGTGCCAAAAGGTAATAGGGTATTTAAAAGTAGAGATATTTAGACAAACAGTTTGGAACTGTATAAAAAAGGACACTGGTACTTGCGTTAGACAAATATTGTACCTTTGGTCTCTGAGTCCTTGGGAGTTTGAAACCCAGTTTGCTGTGGTACAAAATGCACAACTAGAGATGCCACTATCTTTTGCTTGAAGTTCTACCTCACTTTGCAGAAGTAAATCATCTACCTCAATTTAGCATCGGACAGGTTTGGGAAATAGTTGAGAATCTGCCTGGGGGGGAGGATTCATCCTGCCTGTTGGAAAAGCATTTTAATTGAAACAGAGATACTAAGTGTGTACTACGTGGTGACCGCTTGCTTTTGTTCGCTTTTGTTTTTGCTGCCTGCCTATGGAGATATTAAGCTGCCCTTGCTAGAGAATCTGTAAATAAAACCAAACGTTCAGGCAAACTGGACTGAGACCTGAAACGCTTTCGAGTTTGTTCTGGTTTCGCTACGAGGTATGGAAGTGTAAACTTTTGTTCAGTATTATGACACTACTGGCTGACGTGACATACTTCCTGTTCATTTGCAGTGTTCTTATGTCCGTAAGACCTTTAGGTCTTCTCTCTACAAGAGAAAAACTTTTTATGCATGCCTACCAATGTGTCCTGATTGGGAAGACTGGTGTTAGGATGGCTGTAAACACAATGCTGTACCAAATGCTTGAAGGGAATAAGGTCCTGATTTTTTATTTTATTGACTTGGTGATTGTATAAGTAGCTTGCTGGACTCAATGGGATTTTTTCCACCATGACGAAGCAATCAAGTTCCTATTCCTGGAGGGCAGCTTAGGTTCAGACATACTCAGGAGAGGCAGTTTAAAACCGGCATCTTGGGGTTTTAGGCAAGTTTAGTAGTGACGTGCAACATACTCCCTGTTTTACCTGCAGAGTAAAGTTGCAGAAGCACATTTTCAGACTACTCTATTGGGGGGGAAAAAAAAAAAATCCTTTTTCCTCCCCAGTTCATATTAAGGGGTGGCAGAAGTGGGTACAGGGGACCCCTAATAACAATAGGCTGTGTTGGGTTTGGTAAATGTTATGGTGGGAAATGTACATTGATGTCTCTAAGTGATCTTACGGGTTAACAAGCCAGACTGGCATCTTTTTCCATCATTGTTCAACCAATAATGGTTCTAAAAATGCTTTGTGTACCTGCATGGTCTTAGACCTTCTATTAATGATTGTATCAACTTACAAACTCAGGTAGATAATTTTTTAAGCTCTTTTCATAGAGCCTTACTGACTGAATGTTAAGTGTCTGTGTACTGATGTAGTTAAGTAACTTCTTTTGAACTACCAGACTAGTTTAAAAAAAAAAAAAAAAGTCCTTTTATAGGTTTGTAGAGTACTTTTCAGACAATGTAGTAGTTTTTCCTTCAGAGGGAGAGATGTCTGTTTCTGGGTTTTGTTTTTAGGTTGGTTTTTTGTTTTTTTTTTTTTTCTAAAATGACTAAGAGGTTTTTAACTAGTTTGTAAGGTTTGCTTAGTCACCTGCATTGGTGGGGGTTTCTTACGTCTGTGACTCTTGTTTGTACTGTGCATTACCTGTCATGCCCTGCTCGCTTTGTGCACAGGTCCTTGGAGGAGCTGAGGGTCTTGAACACACGCCTGAGATTGAACTCAAATAGAAATTGCAAGGCTGGAACAAAACGAAGCTCAGCCCCATGAAACCAATGTCAAACATGCTTCTTTTTTCTCTCCTCCCTGTCCACCCCCTCCCCCCCCACCTGGCTGTAGATGTATGCCCCATCTTACAAAATTTTCACTACTGATTTGAAGTTGCATTGCCTCGGTGCAGGTTTGCATTGGGATCCAGGCTGATCTTGGCATTCTTTGGATGTTGGGTGTCTTGAGTTGATTTGGTTTTTTAGTTTCCTCTTCTGTTATTTCTTTTCTACTTTAGCCACTAATCATGCTGCTCTCCTAATAATAATAAAATATCTCAGGAGGACAGAGAGTGCTCTGCTTTTAATGAGCTGCTCAGAGCTTTTTTATCTAATTGAAAATGAGGCAGGCTGTGACAAGAATTGCCATGCTCCAAAAAGGGCATCACATTTCTACTTGGACAAAAAGTGATATAGTTTTTACTTGTCAGATGTTGAGTACTGCAGAGAAGAAAGCATGACAGGTTATGTGCAAACTTTTAGGTAGAATAAGTGAACAAAATGTTAGAACCCTTGTGTTAATGGAGGCTTCTGAATGTATCTTTGTGGTCCATAGGGAAGGCTGAAGGATGTAGCAAGGAGACGATGTATCAGCTACTGGCAGCCTTAAAACAAAGTCAGTGTCTCTCTGGACTTTAAAATGTTCCTATGCAGTTTATTTTATTTTTGTTTAATCAAATAAATGTGAGGTTTTTTTCATGGCAATGCTGTGTGTGTGTGTTTCTGTACTACCCAGAAAAAGCCTTCTCTTCTATCAGGATGCAAAAAAGAAAAAGCCCCTCTTAGTTGTCTTTGCTGTTAGAAAAAGTCCTCACTGTCATGACTGGAGGAAAGAGTTGTGATACTGAACTCACTGCTTCAAACTCCATGCCCTTTTCCCAATATTTTGCCCAAAAGTTTCTGGCTGAACTTTTTCAGGTCCATTTCTAGGTTTCCATTCCTTCACCTTGGCAACTGAAAGAACGCTGCTTCTGCATGGCAGTGTAAAGCAAAGCCACCAGAACAGTTAATAGGTGTCTCTGGCATCTTACAGGGCAGGCTGTCAACAAAAGTTGGGTGAGTGGAAAGCTGCCCTTTTTCCTCACTACCTTGGAAAATGTTTAAAAAGAAATGGTGAGCATAGGGAGATGCTCTTCAAGGAAGGTTTGAGAATTAAAGCCGCTGACTGAATTCCCAGCATGGGTAGCAGTGGAGGTGGATTCCAGGCTCTGGAAGCGCTGGCTGCTTTAGGTTTTCAAAGCCAAGATGCCTTCTGGGCCTGTACAACTGTAGGGCTCTCAGCACCATGCTGTGCTCTATTCATCAAAATCCTTGAGCAGGCCATTGCTTTCTTCCTGCTGGAGCAGCTGGCAACATGTCAGCAGTGCAGGGATCACTTCAAGGGGGAGGGAGGGAGGGAGGGAGAAGGCCCTGCGGAGGCAGGGACTAAGGCTGCCCAGGTGAGCTTGTCCGGCTTCCTGTATTACTCCTCTGTATTCCCTTGGCTCCTCTGTGCCCTCTTCCTGAAGCCAACGGGAACCCAGAAGCTCACTGACCACCAGGAGATGCCTTAGGCCGCTGCTGAATGAGCGCTGTTCTTGCCCCGGGGCCATGGGCAGAGCTAAACGTTCTGACGAAGGAGAGAACAGCGGTGGCCATGGCCATGGTGCAGGAACAGTGCTGAGGTAGCAAACAGCCTTATGGTGTGTGGTGGGGAAAAAAGGGAATGCACCCCCTTTCTCCTGCTGTGGGAATATGAGCCCAGAGGAGCTCCTGGAGGTAAGGGGGGAGGGTGGGGAGGGATAGGGACAGGCACCCTTTCCTTCAGGAAGTGGCCCAAACCAAACTGCTAAGCATTATCGAGTTCACTAGCTTAGCCCACTGCTGAGCCTGGGCTGCCCATGCTCCCCCTTTTTCACAGCTCACAGTTTTACTTGACCTTCACTTCTTTCCTTCCAGAGACTAAAAGCAACTGAGAGAAGAGAACAGAGACTGGAGGGAGAAGCCAGGTCCTTGGCTGCTGCCTCCCTTGATGTGTTTTGATATTTATTTTTTCTTTTCTGTTAATAGTAAACGATGGAAGCTGAAAGCCGTCACCACCACTCATCCATCTCTGCGTGCGAGGCAGTGCCACGGGCAGGGGGGAAGCGGCAGAGCTGCTGTGGGGGCTGAGCCGCCTCAGGGCACGGGAGCCGGCAGGGGCAGGGAGAGCTGGGGCCGAAGGCTGCGGCTCACGTGCAAATGCGGCTGCGATAAGATGTGCCTTATCTGGGAAACAACTGCATCCTTCACCGAGCCCGGGCACGGCGAGAGCATCTTTTGCATGTGAATGCCCCGCATTCCTGGGGGGGCGGGGAAGGGCGGGGAAAGAATCTTCTCTATTCAGGGCCCCGGACCACACAGGGAGCATCTTGAACTTTTTGTATTTAATCAGTCAATCTACTTTGACATAAAGGATGTATCAGCTCCCTTTCTTCCTTCTTTCAGAAAGGTGATGGCTACCTACTTTTTCCCGATACTGTTTTTATTCCTAGCGTTTCTAAACTGTTTGCCCCTACCTGAGGCCAAGGGTGCATTGTGATAGGAAAGTCGCTGGAAAAGGCAGCTACTGGGTTGTTACTCTGAAAGGATTGAACAGCAGCGAACGCAGTTATCTGACACGAGGGAGAGTCGCAGGTCTCAAGCTCGCTGCCCTACTGGGTCCTGCTGGAGACACACCTGTGCTCACTCCACGGCTTGCACGGTGTTTAATACACCCGCTGTTCTGTTTCTGTCGCTGCTTTCTGCAAGATGGTGGCTACGAACCCAGGGCTGTCGTGCTGCCCTCCTCTCCCGGACACATCTGCGTTACCCCACAGTCACGGTACTGAGAGGAGGAGAAGCTGCATCCCAGTGCTACTTGGAAAAGTGACCTTCTTGGTCCTGGCTGGAGGCAAAGGACAATGCCAGCGGCACAGGGAGATAAGGTGGGAGCTCAGCTCTGCTCTGGAGATTATCAGGATAGCTGAAATGGCACAAAACAGCCCTGGAGGGACTGTGAGAAGTGCTGGGCTCCTTGCTGGGCTGCAATTATCTTATGCCTGCATTAAGTCCCAAGGTAGGATGGCTCCTCTCCTCCTTTGCTCCCAACAAGTAACCAGAGGCTCCTTGTTTATGCTGCCATCTTCGTTTGAGTAAAAGGCATAAATTTTTTTGAAAGAAAGAGGTATTCCTCTACAGTGGAAGTTAGATTAAAAAACTACCAAAACCCAACAAAAAAAAAGCAAAAAAACCCCCCACACCTCACAACAACAAAATGAACAAACAAAAAAACCAACCACACAAAAAACCCCCCAAAAAACCAAAAGTAACAAAACAGAAGAAAATCAAGCAAACACAAAAAAGCCCCAAACAAATAAAAAAATCCCCCAAACAAAACCCAACCTTTCCCTTATAGCCAGGCACATGCTTCCACTGTACCATTACACGTTTCTGATGGGCAAAGGAAAACCAGGGAGAGGAAAAAAAAGACCCCAAACCAAAATAAAAATCCAACAGAATCAGGCTCCCTCTTCTTTGAGGAAGAGCATGGCTCATATGTGTCAAAACAGCAGCCAACACAACAGCTCAACTACTATTGCAGCAGGACTCTAGTTCAGGCAAATGGTTCTCTCCACTCACTGCTCTCCCCTCTATTCTCTTCAAAAAGAGCTGAATTACACACTTGGATAACCATTTTTTTTGGTAAATAAACTGCCACTCCCAGTCAAAGCAGATGCCAACTTCCCATCATTCATGAAAAAACCTTTACAAGCAAGTCTTCTGGTTTACATATTTTATTAAAAATTTACATAAACAAACACACTCCAGCAATTGGGGTATTCAGGTGTCCTAGGTTAAAAAAATATACAAAATCCCAAGCCCTCATGATCAGGGCAGCAGCAGGTTAAAGCACAACCTCACTTCCTTTGAACAGTGGTGAAAGCTGGCATCTGAATGGGCTGGATTGAGTGGACTGGCTGGAAAACAGGCTTTTTCCGCATGTCAGAGAGTGTTTTCACAGAAGGGAGCAGCTGGTTCCTCTTGATGATCTGCAGTGCCAGCTGCGTGTTACCTACAAGACAAGTTTCAATTAAAAACCCCAAAATACCATTTTATGACACATGAATTACTGTTCAGGGACAGAGCTGATGAGCCAGCCCTGGGCCCAGGCCAGGGACACCAGCACTCCTTCCTCTCCAGTGAAATGCTGGCACGGACAGGAAAAGCAGTAGACAACAGTACATTTGAAAAAAATAGTTTTGATTGAGTCCACCTATTCTTAGCTGAGGACATCAAGCTTTT
Source organism: Mohoua ochrocephala (assembly GCA_013398855.1). NCBI lineage: Eukaryota > Metazoa > Chordata > Aves > Passeriformes > Acanthizidae > Mohoua > Mohoua ochrocephala. The sequence continues at coordinate 399,400 of VZTA01008745.1, read as the reverse complement.
CCCCCAGAGCTGGAAGATGCCAAAGCACCTCCTAATTTCCCAAAGGGAACCTCTTCTCTCTCCTAGCTGCACAGTGAGGCTCTAGGTCTCACACAAAATGCCCTCACGCTGTGACATTGCAGACAGTAATGCAAATGCCAAGGGAACAAAACATGATTTTAAAGGAAGAAATATGATTTTCAACTGTATGTATGGCCCATCAAATAACCACCAAGATAAATGGAAAACTTACTCTTCGTTAAAAATTAAACTTGTAAAATTACAGGAGAAAAGACACTGAGTTCTGAGGAGAGTATTTCTTCCTCATACTTTTCTTTCACTGAAGTTTTAGTTTCAGAAGAGCTGCACCATTTTGTTGTCATTTATAGAACAAAAAATGTCTTTAGCCTCTTTCAGTTATGTACTGAGAAGGGGGTGAGGGATGTAAATCCCACTTTCTACTCTCTTCTGCTCTATACATCTTTGTTGCAGAAATAAAGGTTCCCAAAATTCCAATTTAGAGACATCTTCGTAAGAAAAGCTTTGCGGAAGTCTCAATTCCAAATGCAAATGCTGAAATCCTCTGCCTGCCTGCAATGCAACATCACTGAAGGGGAACAGGCACACAGAACATTTCACAAGACTCGGATATGAAGTGCCCCCCAAGGGGCACAGGTCCACAACCGAGACAGCTTCAACCAGCAGCTGCACCAGTCTGCTCACACTGCAGAATTCACGTGCAATTTTTCCAGTTTCCCATTATGTAGAGCTTTTCCCTCACACAAACGCAGTGAACCTTCAAAAGGAAGCATTTTGGAAGAGAGAGTTATCACTATTACAAGCTTTGCTGCCATACTTGCTACACAGGCCTTGACATGATTTCTTTGGGAAACTTGGATTGTGGTTGCCTTTTAATGAAGAAGGGTTTTCAAACCCCCTTCATAGTATAAACCTCATCAAGGGTTTTACTGAGCCTATCACAGACTGCTGACTTCTGCACCAAGTATAGAAAACTTCAGCTCAGGAAATGAATGTTTAGGAAGTCTGGAGTGTGTAGGAACAGGATGGCAATGAACTATGGAAGTGAAGGTGCACAGACATGGATCCACAGCAGTGTAAAATGGAGGCAGGGCCTAAAGGGTATCATTTAAAATACTGGCACAACTCTCTATATAGAGTAGGAACGATGACTACTGCCCTCCTCCCTTTGTATCCCAAATTTAGGTTGATGGAACATTTCCCAACTTACCATTCTGTAATTCAAGATACACAGCCAGCAGGATGGCCTCTGGAGGGATCTCTTTGGGGTGGATCAGCGAAGCAGCCTTATTGAAAAAGAAGAGGGTGGGGAGAAAAAGCGCTTAAGAGAAAGATCCAGCACAAAGAAAGTGCCCCTTGACAAGAATGTTACCACCATCTTAGGTAACAGAACTAAATAACAATTCATTAACTAAGATCAGATTTTTTCAAACTCATACACTCCATCAGGTTTAAGCATGCAAGGAGAGACTGCAAGATTATCTACACAGCAAGATTGTTTCACACTAATTAGCAGGACCATCTGCTGTGTGCTTATGTTCATATGGATCTGTAATTCTTGGGCCAGCCTAGTGTGGTTTCCTGGTGAGGTGACAGGTGAAGAAGGTAACCTCCACTGCTCCAAAGTTCAGAATACAAAGTTAGCAAGGATTGTTCATTAGCTTTCCATATACAACCATTTTTCAGCTATGTAGTCAATTAATTTATTGTAGATGCAGAGCTCCACTGTATTTTACATCCATGGGTGGCTTTGCACTCCTTTGGGCTTTACACAGGTGTTACAGAGCCCGAGCACAGACGCCTGCCCCTTCATAAGAAGCCTCAGGAGGAGAAAGAACCAGACAACTGCCTTAAGTAGCTGAGAGCCTCAAGGATTTGAATCTGTTCACACACACAACTACTGTGAGGTAATTTGGAAGCTGCTGTTTCAGTTTGTAGCTCAACAATGCATCCAAGCAGTCTTCCTGACAGACAGGAATGGCTGCAAAAAGAGAAACATCATGACTGAAAGAGATGGGTCCCAGCCATGAGAAAGACCAAGTGACGTGACACAGGCTAAGTGGAGACAGCATTTCAAAAGCAGCACTTGGGAATTCTTGGGACAAGGGGCAGACAAGGAACGTGCCTCCAGAAGAACTGCAGTTTGTTCTCACAGCCCTAAAGATAATAGTTCTGATGGCGAGTTATTAAATGACTAGGGAGAAAACCTTCTCTGAAATATAACAATTACTACTAGACCATTAAAAAGACCATAAAAAACCCCCAAACAAACCAGTAAACTTAGAAAACGTGAAAAGGCTTCCTAATCATCTTCCACTGTTCTGATATGACCTAAGGAAAAGAAAATGCTGCCTATAGTGGTACTGAACTTTTTACACAAGTAAGAAATTTGGAATTCTTCATTCTGTTTCTAACAGAGACTGTTTCATAAAGACAGAGGAAAACCACCATCTCCGCAGAGTCTGCAAATAAACCTGGGCTGTGAAAGCACCAGAATTTGCCGTGGTCCAAACGGCACTTTTAAGGAAGTACATTTGTCCCTAAAGGTGCCTTGAGATTTGTTTTTCATACCTGATGAAGACACTTTCGAGCTTTGTCATATTCACTCCTCAAGCAGTAAGCACTTCCAAGGTTAAATAACATCATTGTTCGTGCAGATGTCACCGAACTGGGGTAACACTGTGGTGTCTGCTTGCCAGCTGCAATTCAAAAATAAAATAATTCTTTTATTTCTTACATTTTTATTCCAACTGGCCAAGTAAGTTCTTGTACTCTGCTGAATACAGTGGCTGGTACTTACAAGACTCCATTGCCTCATTCTCTCCTTTGTCAGACCCTGCAAAGAAAAAAAAAAAAAAACCATCATGTTCTGTGACCTTTTTTAAAAGTTATTACAAAAATAATACAAAGATACAAATTTTCTGCTTTTTTCACGGTCTGCCATTAAAGAGGGAAAACAGACCAGTTTGCTCAAGAGTTTGTGTCATTTAAGACTTCCTATCTTCAGTGTTGTGCTTTTAGATTTGCAGATGAGTACAGTGAAGTTAAACTGCAGACATGCCACTGGAATCAGAGCTCTGTAGACTTCACTGTACAGATGGGTTCTGAAGTACTTTTCTCTTATGGAATACACACTCCCAACAAGAAGACTAAGATACAGATTAACTAAGTTCTCCCCACTTCTATATCTCACTAAAGTAGACTCCGGTGATACGTCAAAGCCTAGTTTGAAGACCAAAAAGCTGGAAGACATGGTATGAAACCCAAACTTAACCATAATAGCACATTTAACAAAAGCAGCTTTCAAAAGTTCCCTTCAAACAACTCAGAATACTACAATATACGGTCCTATTGATGCTACAGAATTAACCACCTCATAGGAATGACAAACAGGGAAAAGACACACCAAACACAAAGTAGGAACTGAAGCCAGGAAAATAAAAACACCACGACAAACCCACAAACAACACTCTCCCCCACCCTGCAATAACCTACAGGTCTTAAAACAAAATGTCTTCATCATCATTATATTTGTGTCTAGAAAGTTACAGCAGGAAGGCAGCTGAAAGCATAACCAGTTATAATGAAGTGTGGATGCATTAACCTTGATCCTGCTCATTCGAAGAGATCCCAAGGGAAACATCAGTGACATTCTCAGGGTTCAAGTGAGTGATGGCATCAGATATTCTGTCTAGAGAGATGAGGGCTTCTGCTGCATACAAATGCCCGAGAAACCTACAACAGCGAAGGGTTAGGGTACAAATGTCAGCACAGCAATGCCCACAGTTTGTTATGTGAGACAAACAATGCAGTTTTTAATGTGAGCACACGGGAACTATTACTGGGAACACTTGCATGGAAGTTAGCTTGCTCATAAGGTATTGTCATAATACCCAGTTCTACCATTTACTGCTTTTAGTCCCCAAAGTTATAAAAAAAATCCACACCTGAACAATGACAATTCATCCATGCACAGAAATTACCATTCCACAGAGAAAGGACCTTGGTGTGGCTTTATTCAGAGAATTAAGAAAAGCCACACCAGAAAATGGATATCTACATCCAAAAATCTACAATATAAAGTGTTACATGACTTTACATTCAATAAAAATAAAGCACCCATTTTCCTGGGACCAAGATGCACATCTCTTTGTCTTTGCAAAAAACCTTAGTCATTTAGCATTTCCTTCATTACATAATGGTAACACAAAATGATGTGTTACCTTGCAAACTCCTCAAAGATCTTGCTAATACAATGACTGTGCAAAAGCATGAGCTCCTGCAGTAGTGTCAAGAACAGGAGCCAAAGAATTTAATCGGCATGGAGCAGTTTGGAGCATGGTGCCAGCATATGAAAATAAGCATGAGTTACCTCGCTTTCCACAAGTACATTACCAGTTTTGAAAACTATTACTACAGTAAAAACCTCTGCTATATTTTATCCTGTGCACTAAATGCACAAAGTCAGAAGGATGGGGCTAAAGTTGCCTTTCTTGAATTTGCAGAGCTGTGTGAGAACTGGTGGGTAGAAAAAGAATGCGTTTTGAATATCCTCCAAAAAAATACAGTGCCAAATGAGAGGCGAACACGAGAAACTGAAGAATGGAACCTATATAAGCAGCAGTAGCAGGTGAAGTGACAGTCCTGCACACCCAAGATCTGGTACCCTGAGTGACTGAGCAAACCTTCCCCTCTGAGGCTGTAGTTCCATAAGTGACCTTTCAGCAGCGTGGGTTTGGGCTGATGTTGGCTACCCACAGCTGCACATCCCTGCCCCTTGTGCTGGGCCAACACGAGCACGTGCAACCCCACAGTGAATCACAACAGAGACCTGATGGTCCTGCTGCTGCACGGGACCCAGAGCTGGAGAAACAGCAACAAAAGCAGCAATAGATTCCAAATTATGTGGAATTATTCATGCACAAAGGAGGGAATTCATGTTCCTGCGTGTCAATGGACACTTAGTCAGGGCTTCAACAAGAACAGGAGCAGGCCAAGCAATTCTTTGCATCAGATACAGAATTGGCAAGCAACTACAGACACTGGAAGCTTCAACTCAGAACTGTCCAGCAAAAAAACAGCGCTGAGAAAGAAGAAATGACCCCAGCAGACTTACTTAAGAGACCCTGACAGCTTTGGCTGCTGTAGAAGTTTATCTGCATGATTCAATGCCATAAGGTTATCCCCCAAAGCCAGAGCCACGTAAGCACTACACGCAAGGATCGAGCACCTGGAAGGAAACAAAATAAAAAGGGGAGGGGGAGAAAGCCATTATGTTAAATGGAGAATTCTGTGATTCCAAATACACCTGTTAAATTTTCTTTCTTGTTTAGTGCTAAAGAAATAAATTGAAGTTTCAGTAATGACTTCCCATCTAACTATGAAGTAAAAGAGTTAGTGTTCATTATTTATGGGCTCAATTGTTCTACCAATATAAACCAAGGATCACCGTGGTGTGCTCAGTAAGATTTTGCAGTTTTCATCATAACAGACTAAAAAAAAGAAGGACTGCACCATGTGTCATTTTTCTCATGGACAGTTTCCCTTTCTCACACTCTTGTTATTGGTCTTGCCTTGGACTCTCATTTGTACTCCTCTGCCCTCACCTTCTGTTGTGGAGAAGAGTAGCAGATTTCTAGATTTCTGTAAGACACAGTCTACAGAACACAGTAGCTATCAATTAAGCTGTAACATATTTCACTCTTCTATTGCACAATGTCAGCACACAGGGAGACAAACACTGGAGAATTTGGCATTTCCAAAATGCCAAAGTGTTCAATTGAGAGCTGGAACCCAGTACCAAGACTCTGACTGATCCATGGCATTTTGTTGCCATCACAGACTTGCTTATCTTTCCAAAACCAGAAAATCTCTGGCAGTTCATCTAATGAAATCTGAACTACTCACATTTTCCATCCTCAAACAATAATCCCACGTCAGGATGCCATCATTAGGCCAAGCTTCACACTTTGTAATAGCTCCCCCCCCCCACCAAACACCGTTCTTGGGGATATTTTCCACTTGGTAAAACATCATTCAGTGCAGGCTGCCTTGTCCTCAGGGCACAAGCCTCTGCCCACGACGCCCTGCTGTGAGCAGGACTCTGTTCTTCTGCAGGGAGGACAAGTGGATGCTCTGAGTGGGGTCTCACATCGGGAGCGGCGGGAGGAGAGCCGTCGGCTCTCCCGCTGGTAGGCGGGCTATTATTGCGCCAACCTTCTGGCAACTGTCAAGCCCACTTTCGGTCCAGCAGTAAGTCATGTAATTCATGGCAGGACCTGGGGTGCCTTTATTCCCCTTTCCCAGGAGGCATGCTCCTTAATTATGCACAAGCAGGATAAGAAACTTCTCCAGTGTTTCCCCCTACCCCCCACTTCCTCTCCACCGTGCCCAGATGTCACATCAAATCTGAACACATACAAAAGCTTGAGAGAGGGAGAGGAAAGCTTCCCCAGCTCAAGTCCCAAACCTAAAATATTTCTGAAAGGTTGTGACTGGGGAGGGGGATGGCATGGGGAAACAAAATCTCTGTAATAACAGCCTGCTTCTAGCTAACCTCTTTTTGTCTCTGCCTCAAGGAAGTACAGCTTTAAAATCAGCAGAGATGCTGAGTGTCACCAGCAAAACACCCTTAGACACAAGTCAGGGCCTGCAGAGTTGGTTGCTGCTGCCCTTTACAGCAATGTGTCTTGCATTTCCCACAACTTTTTTAAAGCCTATTTTTACTTCTGCAAGTGTAAATTCAAACACAAGACACGCTCCAATCACACAACAGGACGGAACCTCCTCCTCTGCGCTAAGGACTAGTCACTGTTTGGGCCACGTAAGAGCTGGCAAAAGCCTTCCGCAACAGCCATCTAAAGGGGAAAACACTCAGGTTTCCTCCCCTGCAATTGTGTTCTTGCACTGGGATCCATTGTTGAGTTGGCTGAACCGAACGCTCAGGAGAGCTGACAGCCAACCGGAGCAGAAGAATTGCACCACAAGGGAAAAGACAAACTAGTTTTTCACCCCGGTCAGGATTCTGACAAAACTCCACAGGTCGCCTTTGAGCACGGCAGACTTCCAGCATCACCGAGCCTCCGCATGCCCTAAATAAAACTGCCTTTGCACTAGGAAAAAGAAAAATGTTTTTTTAAACTGCCAGATTATGTCAAACAGCCTCTTGTGTAGGTCTGGGCAACAAGATCTGTCAGCCCACACAGACTGCAAGTTTACGGAACCCAAACTCCATCTCTGACTTGCCTTATTTCTCAGGGAAATGGCAAGGCAGAGCAAATCCAGTTCTTCAAAACTTCGTATGAAGGCACCAAAAATGACACTTCTAAACCATCAAGAGAACATCGCTAATCTGAAATAACTTCAAATAGCTAAACCCAGCAGTGGATACTAACTATTTACTTTTTATGTTTCAACACAAGCAAACAACACAAAAAATTAAGAAATACAGAATGCAGACTGTGCTCACTCCAAAGGAAACTTTAGCACCAGCAAAGGGGAGATGGGGAAGAACTACGCAGTGGCTATGAGTGAGGGAGAAGAGAGTGAAACAGCTGTGAGTGATAATCATTGTAAACTTCCAGTATTGTGACAGGGCCAAACAGACCACTGCAACCTTTAAATGGATAACTGAGGCAAAACTGGGTAAGTGTGGAGAAAATGAACGATCAAATTATTCCTTTATCCCTATCTGCTTTGAGGGGGAAAATTAAGGTTCTCACACAAAGACCTTCAGTCTAGGGAGAAAGACCACGACAAGGTCTGTTGCTATCCATCTGAACTTTGACAATAAAATCCACAAAATTTTCCAAATGTAGCACTGTGGTCTACCAGAACTTCTTTACTCTTGATGCATCCTAACAGTGTTAGGTTGCTGTGGTGTGTGGAACATACCACAGCCTGAGACCAGAGCAGGGGAATTGGCTTGTCCAAGGATGAGAAGCAGCGAGGAGAATTGTTTAGAAGAAACTCAGAAGAAAAATCTGGAGTTTCTACTTCCAATGCATAAATTCTTAGCAATGACTGGTCTCCTCAGACTTCTGCTTGTTGCTTTTAAAACCTTGCATTGAATTACTGCTTATTATGAGAATAGTCCACTCAACCAATTTGTGCACAAGCACTGAGCAATATATAGGACATATAAACATTTTCTAGATGATATTTTTAGCTTTTAAAAACTGTTCGGGGGCAAAGGTAAGTCAGGCATTTTGAACTCTTACAAGGATGCGCAACTGCATAAAATCATCCAAGAAAAGCATTCACAGTCCCTTTTCAGTTCTAGAAGCAATAGAGGTTTTTCAATCCAGTGACTTAGCAGGAAAAAAACTGAACAGACACCTCTTCCTAAACCTAATCCTTGACAACATCCAGAATTTTTTTTTCCTAATTTTCCCTGACTCAACAAGATTTTCCATTTTCTCACTTAGCTCCTTAGTGGGCAAGACTACAGGAACACACAATTTACAATATAAATATACGAGACTACTATTTGAGTGTCACGTATTTTGCTTTTCACAACTATCTTCAGAAGCTTAGAAATAGTTTCAGCAGAACCACTTTCTAAGAATGTGTAGTCCTCTAGATTAAACCAAAGCAAGTAGTGAGAGAGAAAAAAAAAAAAATCAATGCTTTTCCTTTCCTTATATGAAGTTCTTTACCAGAAGTAGCTCACTGCTTGCTGAACTGCTAAGTCTTTCCTGACATGTTGTCAGATTTCATCAGTAGATAACAACAGCTGATTGTGAAAGAAAAGACTACATATTAAAAAAAAAAAAAATCACAAAGTGACACCGTGTAATTTTGACATGTGGCAGCCATATTTTCAACAGTCAGGAGGAGGAAAAAAAACCACAAAACCCGCAAGCAACCCACATCACTGTTTTTAATCCAGCGCGTTCTATTTGGAGTAGCGCACTCTTGTAGCACTGCAGAATAAATAATCAGCGGTGCCTCACATCTTCCTCCTGAAGTGCTTCTAAATGAGTACAAGAAGATTTGCTACACGTAGTGGAGCAAAGGAAAGGTTAAGCTGGTCATTATAAAACATAGGTTACCTGGGGTTAGGCTGAAACAGAGTGTTTACCTAAGAGTTCAAGTGGGAAATTACTGTATGCTTTGTCCATAATGGAAACTTGAAACAGATTTCTTTTTTCTAAACAGGTGCAAGCTTTATAGTAAGAGATTTTCAACAGGCTGGAAGCCACGGGAAATAATTAACATTGCCAGTAAATGGTAATCTTGTTGAGGAAAAGTAAAGAGGCTCCAGATAACACACATGAATTATTCTATCTGGAGAACACTCAGACTCCTGAAGAAGTAGTTTAAGGATCTTTGAGAACACATAGGTAAAATTTCACTGAAGATTTCTTATGTTCTTCCATTGTGAGGAAGTCAAATGCCTAAACAGAGGCATTTTTGCTTCCTATTTTATGCAAACTATGGATTTATTCCTGCTGAAAGGAACACCATTCTCACTGGTAAAAGCAGCTATGCTGCTTTCCACTTTCACTTTTTTTTCCATCTAACAAGCAGATAATGTGGGGACTGAATTCCAAACTAGCCTTATCATGGCTTTAAAAGGAAAAGGTACATACAGTAATTTCCATCCCCTTCCACCAATGGCAACAGCCATTGTCAAGTTTTTAGCTTGGTTCTTATGGGACTTGATATTTTCAGCTTTGCCCAATATATAATGCCAAACTTACAATAATGAGATCAAACAGACTGATCCACCTAAACTGAAATTCTGGATGATTTCTATTTGTTCAGATTCAAAGCTCAGAAGAAAGGAAGCACACACATTTGAAAACAAGATTACCAGCTACAATTCAACATCGCAAGAGCCTACAAAAAAACCTAGGAATCACAATTAAGGAAGAGGCTTATTTAGTGGTGCATATTTTATATTATTTACTTGCCTTAAATTCTCTAATTCCTGTTTCTTCAAAGGTGAAGAAGGAGGAGCTGCAATGAATTTATCCCCTTCATGACTTTTATTGCTAGAATAAAAACAGTGGATTATTATTATTATAAGTAATTAAAAAATTCTCAGTGTATTTATTCACTCCATTTAAAAGAAAATAAAAAATTCTGCAGCGTAAAATAGAGGGAATTGAAGTTATTCAGAAATTGAGGCACATGCTCTTATCCTAACCATTCTATTTGAGAAGGAAGAAGTGGGACACTTGCTGGAAAGGATTTGACTGACAGACCAAACAACCCACACCATTTTTCACAGCCTTGAGCTATTTTTGAAGTTCAGTGTAGGATAAGCATTTTTAACTGCAGGGACACAGAATTTGCTGCATTTGTAGCTTCTCTTCTTTTAGCCTGTAAGAAAAGCAGTAAACTAGTTTTCTCTCTAGACATCTTAAAAACTAGTTACATAAATATTCTAGAAAGATAACCCACAAAGTGCTACACCTTTCTTTAGACTTCTAGCTACCATTTATTAGAAAATGTCCTTTTTTTTCCCCCCCAAATAAAATTCCACTTTCTTCCAAATTACACCTTGTTTTTTCAGGGGAGGATTTAGGGAGTATTAATTCTATTTAAGAAGTATGAAACTTCACCCTCCAATAAGCTGAAAGAACCTCCTTCTGGAATGAGAATTGAAGAGACAGCTAATGGCTGTATCTTGGCAGAGAGAGACACCAAGGTCTAAAAAAAAGATTTAAAAGAAAATTCAGAATTTAAACTGAGTTTGTCCACTTAATGAGAATTTTTTAATTTATGAGTTTCACATCTGTCTATTACAAATAGGTAAGATAACTCCAACATTCAAAACATCGAGCAAAAAACTCCAAGGAAATCCATACTCAATACTGCTGTAAAGTATATACTTTATGCCTTTACCAAAAATTAGATTAAAAAAATACCCTTAGCCACTAAAAGTATTTGCTGTTTTTTTGTGAATAGGAGAAGAATCTGCCTTAAGAGTCAGCTTGCTCAATTAGTGGGATTTGCTTTAAAACCATCCTGTTCAATTAGTGTGATTTTCTTCAAATGCCTTGTATGTTTTACTGTTCTCTCACAGAGGTTCCCTTGTCAGAGGGAACAAATCCTTAGAGAACCTTTCAGAATGTGACACACAAATTCAAGAACAGCCTCCTTTGTTGTGGATATTTTGAAATTGGCAATGACTACTGGGAGATATGAGGGAGTCCTTTCTTTAGCTTTTCTTCAGCTGAAAAAGCATCTGGTTTTGAAAGCAGAAGGTAGCAAAGGATCTTCCCATACAGGGCATGTTTTCCTTTCCTTACTCCTACAAAAATAAACAAAAACCACCCCAACACAAAACAAAAAAGGAGGTCTTGTCTGAGTAAGGGCCACCATTCTGTTTTCATCACTGCCCCATAGTGAGCCCCAAAAGCTTAAAATTGAAGTCCCATTTAAACCAGAGAAGCTTCATCTCAATGGGCTGTATATTTACTTGCCAGAGGAGTTAGATCATAACTTCCAACCTCAGTAAAGAAAAAAGGAAAAAAAAAAACCAAAAACAACCAACCAAACAAAAAAATCTCACAACCAAACCCCTCCCCCCTCCAACTTTTATAAATCATTTGGTCACTTGACAAGATAGATTGTAATTGGAAGAACAGGATTACAGAGAACAGCTTTCAAATATTGTTGTAACAGTAACAGCCACAGTCCATCTGCAGACAACCACAGAAAATATGAGGATGCACCTTGTGCCTACACACCACAGTACGTGTGCAGTAAATCCTGCCTTGTGACAAATGGATCTTATCTTCTTAACATTTATCTGTACTCAGGTCTGACAAAACCAGCGTGTTTTTTCATTACTCTCTAAGTAGTTCAAGTTCTATCGCAGACGCTTTTCCCAGATGAGTTATTGTAACATTTCCCCTCAAAAAGGTCTTTAATGAAAGTGCAGACTATGATCAAAAGTTACTCTTCAAAAGGAAGTCCGGAACATATGAGATGATGCAATAAATTAAACCACCTTCCTTTACCATGCACTGTCTGCAAATTACTTTTTCTGAAACTTTAACGACAAAAAAAAGTTTTTCTTAAACTCTTTTCTGCAAAATACAATTTATTAAGCAATAGCTCCATGCTGCTTTCCTACTTTACTTTCTAAATCTACTTTCCCATTTTAAAGCAAACGCAACAAAGCACACTAGTGCTGATGAATGTCAAATCTGATCATGGGGAAATGTTTACAGCTGAGCTGCCAGACATTCATATATATATTGAATCAAGTACACAGCGCACGTGCGCACACACACAAAATCACGGTAACATGTGAAACTTCACTTACAATTAGAGAAATACCAATATGCACAGCAGGAGGGTGTGGGAAAACATAACATTTGCAGCACAGAAAAAAAGATGGCCAAGGGAAAAAATAATTTCACTGTCTAATTTAATAAAAGTTATTAGGGACAGGAGGAATCAACTCAGTATTTTATTCTTAAATTAAAACAAGCAGCTAAACAATTTCCTTGAATAGGCCAACACTATTAAGAGTATTTACAAATATGTTCTATTTTTCTGCTGGCCAAACAGGGCAAAGCAGCAGACACAGACTGTCGGCCCAGGGTTACTCTGGACAAAAAGAAAGGTTTATATTCAATTCTGTTTACCTGCATGCTTCGCTGCTTTCACTGTTTTCTGTATTTCCCCCCAGCTGATTACTAGTTTTAGATCCATTTTCCTGCTTTGGCTCCTGTTGATCTTCTGGCAGTAGCAGCAAGGCATTTCTTAGACAAATCGCTGCAAACTCCATGCTGGCTACAGGTATTGCTGAGGACTGCCCATCACTTAAAGAGACACAGAAGTTGACCAATAAGTAGCAATCCTACTAAATTAAATATAAAAGCAGAGCTCCAGAAATATCTGGAAAGAAAACTTCACCCTAAAAATGTTAAATAATGTTTTAATATACCAAGTTTAATCTATGAAGATGTAGTATCTTGTTATTTTTACATATTGAAAATACACCATGACGCCCAAATAGATTCAACCACATAATTTCTTGATTTCACTTCCTGAAGTTTTATGGCAGAGTGACTAGATTCTTCCTGCATTTTTCTAAAGTGGATTACTGAAAACATATATATTTTCAGTGAGAAAATGGGGACAGATTTAGCTATCTGAAAAATATAAATTTCAGATAAATAAATTTGAAGCTTTAATGCTCATCTTAGTTACAATAAACACACAGTTAGGCCCTCTGCTGGCCATCACAGAGGAGGCACAAAATGATGTTTAAGACAGCAAGCATTTTAGCGTGCCTCTCTCTTCACTACATGAATGAACAGATATTCCACGACGGTTTTAAAACCTCTGATAAACAGATATATATCCTTAAGAAAGCTATAACAACAAAATAAATAACCCATGGAAAACATACTCACTTATAAACAACATTCTGTATGGACTGGGATGCTAGGACTATCTTACGGTGGTAGCCTTGACCTACTATAGATTGCACAATTCCCTTTTTGCTGGGAAGACCTTTAGTCTCTTGTTCTGATGTCTAAAAGGAAAAAGGAAAAAAAGAGCTAAACACCAAGGCTATTGAATGAGAGCCTGATAAAATAAGTGAAAGCTGAAAGAAGACCTTGAACCCTGCTAAAATATAAGAATAATGGATACAGTTTTAAATCTAAAGCACAATGAAGGATCAGGCACCTTCTATTGTCTTTGTGTTGCAGAGGGGTTTTACTGCAGACAGTGTAAGCACAGATTAGTTCTGACAGCTTGTCTGATAGCCTACTGACCTAGTTTCTCCTCTGTTTTGAAAGCAAAAGAACAATGAACCAAGTCATATTAAAAGAACTGACAGGATATCTAAAAAGAAATAATTTGATCTGCCAAATAACATTCAGACTTGGCACTGTAACGCTTGCCATCTTCTCTCCCTGCTTACACGGCACTCAAAACGCTCTTTGGAAAAGCTGCTCTCAAATTGTTCCATGGGGAGCACAAAGCTGAACAACAACATATGCAAAGATACATTAAATTAACTTGTTTAATGGATTGTTGAGTATGCAGACACGTTCTGGGGGTCAAATGAACTTAAAGTACCCTAATTGTGAGTCCCAAGAATTATCTCTACACCATATTTACTGGGGTTTGTTTGGCTGTTTTACCTTGAGCCATCTTAACTTCATTGGTAAGTTAAGTCAGTGACAAAGAGTTGCAGTTATAAGGAAAAAGTTATCCTAAATCTGGACTTTCAGTAGCTGTCACTTTTCAAAAAATTTATCAGAATCGATTGTAAAAATACTGACACAGTAGCATTTACTGCCAAATAAAAAATACACACACTGAGTTTGGATATGAAGCACATATTTCAAAAAAGGTTATTGAAATGCAGGTGTTTAAAAGGGAATCTTCTTCCATTTATATTTCATAAACTAAAATACTAAAGTAGGTGAAAATTAGCTTCAGTGAAATCGCTTTTCTGCATGGTGTTCAGAGCATAAATATGAATCCATACTTAGACATAAAGGAATATTATTGCAAATTGAGTTACAAGGTCAAATTAAACACACTATTGACTTTAAGGCCTCACTTTGTCATGTTGCAAATCTAACAATTTAAAGACACTTCCTCTTTGCCTTTAATATTAACAGCATCCAAAGTTATTTTTTTTTCTTCCAAGATTACAAATTTAGGGAACAACAAGCTGTTTTTTGGACATGAATTCAAGCTCTCTGGTACACCACAGAACATTGTAACTGTAGCAGAAAGAAAGCCTCAGGAGCCTGGCATAATCTACTGCTTTGGCTAGTCTGCAGTAAATAGGGAAGTGCCCCATAAGGATCTCTATTTCCCTTTTCCAGACTGCTAAACACTGCCCTTGTAATTGGAATCCTAGCTTTGGGTTTTTGCCACAAAACCTAAGATAATCCACTCTCTCATACTCAGCTTTTCATTAGAGATGATCAGATGTGTCTTCTTTATCTATGTGTGACTTGTACCCAGTAGGATTGATACAGAAAATTGCAAAATTAGTATGAAGAAAGCTGTTCTTCCTGCATTTGATATGCTTTATAAAACTCAGGCAATCGGACAAGAAGTAGCACATACAGAATCACAGTCAGTCCAGTTTTGACCCAACACTCTTGAATCTTCAGTGTTCTGCCTCTGAAATGGGTATAAGCAAACCTCTGCTATAAAGTTGTGAGAATTTTTATGAAATAGAGATACCAAAATATTGAGTACTATTCAAATTCCCAAGGGAAAGTTCTGAATTTTGTATTTGGAAGTATTTGGATAGTGTGCAGTAAATAAATGCACAGAGGCCACCCAGAGAGGAAAAACAGAGAATTCGGGGGTGAAGGGAAAATAGAGTGAATATAGCTATTTGTTCAACTCATCCTGCACATCCTGTGTAAGGAGTGAAATGGGCACACTGTGGAAATAACTGCATAGGATCATGCAAGTATAGATTACATCATCACTCCCCCACACTTAAGGGATGAATTACAGTTTTACAGGGAAGCAAGTATATCTTAATTTCACAGACGTACTACTTAGGTGCAGTTTTTTCTTCTAAGAGCAAATGATCCTGTCCTCAGCCCTCTGAATTTTATCACATGTATTTATCCCAAACATACATGGGTCAACAGGTTGAAAACAAGATGTCCCAGAGGACATGCAATATTCCTGCCATCAGCAGGTTCCCACCAACTTTGCCAGGAGAAGGAGGTGAAGACTTAGAGATTCAGCTGCCCAGCAGCCGTGATCCCAGCAGTTTCAGGATGGAGAAGGCTGATCTCTTGCTTCCACAGCCTCTGTCACTTTCAAGCTACCCGCACTACAAAGTCTCATCCTTCTCAATCTCTAGTGGCAAATGAGTGAGGAAACAATAAAACTTTAGATGAGCTTTGGCTGCACGAAGATAAAAAGATCCACATGCAGAGAGAGTTCTCTTCACCTGTTGCAGCTCCAGATTAAACACATAAAAATACATATACACAAAATATAATTAATCTGGATTTACAGAGGTGTTACAACATCAAGCCTTCAAAATATACAGCTTAACTCTAAGTATTAATTCTACCTTTCTGTAACCACATGCCATTCTTCAGAAGAATTTTCAAAAGCTACTTACCCCTTTATTGGCAGCAATGCAGCATTCTGCTATTCTCAGCCACAGACGAGGGTTTGAGTGATAAACCTGGACTGCCTCAATCAGGCACTCAAAGGCAGCTAAGGGCCTCCCAATATGCAAGAGCTGAATTCCACAGTTATAGAGCAACTCATATCGTTTGTTAGTCAGTAGTGTACACATGGGTCTCCCCGAAAATTTTTTACCTGCAGAAAAGGATTACATCATATTGGATGTGCAGCTCAGGAGAGCACAAAACTCTGAGGAAGAGGGAAGCTGTGAGAAACACTCCAAAGCTACCAAAACCCCCTTTCATTGCTGAAATCCACTAGCCTCCCTCTGTAAACAAATTCCTTTCACATCGAAACTGATTTCAAAGACACATTTGTATTCTTAATAAAGACTGAAGTATATTAAATGCTAAATTCATACGTTCCTTAGCACATAAGCTAAGTGTTATATAATAATACTGAATCCCAGATTTGTGAGAATACACATCTACATACATTCCAGAGAATACAGATTCCAGAAGAAAACCACTTTGCTGTTAACAAGCATAAAATGCTTTCTGTCTTCACACTAATACCTAAGGCCGCACCTAGGTCCAGGTGAGAAATAGGAAAAACAATAAAATGCCTGATAGCAAGTAGATTTTAAAGAAAACAAGAAATGAAAACAATTATAACTTCATCATGAAATGATGAAGACTGAGTGGATGAGGCCCTTTATAGTCAGATAGGAGAGGTCTCACATTCACAAGCCCTGGTCCTGCTATGTGGGACAACACAGAAGGGCATAAACAATCCAGGAGACTCCTGGAACGTGTTTATGATAACTTCCTTCTCCAAGTGTTGGAGGAGCCAAAGAGAAGAGGTCCTATGCTGGACCTTGTCCTCACCAACAAGGAGAGGCTGGTTGGGACCATGAAATAGTGAAGTTAAAGATCCTTAGGACAGCAAGAAGTATGCACAGCAAGCTCACTACACTGGACTTCAGGAGAGCAGAATTTGGCATCTTCGGGGGTCTGATTGGTACAATACCATGGGATAAAGCCCTGAATGGGAGAGGAGCCCAAGAAAGCTGATTAATATTCAAGGATCACCTCTTCCAAGCTCAGGAATGATGCATCCCAACAAAGAAGTCAGGCAAAAATGCCAGGTGGCCTCCTGAACAAGGAGCTCCTGGACAAACTCAAATACAAAAAGAAAGCCTACAAAGGGTGGAAGCAAGGACCAGTAACCTGGGAGGAATACAGAGAAAATGAGCAACCAGGGATCAGGTTGGAAACCTAAAGCCCTGACAGGATTAAATCTGACCAGTGACGTCAAGGGCAGCAACAAAAGCTTCTATAGGTATGTTGGTGATAAAAGGGAGACTAAGGGAAAGTGTGGGCCCCCTCCACAAGGAAAGAGGAGACCTAGTCACCCAGAACACGGAGAAAGCATCCTTCATGCCCTGATGGTTCTACACAGTGTCAGCAGGACTATAAATAACCCATGCAAAAAAGGTCACAAAAACTTTATTTTGTCATACCTCCCTAACTGATGGACAAAGTCTACAAATGAGAGAGAAGTAATTGTCCCAGCACCATGGTATGTCAAGAAAAACAAAAGAATAAAGAACATATTTAATCATCACCATGTATTTCTGGCAACAGCAACTATATTCTTACACCAGGTTATCATCAAAATTCTCACCCTTCTTACCCTGTCCTCCACAAAGAGAGGGAAGGGGAATTTTGCTGATAATTACTCAAATCTTTGGTCCTCTATTTCCTTGACTTGCTCACCCCTCTTCCACCATCTGTTTGAATCTCCCGCTTACCTGGATCCGAGCTGCCTGTTCCCAGCTGTGCACATGCATTATCATTTTCTTGCAAGGCTTTTTTGAAGTAAAAAATTCCTAAATTGTGCTTTCCCATTGCAAAGTGGATGCAGCCAAGATTGTTCCAGAACATACACCTTAAGCATTCACCTGACAGAATAAAAGACCATTTTCAGAAAGTGAAAGTTGTTGCTAAGCCCATGAAAAGCTCCAACCACTCTCTCATGGGTCAGCATATTATGGCAGTCTACTAAACATGTTTTTCAGTGAGATGTTCATGGATGATGGTGTTATATCCTATATGACATACATAGATATACATATGCCACCCTAACCATACCAGCAGGAAATGCACTCTTCTTTCTAAATATATGATGTTCAGGTAACAGTGTAAGAGGTTCTTTCTAAATAATAAAGGACAAAAAATGAAACTTTTCACTTATCTGCTGGTGACTAAAGTTTTACAGGGTTAACATGGATAATAAAATAAAAAGAAAAAAAAAACCCACCCTAAAAATCCAAATAACAAGACCATTGGCAAATTAAACAAACATTATTTCAGTCATAGCCTAGGAAGATCACTAAGTGAACATTATACTGTGCAAAAAAACTAATGCAAAAAAGTTACATGACTGTAAAGCTTTCAAAAAAAAATTTTAAGTCATAAAGAGAACTTTAAGCACATAAATTGCCAGAAAGGTCTCAGTTCTAGATCTAATAAGTTGCCTTTTGTTTCATTTCTTGATTAAGAGACTCAATTATGAGCCTTGCAAATAGAACACTTACACCTTCACAAATTCATTTTCATGGACAATCAGAGCCTTGAATAGAAGAATGTTCAATGAAAAACACCACAGTGTTACAGGAAAGAGCACAAGATGAAACATGTCCAGCATATAAACCCATGACTTTCAGGGCTGACTCAGTTAAGTCATCATTAATGTCCTTAAAATTAATATCAACAGTAGTCCTATCAAGTAGTCCTATTATACTAGACACTGAAGTACCTGCAGGATGAAGGGTTTTTATTTTACCTGTTTTCATGAAGCCTGGATGTTCAGCAATGTTGGCACTGTTTAAAAGTTTGACAGCTTTACGGTAATTGCCTCTCAAATATTCAAAATTGCTCTTAAGAAAGAGAGAAGGAGCTGACTGTGAAGGAGAAAACAACAGTTAGTTATCTCTTGGCTGATGATTTCTACTGCTAGTGTTAAATCACTTCACAAACTCGCCTCTGCTGCTATTTTTAAAATAAATGGGTTTAGGCCATAATACTTTCAAGAACTCTGTCATGGAAATGGCGAGGGGCAGAGGATCTCTAACCTGTCTTCTAATACCTTCCTCCCCACACTTCCCCTCCCTGCAGAGTTCCTCCTAGGCTGTAACCTTCCTGGTCTGCCAACAAAGACCTCATGATCCAGAAGGTTTTCCTTTAAACTTGCTTTCCAGCAAGACATAAGCCTCCCAAAAACGTCAACAAAAAGAAAAAAAAACAAACCCAAAAAATGCCCACATATCCCAGAATTAATCTTTTATAAACTGGTTTAAACCACCAATTACCTCAAAGTTTGTAATATGCATAACATCCACAGTAAACTAAAACTTGTTTCACTTCAATTATAAAGGATGCTGAGCCTGTTTATTATATAGTGTTTAATTTTGGCACCACAAAGTGCATTTTTTAGCAACTGAAAAGAGCACAAGTAAGAAAATTCTACATTAATTACATCTGCAGAGAGACTACAAACCCAACTGACTACCTAAAGCATTACTTCAACCATCTATCCTCAATGAGACCTTTTTTTGTAAAAAACATTAGCAAATTCAGTTTTAAGATAGAGAACATATCTAGATTTGAAAAACAATAGTCTTAAGAATACTTACATTTCCAGCTGTATTCATGACAGACTTGATCTCCCTTTTGCATGCTTTTAGTGACTTCATCTGGATATAGGCTCTCACCTTATACTGTTAAAAAATTAAATTTGTTAAATAATATACAATAATTTCTGCAGGTTTGCAAGACAAACTGTATCTAGATATTTGCTGCAGAATATTTTATGTACATCTTTAAAATAGGCAATAAAAAGCCGTTCAAAAAGTCTTCATAAAAAAGAAATTCTATTCAGACTCTAAACACCACATTTATAGGGTTTGTATTTACAATAGGCTGATGAACGTTTTGTTCAATGGCCAACAGCTGCTCTATATTCAAACACAGATATGAGCACTTAAAATGACAAACTAATTAAAATAATCTAACATCTTAATCCCAGACATTTACCTACTAAACTGAAAACACCAGTAAGTGAATAGAGAAGCACTCTGATTCTTCACATATTTTTCAACAGAACAGTACAGTGAAATAAAACCTCAGCTGATTTAGACTGCTGGAGTTTGAACAGAGAAATTCAATGCAGAGAACTGGCATGTAAAGAAATTATTATAACATTCAGAGACTGAAATGGGGGGGAGGGGAGGTGTTAGGTCAATTTTTCCTATACATGGATCTTACAAAAAAAGAAGACAGATAAATTCACTGTTTTGATTTCTAACAAGGAGAGAGAAAACATCATAATCTGTGCTGAACTAGTTTTGAAGGAGATGGCATTCAGATTTAAAAGAACCTTGAAGTAATGTTCTTGTATGAATAATATGCAGACCCTTACCTGATGTATCTTAGATTTAGCAACTTCTATTAAAGCTCCACTTTCAGCTTTTTGATTCGAGGAATCTTTATTGGTATTATTACCCGACTGTCAAACAAAAAAAGAAAGTGTTACTGTTAGTCACCTCTTAAATTCAGTTGACAGATTCAACTCACATGAAGAAAAATAAGTATTTAATAGTATTTCACAGTATTTAATATCAAAATATACACATCCCACCAGAAACTAACCCGAGTTTAACAATTAAAGTTCACAAACCACACCAGCCTATGAAGAGCTGAATTCTGTACTAACATAAGTGTTACATTATGTTGCTCTGCAGTTAAGAAGAATTCTTTTGCCTAGCAGGATGACATGCACATTCTGGAGCACCTCTTTAATATTTCCTTCAGTAGAATTACTACATACTTAAAGAGAGAATATTTTATCTTAAGTGCGACATTCCATCAACAGGAAAACACTGAAATGCCCTCTCTTCACTTCCAAGCCACTACTGATTCCATTGATTTTTCCAAAAGGCACATGAAAGATTTCATTTGAAAGAATGCCTCATACTTTCAGATACTGTATAAAAAAGATACTTCATTTCCCATCCTATGCTATGCAATTGCAGTTCCTCTGACACTGACTTCCCTTTCAAACTTGGGGTCTCATATGGTCATAATCAAAGACAAACAATATTTGACCCTGGAGACAACTGTCTTTCCAATGTCTCTGACTGAAGAAAGACATCTTAGCTTCTTGGAGTAAGAGAAAAGGGTGAAAGAGAGGGAATAAACAGCTGCTGTACACAAATAACTCAGTTACTAACATATTTAAGCTGCTGTCTAAAGTTACAGGTGATCTAACATAGTTTTATAATTCAAAAGTCTTTTAAAATACTAATTTTGGACTGAGCTAAAGCATACTTCTGATAAAGATTTAGTGGCATTTGTATGGTTTTAAGCTTACCTCATTTTTTCCATTCTTGCTGTTATTGTTGCCCTGTGAAATCATTTTTTCCAGAACCGCGAGCAGATGCAAGGCTTTCTCAGCCTGGTAAGTTAACAGGTATAAGTCTACAAGCAAGAAGCACACTGCCTGGGCAAACTTCTCTTCTGCGAAAAGCAAAGAAGAAAAAATTATTTTACAGCTCTAATACCAATCCCTCCAAACATGGTTGGAAAAAAAAGATACTATACAGCACCATCTATGCAACATTATGAGAAAAATCAATATATTATGCAAGAAAAAATAATGCAGCCATCTCCAACCCACAGGTAAGTACATACACCGAAAAGAAAGCTCATTCATTCACATGGCATCAGCATAAAAGCATAGACGAAAGACAGCTTAACAAGTATTTAATGTTCATAGGTTTTGAGAACTGATCTAAGCAGATCAGCACCAAAGATGCAGCATCTAAACAGACAGAGCCATATGCAGACGTAGAATCCCACAGAACTCAAAAAGATTCTGTACAAACACATCTCTGCTTGGCTGACTCCACAGAGTAAAGTCCCAATTATGCATATTGAAAACTGGGAGGAATTGAAGGAGAAACACAGTAGCATTTACTTAATTTACTGAGACACACACACATACATCCTTCAGCCTTCTCACTTCTAAAATTTAACAAGGATTATGAAATTATTTCATACAAGTATGGCAACTCCACTACACAAGGGATCATAGCTCATAAAAGCTGCAGACTTTGTATTCAGATATGAGCACATACTATTATGTATTACCCAATACAGGTATTTAAAAATGAGTGCCCTGAAAAACAGATACCCACCCATGAAGTTGCATGATGACTCAAAACATTAGATTTAAAATAATTTCATTAGCTTGTCTGTATTATTTACATAAATACCTCCTCAAGTTGAAAAAATCCATTTCAGTTTCATGGCACTTGTCTGCTAAAGCTCTCTGAAGTACCTTCCCCCAAATTCATTTGTTATCCTTGATATAAGGAAAACACATTCTTCATTCCAAACCCTACCTAATTTCTTAAAACCGTATTAGACAAATTACAAATCACTTCTCTGATAGTGAAAAAGACTGAACTGTCTTTCTGTAGTCCTTGCATGAACGAGATTCTTCTTTCTGCCTACATACCAAAAGGCTCTATGAACTGGTACAGCTTCTCCCCAACCGATATGGCTTCGGTGTACTGACGCAGATGGTACAGGATAACAGCTTGATTGTAGTACAGCATACTGTTCTCAACATCATCCAAGCCATCCATTTCTTCAACAACAGAGTGAACCTGAAAAAACCCCACTTGTTTCATTAAACTTTCATTACCTATGATTTTAAAGCACCAGGTATTTAAAAATAAACAACTCCAAAGCTATGAATTTCTCTAAAGGTAGATTATAACTTACCGACCTAATAAACTTCACTGCTGTTGCACATGAACACAGCAAAAAAACATACAATGAAATAGAAAGTTGCCAATTGAGTAGTAAAGTAATATTTTCTTCACAAACTATTCCAGGTTAAGGAACTTTCTACTGCAAGAACACAGCAGGTCCTTCTATTGTTATAATCTCAGACCAATTTCAACAACAGTTAAAAACACAACTACGAAAACTGTCCTACAGGATTAAATTTGCTCACATGTTTAAAAGTAATGTTAATTTCTTATTTTATTAAATCTAAGGGACAGGAGGCAGAAGTTTTACTCCTACTTCACTGAAAGATCCCACCACCATTAATAGTACTCAAAATCAAGTACCATGTCAATACAGTTGCATTACCTGGTTTTTCAGCTGGTTAAGGGTTTGTCTCAAGTTGTCTGTGGTAGTCTGGTTACTTTTACAGAACTCTGCTACAGCAGTATTCAAAGTTATTTTGTAGTCATCTTTGTTTATGTCTTGAAGGGTATTTAGGTGTTGTAAACAAGCATCATAGTTTCCAGCCTGTAAATTGCACACATACCAGAAATGTGCATTAGAAGATACAGTCATTCCTTTATTGAAACAAGTGACCTAAATGTCTATACACACATTTCGTTATTTATGCAGATTAACACGGATGAGAAGCAAGTCTAAATGTTGAAGCCATATTCTAACTTCAAAAATAATTTGGTGGAGTAAGGACAAATTAAGTAGCTGATTATTATTAACAGATGTTTCCATGAAAAGAGTTATTCTCATTTCTCTTATCATATTAAGTTTCGAGACTGCTTCCTCAGTTTTCATAATTTTTCCCCATCTCATGAACATTGAGCAGCTGCAGTTGCTTACACAAGTTCCAGCCCAACTTTTTATGTTCATTCTTCAGTTCATCTGGATATATAGTGATTTACAATTTGATCTATGGAAGTTAGCTCAAGAGAGATTGGAAAAAGAAAGTGTCACTTTCCCAGAATAGGTTTAAAAAACATTTTTACAAGCTTTAGCTGTTGGATGAAGTATTCAATCACCAAGTATGCCTAAACAGAAACTAGAGCCAAGTATGATGCTCCACCAGTGTGTGATTTAACAGAAAAATCCCTTTCTTTGACCTCAGGAATAAAAAAGGACTTCAGAGTCACACACCTCTGCTGCTTTCAGTTTTGGTCTTTTCTGTGTTGGTACAGCAGGAATTTAGTGGCATCAAGGAATGAAAGAGAACGCCTGACTCTTTCAACTACATTAAGCCTAGATGATGCTTCACTTTCAACTGCTCAATTCCTACACAGGAATAATCACATTCACCTCTTCCATATCAGAGTTACTTCCAGTCTGGTCAGACAGATAAGCAGACGCATTTCCATCTCTGTCAATGGTTCACACCTAAAAGCTAAGCTCTTCAGTACCACCCTCCACTTAGTCCTCCTTTTCAGGTGCTGTTCCACAGAGCTTCTCCTGGGCTCCTGAGTAACTTCATATTAAGGGCAGAATACAAGAGAGAAGGGCTCTGGGGTCCTTCTGCTCTTCCCAAGAAAGTTGCCATTCTGCAGCTACTTTTCACGGAACCATTCCAGTTCCTTCAGTCTCCCATGAAAACACAGTTACACAACATAGAGAGATGTAGCAGGACATTGACACATTTTCACAACTCTAAGCACCAACAGCAAGGATTGCCTTGTGATCACGTGCACAAACACAAGGACTTGCAACTCAACTGCTGGCACGCTCTTTAGTTGAGACAGCTCAAATCCCAGTGATTTTCTTCCCGTGCTCACACTTGGAGCTTCTCTTCAACGGGAGCTTTCAGATCACAGCAACAAGGCTTCTAACCATGGCTGGACTACAAACCTTGAACCTTTAAATGCTCAGCTTATTTTGTGATGTTCTTCATCAGCTAACAGTCCTATATGCCACTCTACTAGACAGGATCTAGAATATAATACCCAATTTTATAGGGATTCTATCTGAATTGGAAACTGGACACGTAATACAATAAAGCAGCATGCAAGGCAGTCCACAATGGTATTTGGAGCTACTCAATAGCACGAAAATAGGCAAACAAGGCACCAAATTAATTCTGCTCACATCTATTGCCACCTCACTCCATGAATTCAGGGAGTTCTTACAGCAAGAAAAAACATGACAAGACAAACCAGATGCACTAGACCAGTATAAAAGTAAAGATGAAGTCATTAGCAGCTCAAAAGTATTTTAGGCATTTAGATATGTGGGCAAGGTGGAAAACAAATAACTCTCTCATGTGTCTTCAGTTCTCAGGATCAAATGCCAATGATAAAAATGTTATTGAAAAAGAGCAGTTGAGCTAGACAGCATTCAAGAAGACACCAGTGAACAACATCAGCTGTAGTCAGTGTAAGAACCAACCATATGCACTTCATGTAACAACATGAGCAAAACAAAGAAGTAAGAATCTCAAAAGACAGCACCTAAATTCTTCCCAGATCTATTTCACAAATTCAAAACTGAATTTAAAGCAAGGCGTTTTGGAGACAGAGATACAACAATTGAAAGGAAAAGCAATTACACTTCTTATCACACTACATAAAGTTAGGAGACAATACAAAGAAAGAAAGAAACTGAAAGATCTGGTACCTGAACTTTAACACACAAGAAAAAAATCTTCCAAGAAACACAAAACAAGTAGTAAACACTGCCTGTAGGTGTTACGCATTCAGAAATATGTTTTAATGTAAAGTGACAGAGCGTTATACAACTCCTTTTGTGAAAGAATATATAGCATGATGCTAAAACACAAAAGGGTTTGTTTCGTTGCTCTTTTTTAAATACACGTGGTTCCTTTAAACACTAACACAACATTTTTAGCTTGATGTGATTATTTCTTCAGAGAGATCATGCATTTCCAACGCTGATGCAGAATAGCAGCCTGCTTCTTCCGATTAACTCATCATATAGCTTTTAAGGTTACTAAGTTTTGAGAATCAGGATTAAAAGTGCTCTTGTTCAAGTATCCTGTTCAGCCTTCCCACATCACAGCAGATGGAAAATGCATGTGCTGTCTTTTTAACACAACTAGTGCTACTTTTAAATGTCCTCTCAACGTATTTGCAACTGTATTAAGAAAACAGGAAAAACAATTACACAAGCCCATTTAGCAGTAATGTGGTAACTTAGAAGTCTCAGAGTCTGACTCTGTCTTACCTGAAAAGCTTGTAATGCACTGCTCGACAATTCCTTTTCCTGATCAGTAATCCCAGAAGTGCCCGCTCCTTCATGTTTCTCCGTACCTTGATCTGTAAAGCAGAGAGAAGATTACAACAAAGCTTGCACTTGTGATGACAGCTGTGCAGCTTAAAAACTTTGTTTCTTCCAGTTCTCAAGGTCCTCCTGCCAACACAAGTCATTTTCCAGATAACTGTAGCAGTGCCCCTACTACACTATCTATATCCCAAGTTACATCTCCTACCACAACATCCCAAGTTATTCTGTACTCCTAGTGAATTCCTCTCCATAAAATGTAAATTACAGTGCTCAGTGAATAACCAAAGTCCTGCAAGTTAACTGACAACCCATACATTTTAGATTTCTCTTTAAAGCTGTAACCATACACTAGGATTCTTATTTTGCTCAGAAGTCAGCAGTGAAGGCCATGTAATAAAAATAAAATCTGTACCACAGTGGGTTAGATGAAAACCCACACAAAATCCTGCATACTGCTTCCTAAACAGCAAGCAAGGGATACTCTAGGGTGCAACAAAAACCAGAGTAAACACCAGAACTTCCACACAGCTCCCTACTTTGGAAGAATATCTCCCCAAATAAGAGGCTGCAATCACTGACAGACCTGATGTACATTTTTAAAAACCTCTCTATACTTTTATATTCTTCAATGGACTCCATCAAATGCTGTCTGGTGACTGTATTGCAAGGCACAAGCAAATGCTGCCTTTCACTTTCTCAGCCTCACTCCACATCTTAGAGATCTTCCTTTGAATCATCTCTCTTCCAATGTGAGCAGGAGCAGTTTATTCTCCATCTTCCGCACTTTTTTTTCCCAGAATCTTTTCTGGTTCTACTATACCCTTTTCCAGATTAAGACAAGAACAACATGTAGCAACCATGATGGTGGCCCCTTTATGCATTTATACAGCAATGTAAAAAGGTTTAAATTGTCTTCAATTTTTTACATAGAATTCCTAATGATTTATATTTCAGTCACTATTGAGCATATTTTTCAGAAAGAAGTCGGCTAAATCCTTTTGTCATCATGTAATTAAGAATTCAGTGAAGTTGCATTAAAAAACACAGTACAGACACTCCATGTCAAAGAAGCTGGGAAAAAACCCCACTAAGCCCTGAATACAAACTACTGAGGAAAAATAAAACAACCACACAACCACCACACCGGACAGAGTATTTCTAAGAGCATTAATTAATATGCTAGAGCATAAAAAAATAATTTCATGTCTTTGAAACAAAGACTTTATAAACCAGCAATGGTTTTCACTTTGCAGAAAATTATTTCTTGAATTTCACAGTGGAATATCTGCTCTAACATACCTTTTGCTATCTTAATAGACTATGCAGACTTTGTAAACTCAATATCTGCTTTCTCTTCCCTATAATGCAGAGATACAATGCAACCTCTGCTAATTTTGTTTTCACTTTGAACAAATGAAAACACTCAGCTGTGAGCCCCTCTGCAAAATCCATTCCCCATGATCACCAATATATCTGGATCTTCTACTACTGACCATGAAAATTTAGAAATACAGGACAAACAACAGTTGTAAGGGGCAGCCAAACCTCAGAAGATTCATCAACTAACATCTTCAGTAAGAACAAAACAGACTTAGTAATCTATTAAGTTTGCGCCTGTTGCTGGGAAATAGTGAGATTCCTTCCACCTGCAATAACACATTTGAGCAAGAATTGGAAATATTTGGTTGTGACTTTCAACCTGCATTAAGATGTCAACAAAGTAGAGACTTTAAAATCTCAACACATCTTACACTGGCAAGAGTAACCCACTGTCATTTAGACAAAATTCAAGGTTCAGCAATTTCAGTACTCTGGAGGGATGGATCCTTAGGGGCCCACACCTGCTATGAAATCTGACTGCATAAGGCATTGATCAACACCACTCGCACTGCCTTGTCCTTGAAAAGGAAAGGCAGTAGAGAAATTTAAACCACAAAAAAGCTCAGAACATTTTTGATGTGCCAAAGGCTTTCCACAGCAAAAGAGGAAAGAACACGAAGCACCTCTGCTTCGACCTAAATATAGCATGGATCTGATTCCAGCTCTAAACCTTGTGATTACACAGATGAACCAAAATCTCTCACTCTCCAAGGATCTCTAGAACAGCAGCAAATAAGCGAATGCATCTTCCCTCAAACTTTCACGCTAACAGTGGCACCACCTGCTTTATTTGCTCAGCATGCCTGTCAGATTGTACCAGTAAAAGTAACCACAGTGCCGAGCCTTGAGACTCCAAAGCTTTTGAAGCTGATAACGCTCAGTCTGATCAGGTTCCTCACATACAGGTTCACCTAGCAGAGAGCCATCAACCACCACGTGCATTACTGATTACTGCCTTCGTATGCAGGATTGTAAGACCAGCGTCTCAAAGGAAGTCTGAATCCTGAAGTAAAATGTCTGCAGTGAAGTGACAGATAAACCAAGAGACAGTTGTCTAAGGTCTGCAATAAAAACTATGCTTACATAGCTTGGTTGATGTAATTCCTAAGGAAAAAACAGGACAGGTCTTAAAATTTCCCTGTCTCTCTAAGCTTGTTGGTACATTAAAAAAACACAAACAAACCCGAAACATAAAATGAAACTGGGGACTACTTTAAGCAAAACCAGAGCTGTCCCTGTAATCTGGTCAACAGCACCTACCACCACTCAGTAAACAAAGCAGGTTTGTGAAACCTGAACTGGAAGCTTATCAAGAAAATAGAACTGAAGCCCAGCTGATGTAGTTCACAGCGTAGCTCGCTCCTTTGAAAAAAGCCCAACAAACCCCTTTGTCGGCTCTCTACCCTTTTTGTCCAAATACACCTGAAACTTGTTAGAGACCTAAAAGCCACTCCAGTCTAATGTAATAATGCCCTTCAGCTGATCTCTGTTCTCAAGAGATCCCTCCAAGAGGAGTCACCTGAAAGCTGGCTGGCACAAGATACGGAACAGAACCCACCAATTCCACTGAAGTGGGGGGGGGAAAAGTGCTCCTGATCTCTTGGCTGCAAATGGCTATCCTAGCACTTGCAAATAAAACTGTCACTTCCATGTTCCTTGAAGCATTTGAAAGCGGAACAGGTAGGAAAATTGTTCCCTGGCAAAAGACACAGCATGCCCCTTGCTCACTTGGGCCCCTGTGACCTTAGGCATCCTTGCAGAAGCCCGTGGTGTGGGTAACACGTGGCACACCTGTCACCTCCAACATGCTCCCATCTGTACAGCAGCCACAATTATCAGCTGAAATACCCAGAGCAGTGCAGATTCTCTACTTCACCAGTGAGAGAACTTGATTTACCTCTGTAATTTGTATTTAAATATGGACCTGTTGGTTTAACTTTTCACTTGTCCAATCTTCACGAGTACAGACCAACTCTAAAACTAAAACTTGTGTAGGCTCATGATGAGGGGCAAAAGCTGCAATGTGGAAAAGGATGTAAAAACCAACTGCTCAGATTTTGACCTGGAGGAAGCTGCTGCACTAAGTTGGAAGTTTGAGAATCAAGCCAGGAATTATCTTCCTAGCTATCAATCCCGGGGCTGAGCAGCAGAAACACTACGTCACAGAGGCTGGTTTGCTTTGTACAAGCAGGAAGCTGCTCCTGCTGGAGAAGGTACATCATGGGGGACAGCAGAACTTCAGGAAAACTGGCTCTATGAGAGGAGAACAAGGAAAAGTAGGAGACTGCCACCTGAAAAGGAAGACTGCTCTCCTCATGGGCTTGCTGCCAGCATTTCATAAAAGCAACGGGAAGTCACATGTCCCACATACATATACCTGAAGACACCTGAGAGTGACTCCAATCATCATCCTTCTCATACCTGCTCTCTGTTTCTCCAAGGACTGCTGTTCCTGAGCTCTGCTGTTCCTACGCCCTGCAAATCACACCTTGCGTGAACTGTGCTGCTGAACACCAGAGCACCTCTGGAAATATTTTCAATTTCCACACTCTGCAGGCAGAGGGACAATCTCTTTCTTGAAAGGGGAGGAATCTATCACGTGACTCTTGCTCCAAAAGAATTTTGAAGGGTATGAAGCCCAGCCAGTGTCCAGCCATTACAAGATAACACTTTGTGGCACCAAGACTTACATTTTAATTTTTGTATGAAGCCCTTCACTACCAGTATAGGTACAATAGACTTCTTTGGTGCTGTGCAATAAAAAGCAAACACTTCTCAGTGGAAAGCTACCTGTAGCTCCCTGCTATGAACAAGTGCAGCATGTAGAATATCTTGCCACAGCTCACATCTTTGATTCATTTGGCACACACTTTTAAGAAAGTAAAACTGAAAAGTTTCAACACCTCAAAGAACATCGACAAAAAATATTAAAAACTTGATGCCAATTTTTTTTTCCTTGTAGTTTAGTAGTCATTTACAGTTCTTATAAATAAACACATGATAGTTTAGTAAACATCACTCAGTGCAGTACACTTATTTTCCCTGTAATTTTTTTCCAGATACTGAGGCATTTCATATTTAGCATGCAGAGAAAAAAAATGCTTAAGGTGATTTTAAAAAATGCTCCCACCACATAAAAACAACTAGAGAAAAAAAGTGACCAGAAACAGGACGTGAGGGAACAGCATGAAGCTGCGTAGGGGAGGTTTAGGTTGGATATTAGGAAAAGGTTCTTCATTCAGAGGGTGTTTGGGCACTGGAATGGGTTCCCCACCTGGCACCAAGCCTGACAGTTCAAGAAACGTTTGGAAAATGCTCACAGGCACATGGTGTGATTCTTAGAGATGTCCTGTGCAGGGCCAGGAACTGGAATTTGCTAATCTTTATCGGTCCCTTCCAACTCAGGATATCCTACACTTCTATTAAGTAGAATTATACAATTCTATAAGTAAGGCTTTCCTCCACATCATCCTCTTCTCCTTCCCCTGCGAGCTGCCATCTGATGGAATGACCTTTCCTGCAATGAAGACTTCTTGCACGATGGGGAGCTGTACAGGAGATGGACAAGCAGTAGTTCATCAGCGCTACACAGCAACTGCATTTGAGATTTATTCTGTCTGTTTACCAGAATACGGCTTATTTTTTAGTCTCGGTGACTTTCCTCTGCAGTGTCTTTCCAGGCCCCAGTTCAGTGAGGACCCACTCATCCTTTGAAACCAAAGCAACATCCCTGCGGGAATCAGACTGAACTCCAGCGATTAAGCAGCACCACTAAGAGTTATGACCTCCCTCGTACCTTCTGCATGCCCCAATTTAACAAATTAACCCAGAAGTTCGACTTTTGTAGAGCTCTGGGAGACAAACCCCGGCCGCCCCCGCCAGTATGTCCATAGGGCCCTCCCCACCGAGCCCTTCCCGGCCAGGAGGGGGCAACAG
>VZTA01008745.1:341799-367351 GCA_013398855.1 Mohoua ochrocephala | reverse complement strand
GGCGGCTGAGCGAGGCGGGGCCGCCATGTTGGCGTGTGAGGGAGGCGGGTGCGGCGTTGCCCGGTCCTCCTGCGGCACGGAGCTCGCTGGCGGCTGCCGGCCGCTCTCTCGAACGGGTTTTGTCCTTTCTGCCCCGTTCAGACGTGCCAGCCCTCGTCAATGTCTGTAAATATCTAAAGGTGGGGTGCAAAGAGGATGGAGCCAGGCTCTGCTCCGTGATGCCAACCAGAATGACAACAGGCAACGGGCAGAAACTCATCCATGGGAAGTTTCACCTGAACATGGAGATGAACTTCGTTACTGTGTGGGCGACCGAGCACTGGAACAGGTTGCCCAGAGAAGGTGTGGAGTGTCCTTCACTGGAGATATTCAAGAACCGTGTGGACACAATTCCGTGCCATGTGCTCTGGGATGGCCCTGCTCGAGCAGGGAGGTTGGACCAGGTGACCCCACTGTGGTCCCTTCCAACCTGACCCATTCTGTGATCCCGTCCGGAGCAATAACGGTGACCTGGAGGCTTCCCTTCCATACCTCCTGTAGTTTGTGTGGATTATCAGGCCATCTCTCTAGTGTTGTTAAGGTGCTTCTCACCATACTAATTAATGGCGATGAGTGGCCGAAGCAGGTTTGGTGCATGCCTTCATAAGTGGCTATTTGGGCACTGGAGAACTGAAGCCTGGGCAGAGGGACAAAACCCTCATCAGACTGAAGACCCCAATTAGTCTTTGTTATGGTCATCATTATATTTCTCAGTAACATAATAGGCATGGGACAAATGGCACTGGCGTAGTCATGAATATTAAAATTAAAGATTCTTAAATGTTTCTGTCCAGTTCCATGCCCCTCAACTCCAGAAGCACATAAAGGTGCTGGAGTGGGTCCAGAGAAGGCAGCGAAGCTGGTGAAGGGTCTAAAGGATAATGAGGAGCAGCTGAGGGAGCCAGGGTTGTTTAGCCTTGAGAAAAGGAGGCTCAGGGGTGACCTTATCACTCTCTACAACTGCCTGAAAGGAGAGTGTAGTGAAGTGGAGGTCAGGCTCTTCTCCTGGGCAACCAGTGACAGGACGAGAGGACATAGCCTCAAACTGTGCCGGGGAGGTTGGGCATCAGGAGGAATTTCTTCATGGAAAGAGCAATTAAACATTAGAATGGATTGCCCAGGGAGGTGGTGGACTCGCTGCCCCTGGAGGTGTTTAAGGAAAGACTGGACATGGCACTTGGTGTCATGGTCTGGGTGACACGGTGGTGTTCAGTCATAGGCTGGACTCCACATGATCTCAGAGGGCTTTTCCAACCTAATGGATTCTGTGATTGTGTGATTACTTGGATCTGCTCTACGTAGTATTTAAGCATTCGCCTTTGCTAAGATGTATCTTGGCAGGCTCAGCAGCCACTTCTTGTTCTGACTCTTGGGCATGGGCTCTGTGGGATGAGTGCACAGGAGCCAGGTGAGGGGGGGCGTCTCTTTTGAAGCCTCATAGTTACATATACAGTGGGAGGTGGGATGAGGCTAGAAGGCACCCCAGAGGTGTCCCGCCTCAAGCACCAAAAGGCTCCCTGTGTCTCCACCCCTTAAAGTCAAGCTTGGGAGTCACAGGGACAGTTACCCTTCATTGCCATCATCGACGTGCACTGCGTGCTGCTTCTGTGTCACTGCGGGGTTCCTGCCAGACACTGCTTCCACAGTGATAGTCGACAGCTATCCGTTGATATGGGAACACTTCCTTCTCTTACTTCTCCAGACGTGGTTCTCCGAGATTTCCCCCTCCACGCACTCCTTCCTCATTTATTCCTGTTAAACATCACCTCGTTTTTCTCCTTGTGACAGCAAGTGGAGATACACTCAGTTCTGATTAGGAGATTTTAGCTTGTATGGTGTTTGCCCGGTTGCCAGCAGACAACGCCTGTCAAGGCAGCCCAGAGTGTCTCACGCACACTGCACCTGTGGCGTGCCTCTTGCACGTTAGGGAAAGGTTTAAGGAGGAAATTTGTCCTTGGGGAAGTCAACTGCAAAAGGGATTTAGTGGAAGCAGGATTTCTTACAGAGGGCTTTTCAGTGGCCTCCAGCGACAATGTTCTCCCTAACTCTGCTGTCAGGCACCTCAGAGAGGTCAGGTTTGTAGGTAAGGAAAGATTTAACACAGGGATACAGTCGGGAAGAAGCACTTTAACACACACCAGCTCTGAACACCTTTAAGTCACAGCTTTTAATGAGCCAGGCCTGTAACATGAAGGATTCTGAAAAGGATCAGGATTATTTCAGGAATTTGAAGAGCAGGATGATTCTTTCTGTTTTGTAATTGAAGTTCTGAATATTCCAAATGATGTCTAATAACTTACTATTTATCACTGCTTCTCCAATTCATCTTCACTCGACTCTGATCTTCAGACTTTCTTTTAGACACATGTATATGAAAGAATCACACAATCCTTATTCTTAAATATCTTATTCCAAGTCTCTGAATTTGTTGTATCTTCTTTTGTAAGAAAGAGCTGTTGGACAAGACCCGTATGTATTTGAGAATATCTGCAAGTAAAGTTGTAATAGCAAGTCCTCCTAATGTGTATATATTTATTAGTGTAATTATTTATTTATGTTGCCATTCTGTTTGTTGATATGTGCATATATGTGTGAAAACCATGCTGTTTTGGTAAGAAATAAAACCTATAAAAGGAAGAGCACTGTGCTACAAGTGTAACTGCATATTCTCCCTGATTTTATCAAAACAAGAAAGTCACCAAACATCTACACTGAGTGATCAAGCCAGAATGCCTGATGTGGACCTGATGTGGATGTAGGCATCCCTCTCTCCCAGGCTTGGTCCAGTGTTTATTGCCAGTACCTGAGCAGGAGCCTGCTTATTCCAGAGCCTGTCACATTAGGAGGGGCACCACAGTGAATTTGCTGTTCCCTACTGTAGCTTTTCTTTAACGATCATGTCAAAACCTATTTAGCTTCGAGTGTGGCAGCCCTGGTATCCAGCTGCTCCTCTTCCACATCATGACATCTAGAGGACGGTAGTAAGAGTTTGCTTTATCCATCATGCCATGATTTTGCCAGAGGACTTGTTTACCTGAGGGATACTTACAGCAAGCTTTGGTATAACTTCCATCATCATTTTGCCATGTTTGTGGCTTGTAGTTCCAAAATAATTTCCCCTTTTCCATTTCTAGGGGACAGACAGAGCAATTTTTGTCAGCTGGCCTTTTCAGTATGGATGATCTTAAAAATGAGCTTAACACAAACAAAATCTCTTCTTATTAATACTCAATTGCTTATGTGTGTGGAGGTTACTGAAGGAAAGGAAGAGACCCGCCCTTTATTACAATTCAAGCACACAGTTATGCAATCAAAAATGTTGACATTTTTCCTTCAAAAATATTGTGGTAGCATCACTACTTTCCTCTAAGGACAGAGGAGCAGGTTTCTTGCATAATTGTTTCTTATATTATACAATTGTTTCTATGTTACACAAGTTTCTTGTATAATTTGCATTCTGCTTGGGATCTCTGGTCTCAGGGAGGCAGGCATGCCATCTGCTCTGGAAGATACAGAATAAAATCAAATACCTTTGACAGAATAAAAAAAGTGTGTGGATAAAAAAACCAAACCTACTCCTAAAATATTACCTCTCCTGGAATTTTGGTTTTTCAGGAAAGAAATTACCACAATTCAGGCTTCTAAAACAAATCTCATTCTGAAGAAAATAAACATGGTACAGAGATGGGCAGACTTTCTAGGTTTCTTTTGCCCATTTCCAGGCTAAATCATTAGAAGCCCAAAGGAGCCAACTGTGATTTGTAATTTCAAGGAGAATGGAGGAATTTTCAGGAGGAATAAAACCTATCTGCTCTCAGATAGAGTAGCCCCAGTATCTCATTCCTGCCTTGTACAGTACCTTCCTTTAGCAGACTAGATTAAGTAGAAGCAGGCCAGGGTTTTCTCTCTGCTTCTGGCCTCACAAAGCCAACTTTTCAAGGCTCTATTTTAAGTCCTTGGAGACCCAAACCCAGCAATTCAGCAATCTCCTAGCTGGCCCTGCAGCTGTAGTGAGATGCAGATAACCTCTCCGCTGATCATACCAGCAAGACCTGGCTCGCAGAGGAGAAAATCAGGATTTGTGGCATCCCTAATCACTGCCAGACTATGGAAGAGAGAGAAGAGTCTGGCCAGCTCCAAAGGGAACTGTGAAAGTTACAATTCTTGTGCCAGATTCCACAGTATGGAAATCTCAGCAGCACTTTGTTTGTCTAGTATATTCCAAAAGAGAATTTAATAGAAGAAATGCTTTCTGTGTTATTAATAGAGCTCCCTCTCCTTTGCCACTTAGTTTAATAGCTTTTACCCCCTAGGTGGCACTGTACAATAAAGCAAGGCACGTTTAAATATGGAATGGCCATTAACAGTGAGTCATTAAGGTTGGAAAAGACCTCCAAAATCAACCTGTGGCCGAGCACCACCATGTAAACTACACCATAGCACTTAGTGCCACATCCAGCCGCTTATTGAACACTTCCAGGGATGATGGCTCCAGCACCAGGAGCGACAGGATGTTCCAATGCTTGACAACCCTTTCAGTGAAAAAATTCTTCCTTATGTCCAACCAGAACCTCCCCTGACGCAGCTTGAGGCCATTTCCTCTTGCCCTGCCACTGGCTGCCTGGGAGAAGAGGCTGATCTCCACCTGGCTACAGCCTCCTTTCAGGTGGTTGCAGAGAGTGATAAGGTCCCCCCTGAGCCTCCTCTTCTCCCGGATAAACATCCCCAGCTTCTTCATGTGCCTCTCATAGGACTTGTGCTCCAGACCCTTCACCAGCTTCGTTGCCCTTCTCTGGACACGCTCCAGCTCCTCAATGTCTTTCTTGCAGTGAGGTGCCCAAGACTAAACACAGAACTTGAGATGCCGAGCACAGGGGGATGATCATTGCCCTGCTCCTGCTGGCCACACTATTTCTTTTAGAGGCCAGGATGCCATTGGCCTTCTTGGCCACCTGGGAACACTGCTGGCTCATGTTCAGCTGGCTGTCAACCAACCCCCCCAGGTAATTTTCTGCTGGGCCGGTGGAGTTCTTGTTTACAATATAAACTGGCATAAGTATGTTGAATGTAGCTATTAGTCTCAGCTTGGTAATCCTCTTTTTCTGCATCTGTCTCTCGAAGTCAATAAAACATACTGCTGTGAATCTCATTTAAATACAGTATTTTTACTTTCAGAGTGCTACGGAATATATTTTCCTGGAAAATTATTGTGCATCGCACGTATTTGTTCTGTCTGTGCACAGTGAATAAACCAGCAGAGGCTGTGCTTACTTTAGCAAGTCATTCAGAGCAGCAGGAGCAGATTGACAGCTGTAAACTGCAGGGGCTGAGGTTCCTCACATCTCCAATATATTCTCACACAGAAGTTATTTTGCATCTGGTGGGAATCGGCCCAATACTACACATCATCATCGCCTATTTTGAAACTCCCTGAAATAAAGCTCTCTCACAAAACTTCCTCGACTATGGGACCTCTAAGAAGCATCAGGTTCCCCTTTCACCTGTCTCAGGTAGGTATGTTTCACACCAGTCTCCACTAGCTACATAGAAACTTCATAGGCAGAAGGAAGCTCTCTAATTTTTCTTACTCCTCCAGTTTCTGAGTGACACTGTTTTACTTGTTTTGTATGCTGCTCTTCACTCTGATGCTGGCACAGGGATTTCTTGGTGGCGCAGGGGAGGAGAAATGGCCTTTGCCTTCCAGGCACTGTGGCAGTGCCAGGAAAACACCTTGAGTACGGCCTTCTTACCCCTTGCTTTCACACAGGAAA
Source organism: Mohoua ochrocephala (assembly GCA_013398855.1). Taxonomy (NCBI): domain Eukaryota; kingdom Metazoa; phylum Chordata; class Aves; order Passeriformes; family Acanthizidae; genus Mohoua; species Mohoua ochrocephala. The sequence continues at coordinate 361,541 of VZTA01008745.1, read as the reverse complement.
AAAAGAGACAAGATATCTTTCTGACAGTGTTTACCACTGTGACAACTTTGTTCACAGTCAAATAGAGATGCTGAGCCTGAGAGACAAACTTAGACAGACAGGGCCTCACCAATACTGGGATGTGGAAAGAGAACCAGTGAGTGCAAAACTTCTGAGAGCAAGGGGGTACCATTGAGAAACATAGGGAACTGTGGAGCATAAGGGATGTAGAGGAATGATGCCACAACATCCTCAATAAATTTCTGTAATTCCCTTTTGAGAAGAGGTGCTCTGCTTTTCCTCACATTATAGTACCTGGTAAATAACTCCATCACGTACCTTCTCTTTGCTCATTCAAGATCTCCTCTGATTTTCCTTGTATATGGTAGTATGTGTTGTCCCTTCATTTGGCTCTCACAACAGCATCATTCTTTTTTTCTGTTAATGGGTTTAAGTCCAGGGATCATCCAAATTGTGCCATGTAAGGCTTTTCTAGGATAAGAAACGAAATAGGGTTTTATATAATCTTCTTCATTTTTCTCTTCTGGTGTCATCCGGAAGAAATCTGCGCACCCAATTACAATTACTCTGGCAAACAAAGGTTGTGGGAGGAGAACTATCCACATATTACCATACATTTTGGGTTGTTTGCCTTCCTGTAGAGAAGGCTAGCACAAATCTTACAGAACTTTGGTTTCCAGTTCAACTCTCAAATTGACAGAAGCACCTTTTTTTCAATGAAAGTGTACTAAGGCCCAATCCATAACTGCCAGAGGGGCAAAATTTCCAGTGTTACCCAGTTAGGAGTAAAAGGTCTCTAAAACATTTTGGGATTACATCAGTGCCTTTTACTGCAAGCAGGAATTGATTTATTGATAACAGGAAGATGTCTGCATGACATAGATATTTATGTCCAATGTGTCAAGCACTACTTTATGCCCTTCTACATTACAGGGCTTTGACCCTTCTTGAGATGCAGAACTAGAAAACAACTGTACCTGCGTTGAATCAGAAGCTTTGAGGAAACGTTGGTTCTTTCAGCGCAGCCTTAAGAATTCTTCCTGTGCTGATATGCACACTTTGTAGGAAAGTCTACTGGATGTCTTTGGTTTGCAGCAGCTAGGAGGCTGGAGCTTATTAGGAAATTATGTTATGTCTCCAGGCACTGAAAAAGTAAATTCTTACTAATGACTTGTTTATTGTAGTTATTATTCTCAGCATTTCTTCAGACATTTAGAAATAGATTATTTCTCTCTCGAAAAGTATAAAGCAATTTTTTTTCACTAAAGATACAAGTTATTTTGCTGATAAAGCCTGTATGAGATGTTGCAAAAGCCAAAAAATGTGTTCAGTACAGTTTTTCTACCTTCACAGTGTGTAGTAGAATTTTTATGTATGTTCTCATTATTCTTCCTTATTTTTTTAAGCTCTCACAGGCATTTGAGTAAATTTAAAGTATTTTTTCCTACAAAACTTTTAGGAACTTAGAAACATAAGACTGTCACACAATTTGTTGAAAGATGTTAAGTCTATAGTGATGGAGTTGGTTTTTTAAGAAATAGGAGGGGGTTTTACCTATTATTTGCCTAAAATTGTAGGCCTCTGTAAAACTTGCATCCAAATGCCTTCATACTGCACATCTGCAGATCACACAGAGATATCCCATTTTTTTTTTGTTTGTTTGTTGTGAAAAGCAACAGGAAATACCCTGTTGGCAGCTGCCATTGTTTTCTGTGTGAGTCTGTGAGGTTCTCACTCAGACAGTCTCCAGTTCAAGTCAAAACCTCAGGTTTTAATGATACATGATTAAATACAAAGGGGTTTTTGTTGGTTTTTTAATTAAATCTTAACTTGCTATGTTACATCCCAGGAATAAAATACTGCATGTGATCCTGGATGAATGCAGGACAAAAATCCTAACCCATATGTTTTCTTTATTTATAAAGATTAATGTAGACTTTATTTTATTTCAATAATTCGTGTTGACTCTTGAAGTTCCAAATATATTTGACTGTAGTAGTAATTTCTGAAAGCTATTTTAGCTTCTTTCTATCTGTCCTTCCTGCCTAATCTAAGTCAGTTGTAAATGCATGTGGCTTCAAAGGAAGGAGGAAAACAGCATAATGAAAATAGTCAATGTGCTCCAAAATGTTAAAAAGATGGAAAACTATTTAAAGAACAAAACATGTCTCAGGAGCTCGAGAATCACTGTGGACTGACATATGGTAATCGTATGTCAGCATATGCCTGTGCTGCTTCTACAGCATATCTCCATTTGCTAAATTCTATTTGTGGCCAAAGTTGTAGCAAGGAGATCAAGTTTCAATGCAGTTAGAAAAATGTACAAGCATGATGATATGTTTAACTTTTAATTTTCTGTAGAAGCAATCCCGCATATTTTTATTCTTTCCTTGTTCCTTTTTCTGATTTCAGAGACTATCCTGACACATATATTTACCCATCTCACCCCGTGTTAAATTCTCAGTATCGGGAAAGATGGGACCATCTCCGAGATTAACAAATATCTCTTCAAGTTGTGGTGGGGAAAAGATTCAAAAGATGCAGTGCATAGAAACATGTAGAATTAGAAGAGGGGAAACCGTTTCAGTTTCCTGCTCTAAATCTAGTAATTTAATAACCTAACCACTGAGTCATTGTGTGTATTTGTTTCTGGTTTCCAGAACACAGAAATCTCATTCTGAACCAAAGAAATCTCCCTTTGGAAAATTTTGCTGAAGTTAATGTAATTTTAGTTTCAGTTAAATAGAAATATTTTAAAAGTGCTGGGAAATTTCAGCTGCAAACTAGCTGTGAGATATGAGCTAACCCCAATTCTCATGTTGTTTCCTAACAAACATTCTTTCCTCCATCCCAAAGTTGAGGATAGATGCCTGTTTCAGTTTTAGCACACATGTTAAAGCGAATAAACTACATATTTGACTGTTCTGGCTACTAGAAAAGTAGGTTATTGGGAGCTGCAAATAATCTTGATGATTAACAGTGGTAATACTAAATATTATACATGGGTCTAAGATTTCTTCCATTACTGCAGTGTAAATGGAAAGCATTTTACTTAAGGATACTGCATGATAGGGAAATAGCTTAGAGCAAGAAAAGATACCAAGGGTGACACAGTGTTGTTTGAGGTACACGGATAAAGTAAACGGAGCACGTATTTCCTTTCTATCTGGAAACACGCAGTGAGGAATTTCAATTTCCAGTCAGACGGCCAGGCAACGGATTCTCCTCTCAAGATAAACCCAAAATAACTTTGCCAAAGGAATGTCTCTAGACTGATACTGCTACACTCCAGATGAGAAATTCCCCCGCATTTCTGAGTCTCAGGCATGGACGAACACAGCAGACTGGTGAAGCAATCATTTAATCACTCGGTTCCATTAAACGGGACACAGGATAGCTGCATGTGTCAAGAGCTAGAATAAGGCAAGCTACTTTTTACATGCACAGGTCCTGGGATTAGAAAACCACCACAATTTCTGCCCGAGGATTGCTGCACTGAAATCTCTTGGAGGTTTCTATCATAACCCAATGCTGTGGTGGTGGTTGAGGAGAGGCTGTGCAATGGTAACTGCAGTTTCTGCTTCACTGCATTACCTTGTAATGACATTAGCACATATTTTACATTCTGCGAGGGGAACGCTTCCCTCCTCCTCCCTGCCGCTTAGAAACAGTGAAAAGATGAGATCTGACACTTGAAAATGCTGTAGCGCCATGACCTCGCCGGGGTATAAGATGGTCTTAGTGGAGGCAGAAAATTCAGCTGCCTGAAGTACTTTTGCTTCGTCCAGCTAGTGTCCTACTGTCTGCAAAGCTGCTTCCAGACAGCAGTGCTTTGTTATTCACTTGACTTTACTAGCCCTTGTCAGAGTTAATTGGATTTGTGACATGGTCAGATGTTTATTTCTTGATTCTGTTGTCCCTTGCCTTACAGGACACATATGCCAGGGGAAACTACAGAATATCTAGCAAATACTAAACTATGAAGAGATACATAGACATGCTGTCCAAATTTTTAGGAGCTAAAATTTAAGGAAATGGGGGCTTAAAATATTTTTTTCCTCTAATTTATGACAATATCGTCTCTTAGCTCTGATTTATCACAATAATTAAAGCAGTTATAGAACTTTTTGTTTAAATATATCCACAGCTCTCTAGACAGTCAAATATCACATTCATTAATGTGGTCATGTATAAATGCCCAACTAAACCTTATTGTAGCTGAACGCTGTTTTGGGGAAGAATGCACATAAATCACATAAACACAAGGTTACATTTCTGGTAAAATCTCTTAGTTTATTAAGCATTTGAAAAACTTACTCTCTTCATGAAAGCCACTGCCTACAGTCATAATTTTATTATGCCTTCCTTTGTGTAATAACTTTTGGTTTGTATATGATTATAATCTCGGGCTGTATAATAGTTATTCCACAACTCACTTTCTAAATCTTTGCTACTATTACTGAGGTAGTATTTTGTAAATGTTTTAAAATACAATGAAAAAAGTGTTTATCAAGTTATTGATACCTCTAAATTATTTAAATCAAAAACAAAAAAAAAGAAGAGGACTTAATTTACAACTGCTACAAAAGGCATGAGTTTTGGCACCGAATCCCAGAGAAGGTTTTATTCTGAAATGCAGTCTCCCTGCTTACAGAAGTTCTGGTTGGATGAGAGGCCCACACGTGGCCTTAAAGAACAGATAAACACACACACTCACACCAGTCTGGAAGTCACAGCGGATGCAGTCTTTTCTTCAGGTTTGAAACAAGAGTAAATCAAACATGGCTTTGTGTACAAAGAGTGTGCAGAAATACCTGAGCATTCACTCACATGTCGGCATGAGCTAAATTTCACAGACGTTATATGAGAGTAAGAGCAGGGGGAGAGGGGGAGAGAGAGAGACAGATTGACAGAGCAGTTAAGCATGGGCTTAACTTTAAGTTTGTATCCAAATCCTCCTGAAGTCAACAGCTATGCAGTTGGAGCTATGCCAGGACGTAGCTGAAGATGTGACCATCAGAGTCTACTTTATGTAAGCGTGTTGTTATTAAGTTTGTAAGCAAAAATGGAGTTAGGCAGCTATTGATAACCTGAAAGTGTTGTGAAAAACATGTTGGCAAAATTTTTATATTGGCTAATGCAAGAGAGTAATAAAATCAAAGAGAAACTACTTGTCATCACATCAGCAAGAAACTGTGTATGACTTATTTCTATTTCATTCTAATTTTATTATTAACAGACCCCCAGTGCTTTCAGTACACATAAAGCTGGAGTAACACAGGGGCAAATCAATCGAGCTTGGTTTCATTTTGGACAGCTATTTGGAAGCATCTGCAAAATGCACAAGGCTAACCTCCACTCCAACATATTGTACTAGCTGAGAAACAGGAGAGGAATGTTTTAATTTTTTTTTCCTTTTAATTATAGTGCTTCCACCTTTTGTACTGATTTTGACAGGCCGTTGCTCCATTAAATAAGGCAGTGTTTGGTCCTTCAGTTCTTGCACTGTTAGATAACACTGTATAAGCCAAAAGACCATGCACCTAAACTCTAGACTCTGAAACTGTTACTCTGCCCCACTAGGAACTTCAGGAATGAGCTTACTACCTTTAGTATGGCAAGATATGAACTAAAATCACTAAGAAAATTTGCTGAAAAAGTTACTAAGCTGGAGAAATTTTTTCAGAATGCCATCTTCTATAGTATCATTGTTTCTATGTGCCAAAGTAATTACACTATTTTCTTATGCGCTACTGTATCATGTTAATTAAAAATTCTTCATTAAATTTCCTTGAGGGCAATCATAAAAAAGGTGTCATCTGCAGACAACAGTCTGTGAAATACTTGGTGCATCACAGTTCCTTCATTACATTCGTATGTGTCTTTCAATATCATTATTTAGCTTCAATAGAGTTGAGTTTGATTTATTTATTTATATGGCATCTAGTAGCAATCTACAAGCAACAGCTGGAGCAGAAAAAACAGTTCTTCTCCAACGCTGCCTATTATTGTGGAATTGATTTATTTTTGGAGTAGAGCTCCATTAGGAAAGATAAGTTTTCTAGCAAGCTATTCAAAATGCAGTAAAATATTAAAGAATTATCAGGAAAAGAAAGAAAAATTGCTTTGTGCACTTTTATTATTTATTAACCTGAGTTGGCACACACTTTTATACAAAGAGTTACGCACACCAGAATGCTCCATGCTCTTAAATTGTACTTTTCTCAGCCCTAAAAAGATAGGATAAAAACTACTAAGGTCAACAACCATGTACACACCAACATAAAGCTTATCAGCTTTTATTTATTCTTACAGTTCTTTTACAACACATTATTAATACCAAGGTTGTATCAACTACCATGAATATTTAACTGATTAAAGAATTGTGTGTCAGTCCACAAAATATTGCTGATGACTGATTGAATCTCAAATAAGATTAAATATTATTAAGGAAAAAAAAAAAAGAATGTCTGTTAAGATAAAAGGAAAGCACAAAACCTAATGCTGTGTCAGAAGCCAAATTCCAACTTAAAGAGCAACACTCCTCTAGACATGCTGTTGCATTTTGTGTCATTTCTTCATGAACTTCCCTCAGAAGCAGGACTGCTACAAAGCGATGTGTTAAAGGCACACATCCCTGCTTTCAGGTACAAGGCCCTCCTTAGTGACAGAAATAGGATGCCCACTTATGAAACAATTTCTTAAAGAACTACTGAAAGCTGGCACAAGCATTTCCAGGCCTGGAAGTTCCTTAGCTTCCAGCCCTGCCAGGAGGAGGCAGGCGGCACAGCACGTCACCCCAGGGTGACGGGGACCCTTTGGGAGGAAGTCCATCTGGACCCCTGCTCAGGAGCCTGCAGCCCCGCAAGCGCTGCCAGCCCTGACGAACAGGCAGCTGCAGCTCTTGGAAGGCTGGGCCACCTGCCAAGTGGATGGGTAGGGAGCTGGCAGGCAACCAGCATGTTTCTGGCAAAAATCTGACAGGCTTGGGTTCCACAAGATTTCTCTTTTATAACATAAGAATGCTACTTTCTCTGCACAACAAAATACTAAATAGTTTATGTTAGGAAGTGCATTTTGTACAAGTCCATTTTCTCCCTCCAAAAATACACGTTGAGTAAAATTTAACTTGATGGTTTGTTGTGAAGTTCAGATAAAACCAAACATGAAGCAATATGTACCTAATTAGAAGAATTAGTATTGAAATAAATAGAACCATACAATCTACCTGGTATGTTGTTGCTTGAGTAGTGCAATTTCTACAGGGCACTGTAGAAATTCTGCAATTAGTTCTAAGAAACACTGAAGTATCACAAGCAATGTATCTGCTTACCCATGGCACTTCCTCAGGCAGACCAGGGCCACACGCAGGCAGGCATTGACTGTAACAAGGGGTTAAAATGTAACTCTCCCCAGTTTTTGTTGACTTCCCTTAGCTAGAAATAGTAAAAGGATAATGTGATTTCCTGATATAGCTCAGTATGAAGTTGTCTCAACACAAATTTTAATCTGTATTTTAGACATAAATTAGCACATATTAATGTTAATGGAGTTATATTGCTTATTGTGTCTGAGCTAGAACCTGCAGAGAACCTTCAGCTTGGGTTGTGCAGTCTGCTTACATATCTAGAAGGGCAGGAAAATCTACAGCCCTCCTACTGCCAAACAGCACAATAATTAAGTAATTAATCAGCAACTACTTAGCTCTTGAACTAGCTAAGCTAAAGAACCCTAGCAGCCTTTCTGTGTAAAATATTTTTGGGGATTGAAGGCTGAATCCACACTGATGAATCCAATATTCCTTCTGCACTTGTGTCAGTGCTTTACACTCTGACAGGGTGGCTGGCAAGCCACAACCCAAGTTCATATTATTCAATATTCATATACTGCTTTACAGTCAGGAGTTCACTATAAGGAATGCTGACAGAGTTGTCCCTTGTGAGTACCTACATCTCATTGTATTTGGTTTTCAATATTCCCCCTTCAGCTTAAAACAAATGCAGGTTTCATGCACCCAGCTAAGTATTAATTAGCCCGATGCCTATCACTTGGGGGGAAAATAACTTTATGCCATGCCACATTCCTTCAGCTCTTACAAGTGCAAGGACCAGTTTCAGCTGTTACATGCACTTGAACTTCTGCTTTTTTTGTACAGGAACCTAAACAATCTGTTAAGGAAGGTAGGAATCACTGTAGCAAAGAATCACTGTCCCATTCTGTCCTTTGACAGCATGTATGATATCCTTTTGTAACCAGGAATTTCTGTTGTACCCGTACAAGACTTCCGAGAGAAAATATCTGGCAAAAGACAACAAAAAGTGCAAAGTCTTGTCTCAAAGTTTCCATTTTATGTATTACACAATTTAACTTCCTTGATCAAGGAAGGTGGTGAAGGTCAGCCCTTCTTCCTTGGCAGCCAGCAGGAATAGAGGCAGTCAGTACACATTTTAATGTGCTGCTGTCTTGTGTGCTCTCCGGAGCATCGAGAGACACTGTGCATTCCCTGTAAGGCTTCCACTGTGATGAATCTCATCTCTTTGGCTGCCTTCCTAATAACACCTAGCAGCATCCAGCATACATGCTCATACTGTATTAGAATATAACAATTTTGTATATGTGGAAAAGAGACATTTTCTGAAGTCAATGACTGCAGCTAGAAAAACCATATCCAACAGAAAGGACTGCAGACCACTTGTGTAAGTCACAGCCTTCTCTTCAGAGGAGGGCACCTCTATTTCATGAATTGATATTAAGCTGAATTTCTTCTTCCACTTTGTATGTTCTTGGATACTGACATTTTTCATGAGACAAAGCAAATGCTGATCCTCTACAGGCTGTAAGGGAAAACAGCTGCTAGTTAGAACTGGGGCATTGAGAGCACTTGGTCAACCCAGCTTCATAGAAGGTTTAAGTACCTCCAGACTGTATCACATCTGTCAAAGCAGCAGCAAATACAACATAAAATGTAGAGCAGGTCCAATTTTTAGTGTGTCAGTAGAATCAGCCTGCAGTTATTTTTAACTGCCTTGGAAAGCTTAGCAGGCAGATACAGTTAATCCTTTAAAGGATTTGCAGGTATTCATAGCTTAATAAGTAAGTATAGTGGATTAAGCCAATAGAAGATTGTAGACAGTCAAAGACGACCTTTACATGCTAACATTCAAAAAATAAAGAAACCAGTTTCTTTTACATAGTTCTTTCCTGACGATCGCCCTCAACTATCAGTATGTGCCAGAATCCCATACAGTGAAATATGAAATAAAAATGTTAGTCGTTAACATCAACATGTGTGATATTTAAGCTATCAGGAAGCAGTGAGTTTCTGTCGTCTTCTATTTCCATTATCCTATAAATGCTTTGAAAAGCAGAACTGCATCATGAGAATTAATTCAAAATACATCTACTCATGTAATAAATGAATAATAAAACTGAAATGGTAAAATTCATTTCAGGAAGAAGAAAAAAGGCTGAATAATTTTTATAGGTCAGATTTTATATTGCTTGTAATCTTTTTCAGGATTCACTGACACAGGCTTAACTGAGAGATGTCGGCCTTCAATATATTCATAAACAATGTGGAAAAGGACACACATAATAAGACAAAGGAAAAAAAATCAGATGACACAAAACTATTAGGCTGAGGAAATCTAGGGCTGGCTATGAAAAGCTTTGGAGGTGGTTCAATACTGAATGGGTGATAAAATGCCAGAGGCTATTCAGTGTCATTAAGTGCAATGCACATCAAGAAGGGAAGAGAAAATACACATATATGTATATACATGGGTTGTCAGTATCACCAGGAAAGAAATCTGAAAACATCTGGTGCTTAAAAGAACAAACAAACCTGGGATTTATTTTAAAATTAACAGAGAAATACATGAAAAATCTGCCCTGTAAACATTCAGGACACAGACACATCAGGAATACTATATGGAGTTTTAGTCATTCCATTATCAGAAAGGTTTTAATAGAATTAGAAAAATGTCTAGAGAAGAATATGAGAGCAATGTACTAAATCATGAATTTTATTAAAAAGGTGAGCTGGGAATAGTTATTCACTAGTTTTCACAATATAAATATTGGAAGGCATGCATTTTTTTTTTGTAATAATAAACTACAAAACTACTTGCATTAGATATGGTGAGGCACAAATGGTACATGGATCAAAAAAATCATGACTTCATTGATTCAGCAGTTCTATTCAGTAGGTCAGCAGTGACTACTAAACAAAAGAGTCTCCTAGTCACTGAAGCCCTGAAGAGCATGATGGAAAAATCACTGTAAGCACGACTGCCTCCATTTTTTCCATAAGTACCTACTTACTAGCTTAGGTAGACTTTTCATCTGGCTGAATTCAGCAGTTCTCGGGTCCTCACGACTAGAATGACTGAAATCATGGTGTGTATTGTTTGGCATATTGTTACAAGAAATTTGGCCAAGAGCTCCCTGGTTCTATCACCGCTATTTAAAAAGAATCACGATAAAACGAAGTTGCTTAATTAACTGTACAACTGAAGCAGCCTAATTCCCTACACATTTTTAAGGTTATATACTCTGGCTACCAGACAAACCACTGCTTTAATACCTCAACTGTGTTAACTGAAGTATAGTTGAAATATATGTAGATAAGACATACATGAAAGATAAGAGCAGAAAATGACTCCACAAGGTTATAATTAGGACCCTGCTCTTCCCAGATGATTCAATAGGGGGATGTGTTGTTGACCCTGACACTTGAACAGAATTGTGAGACATAGGAACAGAGGACTAGAAGGGAACTCCTGAATCACTGCAAGCACTCAACTCTTACACTTGCAGTTGTATCACTTAATTTTTTTTAGAAACTGACCAAAGTCCCTTTTGTAACTACTCCATCAGGTGGCAGTCCCAGTGTCTCTCCCCTGACAGAAAATTCTCTTTCATTTTTAGCCTCAGTGTATTCCTAGTCAGTTGATGACTTGTGCTCTTCTACTAACACAGTCCCTTGGTTTAAACAGAGCTTTACCTCTCTGATGGTGCGTTCAGAGAAGGAAATCATATCGTCTGTTAGTACTCATTTAGCTTGGCTCATCGAGGCAAGCTCTTTTGCAGCACGTCTCTCCTACCATGGTATGCAATGTGAAGAGGTCCCAGCTGGCTGTGACACCAGGCCAGTCAGTGCAGACACTGCAGACATTCTACACCCGCGTGCTCCTGGTGCCAAGAGCCGTGCAGATAGGTTAGCACATTCCTTTCAGGCCAACGTGCCCTGTCACCGAGGCAGCCAGTCTTCCTCAACCTGTATTCAGAGCCAAACTAACGTGGCTGCACTAATTCACTTCTGGAGGTAGTTTAGTGGTGGTTAGATCAATTATTTATATACTATACTTCCCCGTGTAGTGTAATTACACTCCTAGTCTCACACTGCACACTTCTAATCCCAAGCTCTTTCTCCTCACTGACTCCGTACTGATTTGCCTTTCTGGAATGCAGAATTTCCATGGAACAGTTTTTCCATACATCTCAAAGTCTATGATAATTTTTGACATGCAAACTGAAAAGATTTTCAGCGTTTGTACTGATGGCTTTGCTGGAATGCTGAGCCCTACTACAATGACTCTGAGACTTAGTGACAACTCTATTATGAGAATGACATCACTTCTTATCATTTAGGAGGAAACATCTCCTTAATATAGTAGTGGCAGATAACTGACATCACCAAGTTCCTAAGAGATGCCTGAGAAGGGAAGAAAGGCAGTTAAAACAGTAGGAAATTAAGATTGACAGCACACTTGACAATGGTTCTGCACTTTTTAAGAGCAGTCTATCTTAATTTCTCACACGTTCCAATCTTTCCCCTGTACAATCCAATTTGCTTAGGTAACCTGGACATCTCTCCCTCCTCATGGTTTCTCTGGCTCTGTTCCACACTGCAGATTTGTTGCTGCAAGTCACTCCTACTAACAGACACTGCACAGAGAACACAGTTTCAGGAAGTCTACCACTTACCTCACTGAGTGCTTCGCTGTCACGTCAGCACTTTTTCTGAATTCAGGAAGGGCAAGGGTCTAGGAGTGGGAATGAGAGAAATTGCTTAGGCAATTCTATCCTGACACAAGCATGAGGGAAAGACCAGCACAAAAATCAACATAAACCTTAAAAAAAGATTTGAGGGCATAAAAGGGCTCCAAAACACAGGGATACTGTAGGAAGAGCTTTATCCCAGAGCGAATGAAACATAGTATGGAATCACTTGGGTGGGAAAAGACCTCCAAGATCATTGAGCCCGACCATTTACTTAACACTGTAGACACTAAATCATGTCCTGAAGTGCCACAACATAAGAAGCTCCTGGACCTTGATGGCCTAGAGTGACTTGGGGGGTGGGAGGATGAGGGCCATTCATGTTTCATAGATGACTAAGAAAGGGGCTGTGAAAGACAAAGTAGCTTAAGAGAAAGGACACACTGAAAAACATTTAAAATTAAGATTTTGTTTTTTTCAAAATGTGTGGCCTTCTGCAGAAATTTAAATTTAGTTGTTGAGTATCACCACATCATAGCTGTGTATGCATATTTATTCTTATGAAAGGATGCAAAATAGTACTGAAGTTGAATATGCAGCCAATATGTATTTACCCCAATAAGAAACCATACGATGTTCACCTTACAGTAATTCACACTCTAACATATATTTTGAAAATCTGTAACACATATCTCAAATCAGACTATGTACTTAGAAAGATCTGTGTTTGATTAGCAGAGGAAGCAGGATAGTGGTACTTCCTCATTCCCTTTCTGCCATCCTAATGTCCTACTGCCATTGTACCTAGCGTCTGCGTTCCTCACACATTGAAGAAATGAATGAATATGAGGAAACAGCCTGCAGGAAGCAGTCTGTGCTTGACCATCCTTTCATGCTTGTTTTGCTTTGTGGCAATACCTCCGGCTTAACAGGGGTTTCACTTGATTTAGTTCAAGTCAAGGGAAGAATCAGCCCCTCGATGTGCCTCACCTGTCCAACATGGCCTTAATATTCCTGACTGACCTTCTGAATGCCTGTCTAAAGGCAAAACAGAGCAACTGGAGATTTCAGATGCAATCTGAATGTAATGTGATGTGAGCCAGACAAATGCTTCAACTGATCTTGATCTCTATCCAAAACATGGAACACTGCATCAATAAATATCAATACTCATTTCAAAACCTTCAGAGTACTTAGCTAAAATACTTTCATTGTATTCATACAGTCAAGTGTTAGCAAATTTTCATCTTAAAGATAGATGCTGCATTGGCAGTTTGCGAAGATTTTAGAGAAAAAAATTAAACCAAACACAGGAACCCCCAAAGACAGAGTGCTGGGCAACTATAAACTTTTTGGGGAAAAAACCACCCCTGATTTTCTTAGAAAACATGTAATGTTGAATAAATCAAGAATTTTTCTTTCCTTTCTTTGGTACTTTTACTCACTCAGGTATTCTTGCTGTGAATCAGTTTCATAGAACAGTACTTCCCTGAATTAAGATTTGATCCTTTTTCTTTATCCTGTCAAGATTCTTACCAAAGTAATGAGAAATTGTTTTTATCATCCACAAGATGAAAGATTTATTCCTTTCTTATGAGTAAATAAATTTATAAAAACATCAGTTAATCCTCAGCTACATCCATAGACCTGCTCCCATCATACAGAGATTAAGAATTAAACAGAGGCCTTTCCCTGGAGTGTAGCATCACTGAGCAAAGGGCAGGGATAAGAACCTGGGAGGGTGCCATGAACGGGACAAGAATGGAGCATCTGTTCCTGTGTGGATTTTTCTCTCCTCCCACACATTAAAGGGAGAGATGCTTATGGAGTGTGCACAGTGTTTATTTTTAACCAGTCAGGCAAAGGGCCATGATGGCTCTGTCCCATTGCTCTGTTCATCTCAAGGACAGCTACAAACGCCTGATGCTGAGATCTGATGTTCTCCACTCATGCCCCTCCCTTTTCTTTAAATGTTGCTTTATAGGTTAAAAATGTGTCTCCACAATACATATTCTTGGCACTCTGCAGGCAGTTCTGTTCGTTGTTTTTGTGCATCACGTCTCTTAATACAACACAAGGATAGATCTCGCCAGGACTTAAATAAAAGCCAAAAACCCCCCAAAACAATCAGGCTTCCTTCCACGCTAAAGAACCTTCATAACTCTGTTTACTGAATGTATTATTTCGTTTAGGTTAGCTTTCAAGTGAGAACTCTCAACTCTCATTGCCAGTATTTTGCCTCTCATCATATTAATAACTTTTTCTTGGTTTTCTGTTAGACATCCTAAGACATTTTAAGGCTATTCTAAGGCAGTTCTTCATATTGCCAATCTTTGTTCATTTTCTGTTTGGGCTATGTTTTTCTATCAATTCACAGAGAGTACAGTACAGGTTAGTCATACATTCATAACTTGATTACACTAACCAAAATCATCCATTTATGCAGTTCTGAGGAGGAGGGTGATTTTACCAGGCAATTTTATTGAAAAGGACATCATCCTCACCACAGACATTATTCACAGCAAGAGTAATATGGAAAAGAATATCCTCCTCCAACATATGAAACAACATACCACTAAGTTAAAATAGTCATTTCTAACCCAGTAGTTTAAGGAAGTGCATAATATGTATTTTTGAACTCTGTAGGGCTTCAAAGACTAGACTGTGAAAGGGAAAAAATGAAGAAATCATATTTATCACTCTTATTTTGCAGTAAGTGGAAGATATCTTATTATTCCTACTGAAGACAGAGTAAACACCAAATTTTTCACAGATACCTTGAGACAACATGCATGAAGTAGCTACCACACCACAAACACAGATCCTTGTTTTATGTTAGCCTATCCAAGCAGCCATGCCATCTGGCAACCAAAAAGCCACCATAAAGAAAACCAGCTACTTGAGAAACAGTCATTCAGATCCCTGAGGTAAAGAACTCACTGAAAAAGCAGAATTGTAAACAAAACACAAGGAGGTGCCTGCTGCTGACTGCCTCTACAGTAATCTGAAATATTATTCATTCATGTATATTTTTGCTGAATAAGCAGTATTGTATTAAAGAACCAAACAAACAAACAAACATACAAGCAAAACAAACAACCTGAGATATTTCTCTCTTTGAAGAAATTCTCCTGCTCAAACCAATGGAACAATTGTACTTGCACCACGTGGCCCTGAAAGAGCAGAATGTGCCTTGAGAGGGAATATACCTGGTCTCCCAATGGAAGAAAAGGGCACTCAGATCTTGGCTGATCAGACCCTCCATAGTTACCTGCTATAAATACATAGTAAGCACATATTTTTAATCATCAATGAGACATGTAGAGCACATTTTAAATCTCACTGATTCCAAGTAAATTTAAGGGTGCACTTAAACATATGTTTAAGATGCTCTGGTAACAAATTTAGATTAAAGAAATAAAACATTGTCTATGTGAAATAAAACAGTTTTTGTCTCCTTTGCAGCAGACCATAACACACTGCTTCACAGTTAGTTAGCCCTGCACATTCTTAGAAATGTACAGTGCAGTATGTAGAAAATAAATTTAAAAGTAAGTGGTATTTTGCTGCATGGTCTGCAGAGCTTATATTACCAACCAGCACAAACCATGACTGGATGAATAACGAGATTTATACTTAGTCAAATGAAAAACAGAAATGCGATACACAAAACTGGTCATAGTCTAGCATTTCTTATGGATTAATCCCAGTAAGGCTCCTGAGACATATTTGTTATTCTTAAGTATTATCTATACAGTTTATAGTAACAAATTTCAGCATACAAATTAAAATAATAATTCTGTGCTGAAGTAATCCATTTGCAAATTGTGCTATTGCAACTATTCTGGTAAGTCATGCAGTGTTTTTTCATTTCTTGACAGAATAACTTGAATGTTGTAAACAAGATCAGTAATTCACTTTCAAGATTAAGTTTCAGATGACTGGCTGTTAATACGACATAAAAGCCACTTTCAGAAATCATTACCAATTTCATGAATGCTCTCTGAACATTAACTGCACACAAATTCTGATCAGCAAATAATGACAAATCACCCAGTCTTTCTCTTTTAAAGGCTTAGTTTTATATTTCCGAATACATTACAGCCAAAGGCAACAAAACATCTTTTTGGAAATTTTATGTATTCTGCTTCTTCACTGCTGCCTTTTCAAAGGGAAGCTTTTTGCCCAGCGAGCTACAAGTATGTATTGAGCACAGTGACCTTTATAATTTTGATTTCAACAACAAGGTCAACACTGCTAAGAAGCCAGTTTTGCCTTAGAGGCAAAAGTCTCTCTAAGAACCCAAACAGGATCTTTTAAATGTAATTGAACTACAACAATTCATTTCCATGGGCTTATGAGAAAAAAAGCCTTCTAAATTTGCAACCAATTTTATAGTATTTGGCCACTGACAATAGATGCAGACAGGGAAGCTGGACCATTACTTTTTGAATTTCATACACTGCTAACTCAGACAAAAGTTTTTATGTGAAGAGAGACAGGCAACAAGGAGCCCCCTGTTAAGAACAAGCACAGCATAGTCAAAACACATCAGAAAGTGAAAAGGCACAGAATGTGAGAGAAACCAAGACTCCACTCCTGGGATCACCAGCCAGCTGTGCACAGGAGGTGTCTTTCCCTGCCGGTGCCTCCTTGGTCAGCACAGCACAGCTGACACAGCTGACTCCCTCCCAGGGTCTGCGCTTTGGCATCGCCCCAGGGCAGCTCACAGAGGGGGGGAGACTCTGCCTGTATTAGGAAATTACATTATTTCACCAGCGAGATGCTGCTGCAGTTTACCCTTGTGCATGTGTGCAGTTCAGCTGTTGGCAGTGCTGCTTCCACTTAAAACTGTTGTAACGATTGTTAGCTGAAAAAATGTTATTTCTCATCATAGTTGACAGACCTGTTTCTCCATGACCTTTGTACTGTGTAGTCATACCTATCTCTGCAAGTGTAACAGCCACTGAGTATAGCACGATATCAAATCAAAAAGTTAACTTTAACTTCAAAACTTACAATTTGATAGTAGGGAAGACCTCACATTTCATGTCCTTGGCTAAATAGCTACAGGTTGGGTGAGGTAGGAGAAAATGAGGCTTTTATGTTTGCTAGGCATCATTACCATCCATTCCTGTTCACAGCTACATTTTGGAAAATGCTACATGGAATGGTTGTTCCTATCTATTCACAAGGTCATTTTGCTAGACAGAACTTATTTAATTGGGTAGGAAAGGAAAGAATGTGTTACTGATTTCCCCCCCCCGCTTTTCTACAGTTGCTTCATTACAGCTTTCCTAAATTTCCTCTTCCTAACATGCTGTACAGCTATCTCTATGAATAATTTAATTGAGATACTCTATCAGCACACTGCAGCTGATGAAGGCTTGATTCTCTCACCGTTTGTGCTTCCATCCTGATTTGTGTGTAACCTAACCTGAGAGCATGATGACCAAGCATTTCCATTTTCACTTTCTCCTCTGCAGCTCCCGAGACAGAAATAAAATGCAGAGGGGGCCGCATAGGAGGGGGGAGGGATGCCTTCTGCTAAAGGCAGAAAACACCTCACACAACCATCATCAAAACTTCATGTGTGACACTCTGGTAAGTGAATCCTCAGGGAATTTTAACTATGCACATCCCTTCATAGGTACACTGCAAAATCCTCCACGACAAAGGGATGAGGCAGTGAAAGCCACCTTAAAAAGACTCCAGAATGAATGGATATCAGGGGAAGGAGGAGGGGAGAAAGAGAAGAGGTGGTCTCTCTTTCACTGTGAGTAATCCTGGGTAGCTTTATAATCACCAGATTTTTTTTTTTCCAGATAGCAACATTAGCCTCTATAAAAGTAAAAAAGCAGGAAAATTGCATCATCTTTTCTCAGCATCAGTATGTCCCTAATTCAGCACAAAGCAACAAGCTTTTATTATCATTCGTCCTTGTAGTCATTTATTTCCTACTAACTTTCACATATTTAAATATTACTTCTGCCATCTACATTCTAGTTTCAGAAAAGTCCTAGGGTTATATTATTTACATATATCAGTCGAATATAGTTCACATATGAACAGTATGATAAGGAAGATAATTCAAAATAACAAGCAACATAAAGTAGTTTAAAACTCTCCTTACTTTCAGTGCCTCTGCAAGTGAGGTGTTTAAAGCTAATTCATAAAATTTCAGTGATTTTCCACTTTTTAATAAAGTTTCACAAAAATCTAAAAACCACACACCAGGATAAATAGCAATCCATTTCTTATATTATATTAAAAGCAATGTTACCTCTTTTGATTGAAGTAGGTGGCTAAACTTTGGATTCTTAGAAGTTGTTTCTTTTGGGAAATGCATTCCAGAATCTGGTGGGGTTCTTTGTGTGTTTTTCCCTTTCTCATAGAACATGAAGTCAACCTGCAGCTAAGCTGATCTGTTTACTGTCACTGAAAAGGCATTCCCATCCCACTCTTTCCAAAATCAAACGTCACCTTTCTTCTCCCCTTACTCTCCAGTCAGTTCTGTTCCCCACCCATTGTATTGGCTCTGCCACTTGCCAAACAGTTTCCACAAGCTGATTCAGCTCATTAAATTGGAAGTGTTATTCAGCCATTCCAGTAACCAATTTTTCTGCCAATTTCATAATTTAAATCAATTGACCCAACAGTGATGAACACTAGAGATAACAGGTGAAGGCACTTCACAGCAGGTCCTAAGGAGGCCTTGCAGGGTCATGCAGAAAGTGTTTTTTCTTGGCAGCTTTTCAGCAGCATTCCTCTATTCAGTGGTTCTTGTTTACCGGATAATGCATCAACACCAGAACTTTGCCAGTCTTCTGCACCTACATTCTGTCCACAACAAAATACTTCTGATCAATACCTGTGCATCTGTTGTGACAGGTGCCTCTAAATCAGCGTATGGCTACCGTCATTTCACTTATTCTATACCTGAAGAACCTGAAAGAAATACACTTTCATGAATGGTGACCTACATGTTACAGCACCTGATCGCTACTAAAACAACAAACACGTGAAAGAAACGTCTGTATTTTGGGTTGCAAAGCAACAGAAAGCCATTGAGAGAAACACATGGCTAAGAAAAACAGATTTTTTTTTTCCCCGTTTCAAAATACTACTTAAAAATCAGTGTTTTCCGGGAAAAAGAAAATCAACACAGCAGCAAGAAAAACAAAAGTACGAACTGCTGGCACACGTAAGTCGCTAATACAGCCAATACCTTTCCGTATGCCCAGAGTCTCTGGGAACGTGCATCCTTTGTTTGAAAGAGAGGACACAAGGAAACATCTCCTGCGTTAGGTTCTCCCTGAATTCCGCTGAAGGGACAAAACTCACCCACTGAATTTTTACAGAATTTACAGCCATTCACGTGTTACCCTAGGAAACAAATAAAGACAGGGTTGGCACGCTTGCTTGCTTCTTCTGGAACTTCCAGCCAAAGTCGAGCTGTCAAAATGATGGTGATGTGACCCATCCTTTCCGAGTTCTGAAGCGATACTCGTGAGAGAAGACCAAGTAACGAGGCCTCCTGGAGAGGATGAGCACCCTGTCCTCCCCAAAAGGCACATCTTGCTCTTGAGCCGCACTTACTTCTCTTGGACGCGAGGTGCTTCCTTCGGGGCTGGGGCTGCCCAGGGAGCAAGCGGCACAGCGCAGCCCCCTGCCCACGGCAACACCCCACACAGGGCAGCGGCGCTGGAGGCAGCCGAGCCGAGAGCCGCTCGCCGCTC
>VZTA01008745.1:308972-341450 GCA_013398855.1 Mohoua ochrocephala | reverse complement strand
CCGCCCCGCCCCGCGGACCCGGGCGCGCTAGCCGCCGCCGCCGCCGCCCTCGGAGCGCCTCGGTGCCCTGCGGGGGGCGAGGGGAAGGGGGCTGGATAATCCCCCCCGCCCCTGCTGGCGCTTAGTCCCTCTCAGTCACTGAGCTGGGGGGGGGCACCTCCCCTTGGCAGTGGCAGCTTCTGCCCTGCCCCCCGCCCCTCATGCCGTAGCCCCCCCCATCCCCAGGAGATGGCGAGGGTGGGGACCGGGAGGAAGCGGGAGACCCTTCCTAAGCGCTGTCGTCTCTCCGCGCCAGGTCCTGCATCCTCAGCGAGGTGTCCACGCGCTCCCGCTCTAAGCTGCCTTCGGGGAAGAACGTCCTCCTGCTGGGTGAGGAAAGCATCCTGATCCCTCTGTCTTCTCCTCCGCACGCTGGCTGAGAAAAGCATCCCGATCCTTCTCCCATCCCCGCCGCACACAGGCTGGCTCCTGAGCCCTCTCTTGGGCGCCTGGAGCTTCCCTTGTTTAGCGCCCCAAGGGAAGAGGGGGGTGATGGGTGGCAAGGCGCTGTCTTAACCCTCCCGCTTCCTCCCTTGCATGGCTTCGCTTCATTTTGGAGATGCAGTGTCCACAGATGCTTTAGATACGCCCCTCATCGTAGGTACCTCGCCATAATACCCTCACTGTCCTTCCCCCGCCCTGGCTCCATAGGTGGAGAATGCTTGGATGGGGAGCTTTTATTGTCTGTCTCCCCCGTGAGCGTTGGCTTCGTGGGGCGTGCGGCTCCCGAGCCCTCCCTCGCTGGAGCCGGCGGTGCCGCTTTGCCGGCGCTTGCGGTGTGTCATGCGGACACAAAAACTGCTTCCGTGGCCCGAGCGGCATCAATGACGGTGCTGCCTGCGGGCCGGAGGGCGGGGAGGGCCCGGGGAGGGCCGTACGGGCGTGCGGGCTCTGCCCTGCCCACTCGCACCCAGCGTGGCGGCACCAGCGGCAGCGCTGCCGCCCCGGCATCTCCACCCAGGGCCTTAGTCCAGCCTGGCCCTCGGCAAGGTGAGAGGTGCGGAAGGGGACTTTGATAGGGCGGTAATGAGACACCCAGCTGCAATTCACTGCTGAAGGAAAGAAGGAAAATGATACGTCAGAATTAAAAGCTTCATGGAGGAGAGAGAGAAATGGATGCTCTCAAGTGTGTGTGTATGGATATATTGTTGCTATTATTATTAGTGTGGTGGGTTTCTTGGGTTTTGTTATTTTGTTTTGGGGTTTTTTTTTCTGAAAGGCTATTAAATATTATGACCAGTAGACAACATAATGAGTCCAAGTGTATTGATTTATAACTAGCTGCCTCTTCTACTCCTTTTGCCAACCTCCCTGTCCCCAGAAAGATCCGTGTTAATGTTTGGAAGCAGGGTTAAAACTCAGTAAAGACATTAATGCAGACTCTGTGTACACTATGATTCTGCGTAGTCTTGTGGTTTATACCCTCTTGAGGTTTTTCAAGTTAGGCTTTTTTTTCCCCTCCATAATCCTAAAGCAATCACTGTGATCCTTTTCTTCCTGTTTTGATAAGCTGAGTGGTTACTTAGAACTGACTCGGAAGGAGAAGACTGTGCAAGGATGATAGGATGGTCTTCTGAAGCTCTTACAAGACTTACTACCCTTTAATTTGTTGCTTTGTACATTATGTAATTAAGTAGGATATTGAGATTGGAAGTTGCAGTGATATTAAACAACGGAAAGATTTCGTAACGATTGACAGCTTTTTATGTGACACTTTGAAACTAAATTGGATGAGTGTCCTTGTTGAAGTTGGAAGATTCTTCTTCAAGCTGTGATCCTTGTCAAGAAGATTACACTCTTTGTTTTTCCTCTCTCTTCATAGTCAGGTAATCCTTAGTGCTCGGTAACTGGAGACTGCTTCCTTCAGAGCTAGAAAGGATATCATAGATTTTTTCCAAATGCTCATTTAGTTTGCGCTGTTCAACCTGTTGTATATAAGTTTTCTTTTTTACCATTTACGTGCAGCTTATAGAATGGATTCATGTAATACCTTTTTTTCCTTTATTTGACTGATGCATTTTTTGAAAAATGTGTAGATTTGTAGAAGAAATTCCAATTCTTGCTTAGAAATTGTGTTTTCTAGAAGGCCTTGGTCCTTCAGGGACCAGGGGGAGAAAAACCCCCAAACTTGGCATGTATTCAGGAAAAAGAACATCAGATCTGAGGACTGGCCAGTGAGGACCATGACCATGTGTTTTATGAGACTCCCTAATCCTTTTTGTTCGCTTGCAAGTCATGATGCTGCTCCTGAAGCCCACTGGCACAAGAAAAGGAGAGGTCTTGTGTGTTCTGTATTGGACAGATTCAAGATGTGAAGTTCTGTCTGGGTTCTTGAGCTGTGTGTTTGCAGTTTCTCTGTTATCTCACATTTCCTCTGTGTTCAAGCTTTGTTCCTTTAGATAGTTCTGTCCTAACTTTTTTTACCAATACAGATCACTTCTTGCTGTGATTATTTCCAGTTTCTTTATACATTCAGTACTGTTAAGCAAAAGGCGTAAAGCTGACCAGCATCTTGATGGTTTTCGCTCAATTTGTGGCAGGCAAATATTTGCTGTAGAAACAGTCATATTGGTCAAAACTTGCCAGATGAAACATGATTTATAGTAACAAATGAGTGCTTATTTTCAATACAAACTGCATTAAAAAAAAAAACCCTTAGGCCTCCTACATGTCATGGCCCCACCCTGAAAAAACAACTGGAAAAACCCACCATGTAGTGTTCTTTTGTTTGCCAGGACAAGTTTTCTAATTTGCCTACAGTGTTTATATTTTTCAAATAGTGCCTATAGTTGTGTGCCTAGTTGTTCTGAGAACCTGTCTGTGTCTGGCATGCTAATTCTGCTATTTCAGTATTTATTTTTAGCTGTGTTAACATCTCATTTTTAAGAACCTGGAAAGCAGTTGGAGTTATCACAGACATAACTAAAGGAGATTGGAATGCCAAATGTTAATCTCTAGATATGGCACATAGTTTTTTGAAGGTTAATGTATAATGTTGATAATCATTTGGTCAAAATCAGCCCAAAATTAATTGATTTACAGTTTTACTTCTCCAAAGTTGTTTCACTTGCAGACATTTTTTCAATAACTATTTTTGTTTAAACTGATTGGCACCGCATGTGGCGTGAAAGCTTCTCATCTTTCTGTTCTTGTATGAACAAATAATAAAAGCACAAGCTTTTCTAAACTTTACTGTAAGTCCCTTATGCTCTGATTCCTAGGCAGTTTTGTCATAGTGGCTATGGCTATCTTGTTTAGCAAACTATGCCAGGAGAAAATGTAAAATGTCCATGCCTTCTGAAGGAAGTTGAGTGCTCTCATTGACATTTCTAGCTACTTTTTGCAGATAGCCAAAGCAGTGTGTTTTTGTTGCTCTTGCTTCATATTTTTCTCTCTTTTTTTTTTTTTTTTTTCTTCTTCTTCTGGACTGTCTTCTGCTCACTTGTGTAATAAAGGTAGTTGATCACAGGAGATGGTTTTTGTGATGGGAAAACCGATGTATGTAACTGGGAGCTCTCTTGTTCATTCCCTTTCTGATATATCAGCGAGTGGAGTAGAGGGGAGCAGCTGACAACTCACCATTGCAGATTATGGATGGAATCCACAGTGCTGTAGAATGTGTGAAGGCTTGGATTCAGAGACCTGAACTAATCATTTTTCCAATAAACTGCAGCATGCATTCAAGCAGTAATGTTCAAAGTCATTCCAGGATGCACCAGAACACAGGCTCCCAGCTGGCAAGTGAATTGAATGGTTGTTTTCTATCTGGCTTTGTATTTCACACATTCCTCTGTCTCTGAAGCACAGTATATTCTTTGCCTGCAATTTTAACAATTTCAAACCATCCAGTGACGCTCTCCTGTCTCTCTGTGTCTGTACTGCACAGTAATGCTTCTACTGAATCGCTGGTGGGTTTGGGTTTTTTATGCATTTTACTCCACTCGATGATAAAGGCTTTGAGTTTAATGGGCGATGAGAGTTCAACTGCCTCGTGTCCACATTTCCTCTTTACCCCAGACATCTCACTTCCCAGGGCTGGGCCTGTTTGTTTGAATCTTGGAGCTGTGCTCCTGTCCAGAGGCTTTAAGGATGCTTGCAAAGAAGCACAATCCACAGCTAATTTACAGGTACACTTTTCTGTGTGTACGTGTACCATTTTCTGCAATAACAGCCATTCCCAATGTATCTTCAAGAGCAGGTTTAGCTTGCTGCTTTCTTCTAGTGGACCTGTGGAATTTAAAGGACTTGAAAATTAAGTTTTGATACAGCAGATTTTCGTGAGAGTATAAAACCTGCTTACTTAAATTTGTACTCGACGCCATAAAAATTAGTTTTCCATTTTATTTTTTCCTGTTGAAATAGCTGACAGCTTCATTGTGATCATTTAATCATTGAAACTGATAAAATACTGTTTGTTCATGCTGTCCATATTGTTAATCTCAAATATTTTAAATTCCCTAGTACTGCAGAAGTTAACTCAGAAGGTTTCTTTTCGTCCTCTTCTTGCAACTAATTCACCTTCTGCAGGCAATGAAAGCCTTCCAAATGTAGTCAAATTGTGTTTAGGTCAGCAGAGTTATGCTTCTAAAGTGTCAATTGTTTTGATGGGGCATTGACCTAGATAAAATTCTAATTGCTTGTTTTGTAGCTACATTTTTTTAGAATTAAGTAGTACTTCTTTGTTGTGTCCTTCCTGCTATAATACCCTGCCAAAAATCCAGAATTACATGGATGCTGTGTAGTAGAAGTCACTTAGAACAGCGTGGAAAGTTCTGAAATTCTTGAATTGCATTTATTTGTCTCTTCATTGTCAGAGGTGCTGTTGGTTACTGGATCTGTCTCCGAAATAGCTCCAAAGGTGAAGAACAGTGAAAGGAATTGTGCTTCTGTGTTCTCCAGGCAGGTTAGTGGCAGGAGTACCAATAAAGGTGTCCTGTGGATAGTAACATGGGATTATTCTATTTTGGTAGTGAACCTGGATAAAATACACCAGACAACTTCCTGCTATGTTAAAGGAGAAGGACTGAGTTAGGAATGGATGCTGTTCATAGTCCCCGTAGAAGTCTCTGCAGTATTTGCCTTTCTCTGACTGGGTCTCTCCAAGCACAGGTATCGCTGTTACTGCTGTACCTGTTTCCACAGTCAGGCCGTGTATTCTTGTGGTGCAGGAGATGGCAAAAGATTTGCTGGAAGAGTTGCCTGCAATCTGCTTTCTGTCGTGTTGAAAGGCAGAAGTGCAATTAAGGGGCTCCTCAGAAAAGTTATTTAATTTTTCGGTGCCACAAATATACCGAGCGAATCGTATGTGAGGGGAAAGACTTGTCTGGCGGAGTAAAACAAACTTGGAGGAGAAGAACATTTTTATTCAATGAGTAAATGAAAATTTAGTGACAAGTTATTTGTATTCTTGTTATGGCCTACTTCTTGTGAAGTTCCACGTTGGTTTGAGGGATTGTGGAGAAGGCTCTCATCAGCATAATTAATTTTGTTCTGTAGTTCTCTGTAAGCAAACTAAATTTGGCTTACTCTGATTATTTTGGTCTTGTTCTGTAAAAGGCATTCTTCAATTAGTATAGAATGTGTAAACAAGCCTCTTTCATGAATATGCAGCTGTAGAAAAGGCAGTTATTAGCTTGTGACAAGTATTTTATCTTGAAAATAGCTATAGTACATGTGCTTGGTTCTAGTAGGAAGATCATTATGTCTCTACACCACTGTGTCAGGATTCAGACATTCCACATGGTGTGGAATAGTGGGTGCTCTGGGATTCTGGGAAGGCATCTTAGCCCCACTCCATAACTCATGTTTAGACTAGATGGCTTTATTCTATCATATTTAAGCAAGATAGATTTTTTTCTATTAATAAAAATATTCAATATTTTTGTTACAGATATTAGATGTTCTGAATTGTTCTACCCAGAAGAATTGTTCTACCTGTCTTTTGCATTGTGAAAAGTATAGAGCTAATTCACGAAAGTGTGCTTGGGGGTGTGGAGTGTGCAGAAGATGTTAATTAGGATTTTTACTTCTAGTTTTGCTTGGCCTTGTTTGAACATGGTTTTTTTAGAGATGAGTTGTAGAATTCCCGTATCAACCTGAATTTTAATTGATGGGTTTAAAATGCAAACAAAATCTCCCATCAAGAAACCACTAGGATTATAGATTACAAACAATTAAGGGCATCCAGTGTTTTTCAAAGAACTGTTGAAAAAAAATCAGAGTCCTGGATCGAAGAGGGGCAGGCTACCAATAATGATGACACAAAAGAAATGTTTACTTCTTTCTTCTTTGCCTTGATGTATTTTAAACACAGTGGACACTTTACAATGGAGAAACAATTTAAACAGACAGTCAAAGCTCATGTCTGTCCTGGAGATAACACATTGATTGCTCTTCCATGTACAGATTTCTGTGGCAAGTAAGAAGTGTCTTGTTATAGGACCAGTGAAATTCTACTTCTGTTTTCATTTTCTAAACTGAAAGAAATGTGGAAATAGCATGAGTAGTAAATATTTTGAAATTTAAAATGTTAATTGAAAGTTTGAAAAGTTCGAAGTTCTGTAAGAGAGAGCCTGAGTCCTCTCTAATGCAATAGTTTATGGCTGAACAGTTGGTGTAGCAGGATGTAGATAAGTGCCTGTTTGCCTGCATTTGCCGAAGGAGATTGATTCACCTCATTGCCCACCCTTCCTGTCTGGGGGTGACCATTCTGCTAAATTCTGCATTGTGGCAGATCATTTAGTGAATCTTGATTTTCTGCTCAGTAAACATGCTTTTTGCCTGGAGTAGTGAGAAGGGAGGAGGCTGGGAAGGGTTTCTGTTATTACAGTTTCCTTTATGTTTGGGGGCAGCAACCAGAAGGATGTTGTCAAAATCTGTTTTGTGGACAGAGTAGCACCTTGGACAGAGGAGCTTTCACAACCCCAAACTCGAGCTCATCAAAGGAGTGAAGTAGTAGCAGTGTGCGGATAAAAATGCGACAGCGTTTGTTTAGTTGAGTATGAGACTTTCCATTTTGTTAACAAGACAGTGAAATACTGTGTGTAAGCAGATTGGTTTGGCTTTGTTTCAACTGCTTCCTGGCCTGACTTCCGTGCAAAATTAAATCTGTTGTTTCTCTTCTACTTGTGTTCAGCTTTGGTGCATAGCACTGCTTGCTAGAAACATCACTTCTGTTTCCTCACTGTTGTACTAATGTGCGAGTGCAGTTTGGTGTAATGGCCAATTTTCATTCTTTAGTATTTACTCTGCAAAAGGAGGATGCTGCTTGCAAAAGAAGGATGTGAAATCTACCCGCTTTTTATTCTACCTTAAAGTGCTATGTCAGAAATGTTTTGCTCCGTGAGCTTATGTATGGAAGTCAGTTGTTGATTTAGTTATCCCACAGTTGGAAATAAAGAAGCTACAGGATTTTCCATCTTAAAATTCTGAAATGAGGTGGAGGATGATGATAATTCTTTTTGAAGATGCATAAGGCTCTTTTTTAGATATTGCTTCAGTAGCACTTGAAAAAAATTCTGTTTCATAATATTAATACGCAGTGATGTTTGAGCCTAGGGAGTCTGAAATTTTCCTTTTGTCTGAAACTAAGCAGCATTACTTTTTCATACACAATAGAGATATCCAGAGACAGACAAAAAAAGGTAAATATGTTAAATATGTTAAGGTTTGTAATTTGAAAAGCCATCTATGTGTATATATATGCATTGTGATTGACATTTTTTCTAAACTTTTATATATGGCCCAGGTAGCAATTGATGCTAATTGTATTAGTATGTTGTGCATTATCCATCAAACCTCCAACAGCTAATAGACTTTAATTTCTTTACATATATTTCCCTTTCCTCTGAGAGGGAGAGAAGATTCTATGCATACTAAAGGCATTACAATAAAATGTTTGAGTTTTGAGAAGTTTTAAAAGTTAGCACTTAAAATTAATTTGATAATGAGATTTCTAATAACTACCTAGGAGTTTTAGATAAACACTGTTTTAAGATTTTCTGTTTTGATATTCTTGCTGAAGAGTAGCTACAAAGCAAAAATCTGGTGCTGCTCTTTCCTAGCATAACTCAGTATATTCAAAGTGTCTTGACTTTTCAAGTGGTTTTTATGGAATACTTTAGGTTGGGAAAAAATAATAACAAGGATACAAATACATTTGCAGTTGGCATGATTTCAAAAGGTGTATGCAACATACTCCACATAGAAAGTAGAAGTAGATGAAACCTCAAGTATTATTAGCATGTTGGGTTACACTAATGTGGGGTTGGACTAGCTGACCTTTAAAGGTCCCTGCCAACCCAAACTATTCCATTATGCTTCTGTGTTCTCTTGGCCAAGGCAGTTATCTTTTCCTCACTTTTTATGATCAATTGTTTGAGCAAAAAGGAGGAAGTCCTTGTGTCATAAACGATGGTCCTGTTTTTACTTCATCACAGCTTTTTAAATAATACTGACTCTAATTTGGCTTAAATATGTCAAGAACTCTGGATCTCCTATGAAGTAGGGCATATTTGGCTAGGCAGCTGTCCTGTACCCTTGCAAGTGGGTCATCCTGTCTGTAAACTAGTTGGTTTGTGTGTTACTAACTTCAGGCTTCACTGCTGCATCATTCTGGCTTTCCCTAGTGAAAGATGAGCGTTGCTCTCTGCGTGCAGTAACTTGTACAGCACTGTACTGTCAGTGATCCACCTGCCTGATCTCGATGTTTTCAAATGGGTGAATATTTATTTGCTAAGGAGAAGAGCATAGACAGGCTTCTTCATGGAACAGATTCAATTCAAGTAGTTCTGTGATGGAAGGCTGAAATTACTACTGTGTGTGCATATGTGCCCAGAGGTACTAATTTTACATCAAATCAACTTGTCTTGTGCTCTACTGGTAAAACTTCTTTCAGCGTAGAGGGGAAAATAAAATTCCAACTCTTCCTTTGCCATAAGCTATTAATTTAACAGTATTGAACTCCATTTTATTTTAGGCTTTTGGAAATACGGGGGTAGAGGGGAAATGAAATAACACAGAGCCAGGACAAGTAAGGGGCTTGTGGGATGTATATTTCAAGTTTGCCTGTATTGCTTAGCATGAGCTCTTTGTAACAATAGTTGTGTAGATATTAGCATCTGTATTAGTGTGTTTTAGTTTGGACTGTTTCAGTGTATCTTTTATCAGGTGCAGAACTTTTTACAACCGCAGCTGTTTTTTAGACTTGTTGCAGCTACTTTAAGAACTGGTAGATACACTCCACAGGAGATACTAAAGTTTCCCAAATTCAAGCAAGTTGAAGTCTTTATTGGCACCTGTGTGAATTAAACTCTGGTATGCAAAAGAACTTAGCTGGAAGTCAGCTGTTCTGAGAAACTCAGAAAGCTCTTAAGTGCAACCCCTCATTAAAAGGAATAACAGATTTTGATTTGTCTTACCTGTTGAGCCTTCTGCTGGCACGAATTAATTGAAGCTGCCAGTTCAGAAAGGTAAAATAGCACAATGAGTCATAGAGACATTGTTGGCAAAAGTTAAAGCAGCTTCATGACATGTCAGAGCAGCAGCTAATGAGGTCTTCTCAGTTATTTGTAGATGACAATTTTAAGAAGCCGGGATAAGTACAGAGGTGAGGGCAGAGGAAGAATTGTAATTCATCAATGGTGATGAAGCTTGAGCTCTTCACTTCATCAGGATTATTCAAAAGATATTCTTACAAGAGGAAAAGCTTGATGTGTGACTAGAAAATAGCGCTGCTTTTCAATTGTTATTTAAAACTAGCTGTAATTGTTTGCTCATGTACATCTTGATTTAGTACAGGAGCTCAGAAATGAACCCTTAAATTGTGAAAAAGTTAAAGTGATAACTTAACTCTCTCTCAAAATATATTTCATTTAAAATAGCTTTTTCATTCCATTGAGTAAAATCCCCTGGACACCTTAGAGTAAGCAGTCTTACGTTTTCCAGTGTTAGTGAAATATGAAAATAAAGTTATCCTCTAAATTGAAGACTTCATGTGGCAATCTTGGGGATGATATGTTAAGCAAATTCAAAATCAGTCTATCAAAATATGATATTTCTGTTCTTTCCAGTGGTTATGGCTATTGTGTTTTTAATGTAGTCGTAGTGACATTTATAAGATCATGGTTAGTTCTCTTTAAAAGGAAAACTTCATTGTGGTTAGCAGTGAAAATTACTGCCTTTGAACTTTTGTCTTTGTTATGTGGTTAAAAGCAAGTGTTTAGACTCTCCCTCTCTGGGAGGGACTTGGAAAAAAATGTTTTGTTTGACACAAAATTGATAAAGTGCTTCTTAGGGACCTGGGATTAACCTTGATTTTATAAGCTGTGAGTGAGTTTCAAGAATTTTCTAATGTCTGTTACGTACTCATCGTACTGCAAATTAGAGAAAAAAACAAACTGGCAAAACCCTGCTTTGTGTGCAAATTCAGCTTGATTACTCTTTTGAACTGGAAAAACTGCACGTGAAGTTCTCCAAACTCTGAGACTTATGACTACAAATGGAGTTTTCCAAGAAGGGTTTCTGGCAGTAGTTGAGGTGTTTACATTGTGCGTATGCTGTAAGGTTCAGTGGTTATCCAAGCTCCCTTTGGATAGGAGAGAATAGGAATGAATGGATCTGGATTGCAAGCTTGTCTCTCTGTGCTATCCAAATACACACACGTATTGTAAGGCAGTGGGTTTCCTATTTGTCGCTTCTTTTTAAGGTTTCTTGAGACCTATAACGGAGAAAATATTCAAAGAAACCAATACATAAAAGCTGAGGTAACAGGTTTGCCTTACTCAGTGTGCTGTTTGAAATGAGAGAGTTCTGAATTGTAAGAGGAGCTTACTCTGAATTGAATTTTACTTTAGAAAAACTTTGTTACTACTTTGGTTGTAGATGAAAGACTGAAATTGTTTGAGGTGTTTAACTACTCTGTAGCATATCCTTTTAAAGATGGGTATAAGAGCCTATTTCAGGTAGCATAATTAGTGGCATAATTGCATTTATCAATAAGTAGAAACAATATTTGAAGCTGAGACATGCGCTTAGAACAGATGGATGATTTCGGCAAAACCTGCTGTATTTCAAAACTCCAGTGAGCTCAGTCACCCTGTCAGGATATGGTTTTCTTCTTTGCCCCAGGTGGTTTTTAATGTGTAACTGTGATTAAAGACTGAGTGGTTTCTTCTGTCTCTCCAGGTGAAGATGGAGCAGGTAAAACTAGCTTAATAGGAAAAATTCAAGGAATAGAGGAGTACAAAAAAGGAAGAGGAATGGAGTATTTGTATTTAAATGTGCATGATGAAGACCGAGATGGTGAGTCTGTGTTTGTAACAATATCTTAAACCAGTTTGAAAGCAACGGTTCAGTAGTGGGATATTTGAAATGACAGTGGGATGTTTTTCTGTCTTTATAGTACGCGGGAGTCCAGCTTATGCCAGAAGTGATTTGTATCATAAGGAAGTTTGTGTAATTTCTTGGGTAGATACCATGAATGACCACTTAAGTGGTACAGGAGGAGAGGAACCTGTCAAAAGAAAAAGCTAAAAAGAACAGACCAGGGAAGCAGACTTAGCTGCACCATTCTGAATTGATGTGTGTTCCTCAGGCCTAGAGGAGAAGGTGCCCAGGCTTCTATCTTCCATTTCAATTACTGTGGCAAGTAGTTATCCTGAACCTACAGAGAAACCTTTGTCTTGCTGGCACACAATATGCAAGACTGCTGTCATGGATTGATGGGTAGGAAATTGTGCACAGTGGTAAAGGAGATTTAAAGAACAAACAAGATAACCCAAAAACTTGGGTGCAGGTGTGGCTAGAAAAGCACTGTACTGTTTAAGATCCTGTTTAATATCCTAATACCTGGAGTTATGGGGTGAGAATAAGGATATGCTGGAAGCTTTGAGGAAAATGGGAATTCTTGTGTATACTATAAAAAAATCCCAAACATGTAGAAAGAGAACCAGAAGAAGTTGGCCCTTTTTTTTTTTTTCTGAAATCACCTGCTTTCCTGACATTCATGTCTGGGTATTGGTCTCAAAGTTGACTTGGAACCATATTTAAAAAGGTTGGAAGTTTGATTTAAATGTCTTTCTCAGAACTTCGGTAACAAGTAATAAAAATGTGCCTGAAGGGAAAATGTAACTATATTAAGCCAACTAATTTTGAATCAACAGCTTTTCCTTTACTGCACAAGTGTTTGTGAATTTGTCGTATTGTGATATTTTTTGGGGGGAAAAACAGTGGGATGGTCTGTTTGTATGGTGATTGTCCTTTTGCAAATTGGAAGAGTAACAGCTTGGTCTATTAAGTCAATCTCAACCATTAAAACCTTGCAGTTCTTCAGGTTTTTGAGTGGACGAGGTACATTCTATACCCTTAAGAGTTATGTAGGCATGTCACATGGAGTTTTGAAGGGGAGATGGCAGTCCTTGAGAGCTGAGCAGGCCAAGAGCCATGAAAAGATGGTTGAGTTCACCCAGTTCTACTCTTCTAAGTTACATCTTGAAGAAAATGTTTTCCTGCTCAAAAATGGTGAACAACTATTTTGGAAATGTTGAATGCTTTCTCTGGACCCTCCCTTTCAGATAATGTATTAAAGATGTTAAGTTATCAGCCATTAAACATTAGGGTTTGAAAGAGGAGGAGCTTGTCTCCCCACAGGCTGCAGTTTGCTGTGTTGTTATGTATGTTCAATGGACTGATAAAACATCATCTGCTTTCTTCCTTGTGTTTTACATGTCCAGAGAACTTTCAGTAGCCATTATGTAGTGGTGTGTTTCAAGTAAATCTCATTAAATGTTTTTCCTTTTTTTTGTAGACCAAACAAGATGTAATGTATGGATTTTGGATGGTGACCTGTATCACAAAGGTCTTCTTAAGTTTGCAATGGAGGCAAGCTCTCTAAAGGACACTCTAGTTATGTTGGTAGTAGACATGTCTAGACCTTGGACTGCACTGGATTCTTTACAAAAATGGGCAAGTGTTGTAAGAGAACATATTGACAAGTTAAAAATTCCTCCTGAAGAAATGAAAGAAATGGAGCAAAAGTGTGAGTATTCTGCAAATACATGGGAATCCATTTAAATATGCTTAATGCTTTCTGCACCATTTAATCTCTCCATTGCAGTCTTTTTCATTCTTTGGAAGTGTTATTTAAAATTAGAACTTATCAAGCAAGTCTAGCTTCAGATAAGTCTCAAGTAGCTATATGAACAATACTAGTACTTCTTTCTAACGGAATAACAATGTAGGGGGGAAAAAACTTTCAGAATGAACACAGCTGAAATTAGTCTTGCTTTTTATGTATTTTTCTAGATAAGATTCACCAAGCAAAAAAAAACAAAAAACTTCTAAGCATTCAATTTTTCATTTATTTGTTTAAAGGCAGATCACTACATCAGCTTCTTCACTGTTCCTTTAGTTGGCCAGTTAGAGAATCTGGGACCTGTTCTGTGCCTACCAAAAGTGTAAATGTTGAGAGGATTCATGGCAGCGTGGCCATGTCTGGGCCCTTTCCACTTGAAGAGTTTTATCATAATTATTATTGATGTTAACAGAGCTATGTGTTTGTTGCTCTGTCAGTGTCTTGTCCTTTTAGTTCTAAACATGCAGAACACAAAGATTTTGCAGGATTTCTTAAACTGGCTGACTGAACTCACGTTATAGCTCCATATTACTTTTGAGCAACCCTTTGTATTTCCCTTCGGGTAGTAGAATTTGAGTCTTTCCCATTCATCTCTCGGTGAATTACTACAGGGAAGAGCATTTGAGAAAGCTGTGTGTTGAGATCAAATAGCATGATTAAACTTTCTTTTTAAGTCTGAAGTTGCACTCTAACTGGTACATTCTTAAGCAGTGAATGCTTATGCTAATTTAGAAATGCAGGTTGTAGCTGTGCTGTGATGAAGTGGAATGGAAGGTGACAGTTGTAGATACTCTGGAAGGAGGCGAGGGGAATATTGGTTGTTTTGTTTGTCCCTTTGAGAGAGAGATTCTTCTAAGGGAACTATCCTTGAGAATCATATCTTCCACAAGAAGTTGTTTAGGCGGGAGGAGCTGAGCTCTCTTGGATGTGTTTTTTGGTTTGGTTTTGGATGTTAGCGCATGTGTATTAAACATTCCCTCAAACACTTTCAGGATAGGATTTTGTGGGATGAAAGTATGGATACAGTATCTATGTTATCAAAGGTGTATAGCTGATAGTTTTGCTTCTTTACTGACTGAGTGAACAGAATAGAGAAACTCTACAAAATCCAGAAAATGTAAGCAATGAAATGAGTCAAGAAAAAATGCTACTCCATTTAGTTTTGTCTGGTTTGGTTTTCTATCATCTGGTCTAATGCTTACAGATATAAGTAGTCTGAACACTGGGTATAACAGAGGCCCTGGACACAATCCAGATGTGGCTGGAAGCTGGTTTTTGTTTTGATCCTGTTGTGATGTGACGTCAGGCATTGCTAGGCGGGCAGGAGCTTGACACTGCCAGAAGGAGGAGGGAACGTTGCTTGCCTGACTTTTGGCTACAGGATCCTACTAGATCCTTGTGTCAGGCTCAGTGCTCCTGAGAGCTGATTTAACTAGCTGTGAGGACTGAATCCTACTGAGGGTTTGTGTGTGTGGTTTTCTGGAGGTATGCTGCTGTGTTTATCTTCAGTTCTAGCAGCTTAATTCCACTCAAAAACACCCTGGGAGGACTAGAACTGGTACAGAAAGGCATTTGGGGATACGTAGCAGATGTGTGTGAAGGGTTGAAATAGCTCTTCCTCTTCACTGAATTAATCTGTGTTCAATGAAATTGTGTTTCTAAGGAAGACCTGAGATTGTATTCCACAGTTTTGGAGCTGCGATATACTAAATCAATCCTCCTTTTTACTGCTTTCCCTACTTACATTAAGTTTAGTATGTCATGGTCATACAGTGGGAATTTTAGGATTCCACTGGATGATTTATGCAATTATCCCAGAACAGCCAGGATACTGTACAGGAAAGACACTGTAGAGTGACTGGCATATCACAGTGAGAATTCTGGGTTTCAAATACATTCAGTTAATTTGGGAGGGTCTCAGAAGCCCTTCGGACCAGAATTGAAGCAGCAGCATTCCTTGAGTTAGAGCCTGGGTTGACAGCTTGAGATGATAACCTGTGCATGTGCTTTTTGTTATTGTGAACTCCAAGATCTGCAGAAAGATTGAATAATCTTGACCTAATATAATTTCTCCTCTCGGGCGCTGAAATGAGTCTTGCTCTGTTAATTGCACAGGTGCTTTTCTAGGTATGAACTCGGAGGGCTTCAGTCGGTTTAGCGAAGGTAGCAGTGGATGAACACACAAGTGGAGATGTTCTGGTGTAGTTCCCTGCCCCTGTGCGTGATGCAGCTGAGCTGCCTTGCTGCCTGACTCCTTTTGCTGAATCAGAATGTTCTACTCGTGGAATAGGAGGCAGTAGTTTGGTTTGGTAGAGCCTTGTTTCTGCTGTGTGGAATAGGGCATGTGATGTGAAAAGTACAGACATTTTCTGCCTCGCATTGCATCCCCGACTGCAGGAATAGTAAGTGACCGTGTAATTAGAGGCTTGGGCGTGTGCAGTGGAACATGACGAGGGCTTGCAACAAGAATTAGAAAAAAGAAAGTTAGAATGTAACTTACCCAGCGTGCTACATTTTGAAGTAATACCTGATGATTTTAAAGTGTTCCAAATGTTTAATATGCTATTAACTGATTATAAAGCTAGTTTAAACTAGTGTTTGTGTATTCTACTATTTTTTGTTGTTACTACTATTGAGTCACTGTACAGAGAGTGAGTGAAGGATCTGTAGGTAAAACCTGGTATACAGTAGCAGCTAGGCAGTTTGTGTAGGGCTTAATTCTGTTTATTGTGACACACTGTTCCATTAACTTTGCCGGGAAGAATGGAAGGAAACTTATGTCCTTTAGGAAACAGATCAAACAGTAATCCTTGGTAGCAACTGCCTAGTGGCTTCACAATGATGGAATAAAAATGGTTTCATGTTGTCCTGTTGGACAGTTTTGTGGTGTTCTTCTGGCTGCTGATCCAGCAGATCTCAGACTTCCTAGTTCTCCCTTGTGCTGCACAGAGCCAACAGCTAGCCAGGACTAGGTGCATGCTCCATTTTTTCAACGCCAAGATGCAGGAGTACTATACAATCAACAGTGCTAGAGATCAATGGCAGTGGAAATCATTGTTGAAATAATAAAGCAGTTGATGTTTTAATGTAACTTTTTTTACTTTCAGTGGTAAGAGACTTCCAGGAGTATATAGAACCAGGCGAGGATTTTCCAGCTTCTCCACAGAGAAGAAATACTTCATTGCAGGAAGACAAAGATGACAGTGTGATTTTACCCCTGGGTGCAGATACACTAACATGTAACTTAGGCATTCCAGTAGTAGTAGTTTGTACAAAGGTTTGTTTCACATTTTAGGTTTTTTGCGTATTTTGTTTAAGTAACTCTGTCAATTGTGGATTGGGGTGGGAAGCACATGGTTATTAAGTTATTCTGAATGCCTCACTTAAGAACTCTTTAAAAGTGTTTAATATCGAAGGTTGGTTATCTTCTGGAACCCATTATTTAATGTTATTTTAGAATTAGCTTTTCCTTTAGTTCTACCAGTTTTCAAGGAATTGAGAAATACCTCAGACCTGGTTTTGCTCACAGAAATGGGCTAGTCAATAAGCAACTAGAATTCCCCTTGATTTCCACAGTCCTCCATATTCTGAAAATAGTGTTAAGGTTTTTTTTAATATTTCTGATATTTTTCTGAATATGAACTTCTTTGAGAGTTGTAGTCAGTGAAGTGCTGCACTCTGAACTTTCCTCAGTTCTTAGGGTGTTTATGTGATCTGTTTTGGTTTCTGTTAGATATGTAACCATATTCTGAATGTAGAGAGAACAGTGGTTCTCCTGTGGCTATTTTTTGTCTGGTTTTGTTATTTTTTCCCCCCAGCTCCTTAGTTCTCATTGGCATTAAGCACACTGCATCTGCAGCCTCTGCTGGCCCGCAGGGAAGGCATAAACCTTTTGATGCATATGCTGTTCCTTCTCTGGAAGGCTAACCCTCTCATTTGAACAGCATTTTTTTTTCCCACCTGCTAGTTTCCTGCTATTCTTTTCTCCACCCCCACACCTTTTTTCTTTTTCTGCTTCCACATTCCTTGCTTTTGCCTCCCTTTGCAAAGAGCTAGTTAGCAATTGGATTTAAAACACGGTCTTTTAGTGCCACAGTGTGTAAAAAAACATTGAGTAAAAAATGATGATATCATTTAGTGGTAAGTTTTCAACAGGGATTTTGAGTTATTGCATTGGAGTGGGGAGGGAGAGTGAATGAAAAATTCCAGTCACTTGAACTCTCAAGTTAGTGCTGACCCCAGTCCATGTACATCCAGTTATGTATTATTAAAACCAAAAAGGTTCAATTGTGTTTCTAAACTATCTTAGCAGGTTTTTGCTTTCCTCTGCACTACCCCACCCCACTCCATCTCCCTTTCCCCTTGTGAACTGGATGTGTAGAAGCACTGCTATTTTAGCAGGTTACTGAAAGCAATATATTAATTTTGTGTCTGTTTTGACAGTGTGATGCCATCAGTGTTCTGGAAAAAGAGCATGACTACAGAGATGAACACTTTGACTTCATTCAGTCACATATCAGACGGTTTTGCTTACAGTGTATCCTTTAACACATCATAAAGATGATATAATGACTCAATTCAATGTTTATATTAATTATGACAAGCTTAAAAGAATGTTTGCATCTGCACCAAAGCAGGATGAAACTCTTGTACTGTAGCTGGCAGTCTGCTTCACCTACCCCTATGGGCAATGTTGAATTAAACTTTTCTGGTTTCTTTTACCTTTTTTTACAGAGTTACAAGAGCTTCTAGCATGTCCCCTTAGCATGAATTTCTTTATTGCCTCCATTTCCATATTTAGGAGTCAGTCTGCAGAACAGCACATCTCAGCTGACAAGCTCCCTAAAATAACAAGATAATTCATTTAAGTATGATCTTGCTCCAGATGCACATAAGGCGTGTTACTCACTTTGTCCCAAATGTGTAGTCTCCTCCATGCTCAGTAATTCCACAGGATGAAGTTATGAGGGAAGGAAAGAAGTGTGAATTGCTGTAGGCAAGGGCCACTGACTTCTCTTGTATTGGTACAGAAGCTGTTGCTGTGCTATTATTATTTTTAAGCTTTATTTTTTTAGAAGAAGTGTGTAAAATACTGTCTAGTGTTGTTTAGTCAGCTAGACATGCTGAGATCAAGATTTTAGATGCCAGTAACATGCCTACATTGTGTCATCATTTGAGCTATGGTAAAGGGAAGTTTAAGTGCTGTTGGAGGGACAGCAGGTGACAGATGGAAAAATTAGTTCAAGAGCCAGAGACCTCAGTTGAAATGGCACTTCCTTCAAAGGGCTTCCAAGACCTAATTTTTCAAAATGGAATTGTGGGTAATTGTAATAACTCTTGTGTGTGGAGGAAGAATACAAAATATTAGTAGGGATTAGCCTCCATGATGGCATGTGCCATGTACAACTTGAAATTTCATTCTAAACTTTACTGAATAGGAATCAGACCCCATTATACAACTTTCTTCTAGGATTTCAATTGCAGGC
Organism: Mohoua ochrocephala; assembly: GCA_013398855.1. Taxonomy (NCBI): domain Eukaryota; kingdom Metazoa; phylum Chordata; class Aves; order Passeriformes; family Acanthizidae; genus Mohoua; species Mohoua ochrocephala. The sequence goes on along the minus strand of VZTA01008745.1, from coordinate 322,793 downwards.
ATGTAGAAATAAATTAGGGAATTGGTATTTTTATAATCCCACAGTAAAAATTACTCTTTTATTAATCCTGTGCATAAAATGGGTTAATTTGATACTGAACCATGCTAGAATACTAAGCACTCTCTTGGTCTTTTAGTTACTGATATACAGTAAAATCGTTTGCCTTCATTTCCTTTAAAAGCAGATCACTGTATAATGTAAGAGCTTGTTCCCCTAATTAAAAAACCCAGATGGGAAAGTGGAAAATCTTTGGCATTTTTGAAACTGCTAGTGTTAATGCTGCAGTGATTGCAGGGTAGGATAATGAGAAGATATAAGGATATGGCATGAAAATTTTTGTTCACTAAAAGCAGAAAACTGTTTTAAAGGCGTAGTGAAACCATTGGTACTGGGGGGCTTTGAAAGCGAGAAGAGCCTTTACTTTACTTGAAAATCAATAGCTGAGTTGGCCTAAAACAAATGCAAAAAGTAAGAATGATTTAAATTACTTAATAGCTTATTTCAAAAGGAAGTGTTGGAAGTTATTTGACCTGTTTTGCTTTGGTTTTACATTCCCTTTCAAAATTCTGCAAAGTAGATGACCCTTTTTTGATAGTTTAAAGGTTACTTTAGTATCTCTTATTAGCTACTAAACTAAGTTTTCTTTAACAAGTTTATTCAGATGGGGCAGCACTTATTTACACTTCAGTAAAAGAAAACAAAAACATTGATTTAGTGTATAAATATATAGTCCAGAAGTTGTACGGATTTCCTTTCAACGTTCCAGCTGTTGTTGTGGAAAAAGATGCGGTATTTATGTAAGTTATCTGCACTGTTCTGTGTGTGTGACCACAAAATGTATCTGTGCAATACCGTAAAGCAGCATTTCGAGCCTGTTTGGGTTTATGCTTTGTAAAGTTCCATGTAACATTCTCATGAGTTGGAGTTTGGCGAGTGCCAGTGGATGAAGATTACAAACACTCACTGCTCCAAAGGGAAATGTTAAGCCCAGAGATTTTCCTCTTCTCTGTTTCGGTGAACCTGTCTCTCTACCTACTTGTACTGATCAATGACCAGCTTGCATGGGAGAATGGGCACTCTGACAGCTTTCCTGGCTTTCAGTGAGGTGCAATTCAGGAGTGCGTGCAAGAATAGCCTGAAGTAGCGATAGAATTTTAAGCCAAATAATCCTTTCTCTAGTCCTGCAGGTTGGGATAATGACAAGAAGATAGGAATATTGCATGAGAACTTTCAGACACTAAAAGCAGATGACAATTTTGAAGATATCATAACAAAACCACCAGTCAGAAAGGTAAGCTGAGATGTCTTGGCATTTAACTTCTTTGCTATTTATTTGCCTGTCAGTTTTTTGTCTGTTTCTCTTTCATTGAGACTATACTTCCAGCTTATCATAAGTGTGATGTACCATATGGGGGGGGGGGAATCTTATTTTGTTCTTAAAGTTATTTTTTAGTTAACAAAAAAGATCATTATGTATTTTTGTTCTGTATAACTCTTCTTCAGCTTATACTTTTTTTTCTGCTGCTGTTACATTGTTCAAGACTACAAATACACTTGTTTTGCTTTTAAGATATATTTGGTATTGAAAAGCCTAAATGTGATTTACCTGTTTCTCAGGTCGAGTTGGTGTTTTTTTAAGAACATTTCATTTTGTTCTGAATTGCTTATAACTTCATAATGCTTTCTGTTTCTTCTGGAGTATTTAAAATAAGAAAGCTTGAGACAGTGTAAAATCAAAAATAAACATGTGAAAACAGCTTCTACATATATTCAGTGTGTTTTCCCTTGTACTATCTAACAAAAGGCTTTGACAGAACAACCTGTAAACATATGTGAGGTTGTTGAACAAAATGCCAGCAGCAGTGGACTCCCATGCACACAGAGGTTATCGAAGGCAAATATTTCTATGGCTTTTTTTCTAACAAAGCTAAGATTTTGTGATCGATCTTATTTTCAAGTGGGAATTATTTTAGCGAAGAAAACTAATACTATGTCCTTTCTGCAATCTTTAGGGAAAATATCAAGACATGTTAAATAGGTATCCAAGGAAAATATAACTGACACTATTTCCTTTTGCATGCTTATAAACTTCAAGCCTGGATTATAAACTTTGATATTGATATTTGCCATGCTTGCTTGGCAAAATTTTTGATGGGCAAAATTTTTTATGAGCTTATTTGGAAGGAGAGTGCTTTTGATTTGATGCATAGAACTGGGATCTGACATGTCTGTGTCCAGTTCCTTCACCAGCAACACAGGTGAAGAGTTATGTTTGCCTTAGTTACCTATAAAGTAATACTGAGGTGAGGCCTCAATAAATGAACAAGAGACAGGGGCACGATGCAGAGCGTGTGCATCCATTGAATGCTTCTTACTGATCCTGAGACCCCTGAATGTGCCTTGTAACCATTTACTTCATTCCTTTTTACTGAACAATTAAATGAACTCTTTAGTGGGTCTTTCTACAAATGTATCTACAGCTTTATGCCTGACAGGTCAAAGTAGTTAATGATAATTCTATTTCACTTCTAATTAACTTAGCCTAAATGGAATCATGAGGCGGCAGTCTTAAATATGAAAAACGTGATATGCAGCAATCATAGTATTTTATATATGTATTCGTTATTAAATGGTCATATTCACCAGCAGATAAAAAAGAAAATACCTTTCTTTCTTTCTTTCTTTCTTTTAGTCAGAATTATGCTCATGTTTTTGTGTTGCAGTTTGTTCACGAAAAAGAAATTGTAGCAGAGGATGACCAAGTGTTTCTTATGAAGCAGCAGGTAACTTTCTGTCTATAAAACAAGCAACAAGAGTTTCATTTAACAACATTCCCAATACAAATTTGGGGTTGTATTCTTAGTCACTGTAATATCTAACACTTCGTGTGTATGTTTGTTTTCTTGCAGTCACAGTTGGCGAAACAACCACCTACTGCTGCAGGAAGGCCAGTGGTTAGTAATAAAAATTTTAAATATCATCACATGAAAATCATTAACTTTTATATATTTAGAGGGTTGCTTTTATCTGCACTGTCAAATACTGTTTGATCTAATTGTTTTAAACTACATAGTATTTAAAGTCTCAGTGCTCTAAAATTATGACACTTCACAGCGAGTCACAACTGGTATTGACAGCAAGGGCTAAAGGTCCTGGCTTTCCTTTTCATATGTTAGAATGCATTTATGGTCAGAGGCACTACTGAATAACAGATGGATTTTCAGGTTTCTCATTGGGATGAAGTGAAAAGCTTCTCTAGTGCTTTAGTTACGCTAAAGTTAATAGTTTTAACAATGTTCCGTAAGTGTGAAAAAACTTCTACACGATCAGCAAAATCTAAGCATGTGTCATTTCAATTGCATGAGATACTGCGTTTAAAACACAGAAGCTTAGGAGCTGTGAGAAGTAACAAAATGCTTCATTTCTTGTATTCTTACACTTTGGGTTTGCTGGTTTGTTTTTTGGTTTTGTTTTTTTTTTTTAATAGGATGCCTCACCAAGAGTTCCTGGTGGATCTCCTAGGACACCAAATAGATCTGTAACATCGAATGTTGCCAGTGTTACACCTATCCCTACTGGGTCAAAAAAGATTGATCCCAATATGAAAGGTACCTTTTCTTATGAAGACACAAATGCAGCTGGGGAAGTAAAATAATTGCTTTGCCTGCTTGCTTCAATATGCTTATTTAGATTGATTAATACACTAAATCAGTATTTACTTAGAAAATCTATGTTGGTTTTGTGTTGTGGTTTTTCTTTCCTTCTTCCCCTTGTAGCTGGAGCTACGTCTGAAGGAGTCCTGGCTAACTTCTTCAACAGTCTCCTGAGCAAGAAAACTGGTTCTCCTGGTGGCCCTGGCGGTGTTGGTGGCAGTCCAGGAGGAGGTGGCACTGGAGGTGCTGGCAGCAACTTACCACCATCAGCAAAAAAGTCAGGTATGATTAATGACAAAAGATCGACTCAATCTAAATTGAGTGATGGATTGTTCTTGTTAGTATGGTTTATCAGAAGTATGAGCACTACTATATTTAACTGAATGCTCTATATATATATGTATGTGTATATCACTTTAGCATTGCCTTTTTATGGCTTTCAGAGGAGCAAAGGAAAAAATTTCACGTAGTTGTTTAAGCATGAATCGTGTCTACACGAGTTCCTCTTTTTTTCCCTTTGTTCCCATCATTCCAATAAAATGGCTTATGCCATAAGCCTCTTTTAATCTTATTCAAATAGATTGGGACTGAATTTCGAGTTGATTCTTTTTAACAATACTGTCATTGTTAAAATAGTTTTAAATTTTCTTTCACTAGTGTTCTAGCTCTGATGGGATGAGCACTTTGAGTTTGGTGACAGCCTATAAAAATACTTACTTATTTTCTTTTGACAGCTGTGTATATATGAGGTGATTAATAATTATTATTAACCTAGAAATGTTTAATAGTGACTGTGCTAAAGCTATATGCAGGATTATGCTGGCATTTATTGCTATTCCAATTTAAGATGTTTCTGTATTACTTAAGAGCGTTTGTACACAGGCACCTTCCCTCCCTGCTTCCCCAGAGGTTGATAATGCTGCACGTAGGGGACGATGCTGGTGTTCCATTGGTACTTCCCACTTCCCACTAACATTTTGTGTAGATTAACCCTGAATTTTTTTTCACCTGTGCACACTTCCCTTTTCTGAGTGCAAAACTCAGTTGGCTAAGCAAAGTTTGAGTGCTTCCTAATGTGCTGTAGACAAAGTCAGCAGTGCCAGTTTGAACAACATATGGAGATTGTTCAAACAAATGCAGCTGACGCAATGTGAGGCACAGAGAGCACCCACTGAAAAATCCTGTGGGGAGTGGCTGGCAGCAGGTTTGGGTGATGCCAAGCAAACAGAGGCAGCACTCCAGAAAAGTGTTCTGTCTGGGGCTGTGCCAGAAACTTCAAGGACAGAATTTAATTATTAAGGAGCAAAACAGTTCTCAGAAATTTCCTGATATGCAACAAATGACAAGTTAGGGTTATAGCCAGTTTAACATCAGAAAGGACTACGTTTTCAAGGAATTACCATAAATACTAATAAATTTGGCTTAGATGTGGCCTCTTCACCTTCCTCAGTGTTTGCTGTCTTGTATTTAGTGATATCTGTGGCACTCACGTTTCAAATCTGAAAATTGTCTGTTAAGACAGTAGTTTGGGATTTGAGAATTACTTTTTCCTCAGCAGCTTTGGGAAATTCCTCCGCTTATTAGTTGGAACATTAGCTGCTTTGATTCTGATACAGTATTATCTTCTGTTAAATTATTTGAAGAGCAGCAAGGTACATCGGGCCAAAATTACCTTCATGGATAGTTCCTGTTAATTTGCATCTTGAGAAAGGATGCTGGGACACTGCTGCAACCTGCACGTGTGTCAGAACATTCCTTTGCAGATGCTGTGCACACTTGTCATGGCGTTGGAGTCTTAATACTGCACTGCCTTTTCCCATATTGTCTCCTCCACTCTTGCTATAGAACATAGTGGGATAGAAACCTGGACTGAGGAGTAAGAATTAAGAGTGAAAGGGTGGGGGGAAATGGTGTGTTTTGAGCTTGAATTGGGTTAGAGCGTGGCTGCACAAATGTTTGTGCCATTCCAAGTTGGGGAGGAGATAAGTGGGTGAGGAGAGAAAGAGATTTGCCATCTGCAGGTCCGTGTGCACCCATGAGCAGCGGTGTCGTGTTTATGCTGACCCAGTGCACGAAACTGACTTCGCTGGGCTTGGTAAAACCCCTGATTTTTACATTCAAATACAAATTGTACAGAAAATTGTATAGTAGGTAGTCATAGCTGCTAGTCAAGAGTCTTCTGTATTTTTTACTTTAGCTCTTCATATACTGACAATTAATAGATAATTATGGAAGTTGCTTTGAGAAATTGGAAATATAAAAGGATGTGACTTTCTCTCTACTGTTTCCTTTCTGTTTCTTCTGGGTTTTGGCCTTACGCCTTTACTCTGCACCCAAAGCGTGCAGTAACAATCACTAGGATTTGTCTGATTTGGGAATTGAAGAGACTGTACGCTTTTCGTAAACATGACTGAATGATACACATTTGTTTTGTAGGTCAGAAGCCAGTTTTAACAGATGTTCAGGCAGAATTGGACAGAATTTCACGAAAACCTGAAATGGTCTCTCCTACATCATCTACATCTCCCACAGAAGGTGAAGCATCTTGAAGACACCAAATAAAACCAATTGTTCAGTTTTCTGGGATAATTCAAACTTGCCTCTGCCTCTTCCTTCAGTGACTGGAACTAAAGAACTGAAATATCTTTCAGAACACAAACCATTGATGTCTGTCTTTCTTTCATATGTGTTGCCCAACTTTACAAAAGGGAGCTGTACAGATGGAAAACGGTGATCACATTGTGTAGGAGCACTGCTCACAGTGCAAGAATAGTCAATTTTTTTTTTTCTGGGTTTTGTTGAAAAGTCAGTGTAATTCTGTAAAATTGCAAGTATGTCCACTTAAATGATAGGGGTTGCTTAGAGCAGGAAAACTGATACACACCACAGGCACTTAATTTATATTGATTTCCCAATCTGTTAGGTAAGTTTAATACTATCTTAAATAGATTAACCTCTACACGAGAGATCTACTGCTAGTTTTTGAAAGAGAAAAATAATTGCACAGATCTGTAACAGCAACAAACTCCAGTTACACTTAAACACTTCATTGGGAGTATAGTTTAAAAAAAATCTGTTTGATCTCCACTGAAATTTACACTGCATTCAAAAACCCATGCAAAATTCCATTCCAGGTGTAAGACGAAATTAGTGGCCAGGTTTTTTTGGTTTTTTCCTCTTCGATTAATTTCAGACACTGAATAAAAGATGTATAAAGAAAAAGCAGAGGTTAAATGTACAGAATATCAGTATCCAGATTTGTCTATATATATATGGCTCAGCCTTAATGTCCCCCACTATGTTTCCCACACTACTTATGGTTTAAAATTGGTCATCAAAACTGTAATCAGTTAATAAAGTATTCTCTGCATTCAAATTTAAATAACTTTCATTGAAGCCATGGTGTTCTTGTTCGTTTACAGTTAAATCTAAGGATGTGGTGTAAAACATCTTAAAACATGCTTTTATGGTTTTACCTCTCAGTGAATAATGTCACTGGCAGATACTTAAACTTCCTTAAAACATTGTTTCTGGAAGGAAGGGGATAAGTCTGCAGTGGTTTTTTTCCCTAGGAGTGAAACTAGCTTATCTGACTTTAGGTGGTTTGTGCTGCAATGTTTTCAAAGCACACTAGTTAGACTAAGGATCCTGCTGCTGGCTGCAGTGTGTTGTCTAAGTAGTAGTTGGCCAAGGTTAGGACTTTACTTAAGCTTTCGGTACACAAATGTTGAACGTCACTTTTTTCTCTGTGAAATTTGGAGTTACTTTCTACTTACAGCCTCAGAATAGGAAATGTAAAATGTATATCCTGATCAAATGATTGCCAAGACACTTTAATGAGTTCAGGTTTTCTAGGTTTTTTTAATCAATAAGTCCTACGTTACTTTCTCTGATTAGTTGGAAATCTCTTTATTTTGAACATGGTGGTACTCTTCTTCCCCAGTTCCTGCATTCTGTAATGGTTCTAGTGAATTCACAGAATCACAGAATGGGTCAGGTTGGAAGGGATTGCAGTGGGGTCCTCTGGTCCAACCTCCCTGCTCGAGCAGGGCCATCCCAGAGCACATGGCACAGGGTTTTTGAATATCTCCAGTGAGGGAGACTCCACACCCTCTCAGGGCAACCTGTTCCTGTGCTTGGTTATCTGCACGGTAAAGAAGTTCTTCATGTTCAGCTGGTATTTCCTGTGCATCAGTTTCTGGCTGCTGCCTCTTGTCCTATTGCTTGGCACCACCAGGAAGAGCCTGGCTCCATCCTCTTGGCACCTCCACCTTAGATACTGGCAGACACTGATGAGGTCCCCTCTCAGTCATCTCTTCTCAAGGCTGAACAGGCCCAGCTCCCTCAGCCTTTCCTTGTGAGAGAGATGCTCCCGTCCCTTAATCGTCTTTGTTAACCACCACTGGACTTGCTCCGGGAGCTCCATGTCTCTCTTGTCCTGAGGAGCCCAAAACTGGACACAGCACTCCAGGTGTGGCCTCGCTAGGGCTGAGTAGAGAGGCCCTGAGTAGAGAGGCAGGATCATCTCCCTTGACCTGAGTTACCTCCATATTTTCAAAATACCTGAATTTATTTAAGAACAACTTATATTTTGTTGTGTACTGAACTCCCTCAAGTTAAGCACACTCGTTAAAATAGACTCAGAAGATTGAATTGTGGACTGACAAATTTCAGTAGATATTCTTAACTATGTCTTTAGCTGCAGTCCTTAAAATTTTGTTTATGGCAACACTTCAGTAGAGGTGGCATATGGGGAAATACATGACCTGCTGATGAACACCTGTATAGAATAAATTGTCTGAAAGAAAAAAATTAGGCTTCTGGTTATGGGCACATGGCATGCATTGGTATCAGAACAGTTCTCTGGGTTCTGTATGTAGATTTCAAATTGAATTTGGAACATGCTTGAGAGAAAGGATGCTCTGATGATACAAGCAGGACCCATTCTCGCACAACTGCAGTGGTACGTGTCATTAGGGTGAAACGTTGGATTTAGGGCAACATTTTAAACTAGTGGATACTGTCCAGGTTTTTGAAAGATGACTCCTGCAATCTCTAAGTTAGTTCATTTGGGCATCTGTCAAAGCACAAAACCCTTTATGAAGCTGGAAAATTGGCCACATAATGCATTAATAGCTATTACTTCAGGTGCCCTTATCTGGGGAGGCTGGGACAGTGGAAAACCTTAATGACTCATAATTTCACTTCATCAAACAGATGGCACTTCTGTGTATTTGAAACTTCTAAATGTGTTTTTCCCTAAACCCCCATAGCTTTGGAGTTTTTTGGTTGTTTGATTTTTAAATTATTATTTACAAATGATTATTTACAAAAAGACCATTCCCTACCATGCCTTTTCATTCTATAAGACTAAAGTAGCCTGCTTTCCTCCTTCAAATTCTCTTAACGCTGCTGTCACTGCCTATCCGCAGCCTGCTCACGCAGTTTGGGGGAAAAAATTGCCACAAAAGGAAACTATCTGAGAGTGTTTCTGTGTAAACTGATGGCTTTGGCTTCTCGTTTTCTTCTGATGAGACGGAGACTCCCGGGCTGGCTGCTTTGTCCTCTTGAGCTGCAGTTCCCCCACCTACTGCTTTGGTGAGAGTAGACAAGTAAGATGGGATTTACCACAACTATCACGCAAGACTAGTCTGTGACAGATGGCCCTTTTCACAAAAGGTAGTGCCAGTAAACTCTGCTCCCTGTTCTCCTTTCACCATCAAGTCAGGCACCAAACCAAATAAATTGGGTAAAATACTGAAGCTAATTTGGCAAGAATACTTTCTTGTTCTAGGCTGGGGAGGGGTTAGGTTTGGGATTACCCCAAATTTTAGAAGGGTAACAGCACGAATTACCTTAATTTTGCTTCTAGTCACTCTTCTGTGCCTTTAGTGCTATTGGGTACAAAGTTTCAGACTAGCACATAAGGTGCAGAAAGCAAAGAGGTAATACAAGAACTACAGGGTACAATTTTAATAAAAATGCTTTTAAAATGCTTTTCAGTATGAACACTGAAAAAATGCTACAATATAAATCCAGTAAATTCCTTTAGACTTTCAGGGCCAGTTCTATGTAGACAAGTTGCTGATTAGCCTGAAACGAAACCGTTTCAGGGGAATTTTGTAAATCTTCTCTTCCTCCTTCTCTACCCTGTTCCTACATCAGTTCTTCTGAGTGTACTGGTTCTAATAAAGCTGCTCTGCAAATTTTAAGCTTGAAATTTTTGAGTAAATGTCCATTTTATTTCCAGGCAGGTCATATTTTTCAGCTGAAAATTACAGTCTCTGAAATGTGCACATGGCTTTTAGGTTTTATGGACTAGCTACTATATTATCCTTAAATTTCTAGTGATACTTCTGAAATGCAAAAATTGCAGCCTGTTGGGCTGCAGTCTCTTCTTGGGGAGCAAACAGCTTGCAGTAGGACACCTGTGACAGCAGAACTGTTGCCTATCAAATACCTCACGGCTTAGTGCTTCCCTGTGCCATGCAGATGCGTGCAGAAAACCACTGAGAATAGTTGGCCTAACCTTGCATTTGGGAAATGCAGGGATTTCATCTCTAGTGCCATAAGGCACTAGATTTCATCTCTAGTGCCATACTTAGTAATAGCTGTTAAAAATGCTAATTCTTCATCTTCAGCTGTTTAAAAATCACACATTCAAGCATGTTTAGCATGGTGTCAGGGTTTGTGAAGTTCAGTTGCAATATTGAGCACAAAAATAGAGCCCCAAGAACTAAAGAAAATTCAGCAGATGCAGCACATTCGAGTCTTCTCTGAGCTCATTGTTGCAGTACTTGGAATATCCCTTTTGCTAGCTAATCATGCTGTATTTACTTCATGTAATATACATGGGGATAGTCTTGAACAGAAGCTGTTGAGATGCCCGTGTGAGAACATCAAAATGAAGGAGGGAGATGTGCCTCAGACAGGCTGTCTCCAGTGGAGCTCCCTGAATTGTGCAGTAACACACACCTCTTCCTCACCACTCTTACGGTGAAACGAAGTCTGTCTCCTTCAGTGGTTTAGGCTTTTGAGCTGCTTTCCCATTCCTCTACTTCCTTCTCCCTTGCCTTCTGACAAGAAAAGCCAAAAACCCCATAACTGCATTTATGAAAGTGGGAAAAGGAGAACATGAATTCGTGAGGCCAGTGCTGCCAATTCTGAGCGTGAGGGACTCAGGCCTTGGTGTCACACTGTAACACAGCCCACCGAGAGTGCCAAAGAGCCACTGAGCCTCACTTGATGGAAACAGGGATGCAGCTGTGGCCTGAATCCCCCTTCTTGCAGTAGCTGGCATTCACTCAACTGCTTCAAGGAGCTCCAGTCACATTTTGTGAAATTATTTCAACGTTGTAGGCAAGAAGTGGTAACTGCCATGCAGCCATACTGTGTACACTGCAGTCTCCTCTAATGAGGGGGCTTTCTCCATTGGTATTGCTTTTTGGTCACTTATGGAGGGTGTCTTGGAGGAGATGTAATGAGGGAGGAAACTAGGTCACTCATCACTAATCTGCTTCCACTGATGTCCCTCTCTGTGCCTGGCTGACTGGAGATGCTACCACAGCTCAGCATCTAACTGTGAGGTTGCTTCTCTGCCACCACGCCCTGCCTTTAGCTCTGCTCCTGCCATTCCAGCAAAGGCTGTGGCAGGGTAAGAAAGACTTCTTTTTCTGGAAAACTGTCGGGTGTAGCACATAACCAAAAGGAAATCAATAGCTGTATCTCTGGAATGGGTTTTCCATCACATCGCAGTCAGCCAGTTACTGTTATTTGCATTAAACACTGTTGTTACTTACAGTAACTGTTGTTCTAATTCCCTCTTTAAAGCAAAAATACTGTACTGGAAAGTTAGTGCGACAAAAAGGGTGAGGAACACCTGCTGCACCTCTGTGAAGAGCAGCATAATGTAATGCTTTAAGTATTTTCAATATATCAACTCCTATGTTGTTGTCCAGTTTTCATTCCTCCTCTGTCACATGAACTTACAGTTCCCTGGCTTTGCTGTCCTTTCGCTTTTCCTGAGCCTCTTATAAACAAATAAATAAATAAGAAGGCCTCGGTAAGTTAGGCTTTAAATGGCAAGCTAACCTTTATCATTCATGCATCGTTGATATGTATATGTTGATATGTTCAGGCCCTGGAGAGGGCCTGAACAGGAAAAACAGCTTAAAGACAGTAGAAACCAGAAAGAAGTTGCCAGCTATTTTATCTTTTGTAGTCTTGTTTTGTGTTTCTGAGACTCCTCGAAAAGCAGCTTGTCCTCAACTCAGTTGTTTTCAGTATCTGTGTTCATGATCTAGCCATGCTGCATGAAGACGTTCATAAGGGAACAGCTACAAAATAGCCTTAGATGCTACCAAACCCCTTAAAAGAGCTGACAATTGCTTCTATCTCAGTTAAGTCCTATCCTCATCAGACCACAGTGTAGCCCAGACACATGCTTTGTGGCTTTGGAGTTATTCAGCCAGTTGTGAAATATTATCAAGGAAGAAAAGAAAACGAGAAGGAAATTTCCTTCAGAAGAGAGATGCCAGCCTCTGTAATGTAATCTTATTTATAATGCACTAGTGTGAAAAAAGGTAGTGAAGGCACTGGGGACTTATAAGTGGTAACAGCAAATGTTCCTCACTCCACCTACCTGCTCAGTCCTGCAGTCTGGGATGCTGCCAACAGAGTTATGTTAGACTCATCCCAATCCCAGGTAGAAGCTAGGGCACACCCAGGGTGATATCTCGTTTGTTTTAGCGGAAACTCCCACGCCTTGGGAATCACAGGACTTGCCCCTACTCATTTGCCTTCCAAGCCAATTTGTGCAGCCAAACATTGTTTATGGCAGAGACGAGTCTGTATGCTCCTGCCTAGGGACACTGTATGTTCCTCTGGATCGTGTTTTCTTACCGGGAAAAGTCAGGCAACTCAGCACGGAGCACGGCCCAGCTGCTTTTGTCTGGCCTGTACTTCTGCATCTGCCCAGTTAAGAGGGTCCCCTGGCAGAGTCAAAAGTATCCCCAGCCTCACGGGGCTCTGTAGCACACATGCTCCCTCTGCGCTGTGTGTTTCCCAAAGGGAGGCAGTGTCCGAACAGCCTGATCTGATCCCTAAGCAGGGAATCTGTTCCTACACAGCTGACATTAACAAAGCAAATCTCCTCCTTTTCTACCCATAGCAATCTTCTATTTCCTTGAATTTAAACAAGTATAACTGAACTTGACTATGAAGGACCATAATAGCTCTGTGGACACTACATTAATGATATAGAAGAGAACATAACACACCTTTGCTTACATATAACAGGTTCAATCTACTCTTAGTAGGCAGCAAAAGCTATACTTTCTTTTAAAAGCTGATCTGGGCAAAGGTATGGGAGTATATTAGCAGAGGCTTGGGGATATGAGTGTTTTCTCTCATTGGCAACAAGGAATGTCTTCAAAGACAGTGATTCTTCTCCTGTACTCAGCACTGGTGAGGCCACACCTCGAGTGCTCTGTCCGGTTCCGGGCCTCTCAATTCAGAAAGGACATTGAGGCGCTGGAATGAGTCCAGAGAAGGGCAGCAGAGCTGGTGAGGGATCTGGAGCACAAGTCCTGTGAGGAGAAGCTGAGGCAGCTGGGGTTGTTCAGCCTGGAGAAAAGGAGGCTCAGGGGTGGCCTTATTGATATCTCGAACTGCCTGAAAGGAGGCTGTAGCAAAGTGGGGGTTGAGATCTTCTCTCAGATAACTCATGACAGGACAAGAGGATGTAGCCTCAAGCAGCAGCCAGGGGAGGTTTAAATTGGACATTGGAGGAATGTTTTCACAGAAAGAGTGATTAGACACTGGAATGGGCTGCCCAGGGAGGTGGTGGAGTCACCGTCCCTGGAGGTGTTTAAGGAAAGACTGGATGTGGCACTCAGTGCCATGGTCTGGTTTACGTGGTGGTGTTTGGCCACAGGTTGTACTCGATGCTCTCAGAGGGTTTTTCCAACCTAACTGATTATGCGAATGCAAGCAAGGGAAAGCTTTGGCTTAAAACCCCCTTCTGATACCGTAATCTCGTGTGACAAGTGAATAATCTTGCAAACTTTGCTTACTTAGCCCCGGTTAGCGAACTGAGCAGAGGCCGGCCCTGAGGCGGCCCCGCGGCCCCGGCCGCCCCTCACGGGCCGCTCCCGCCCGCGCTCGCCAG
>VZTA01008745.1:261269-308876 GCA_013398855.1 Mohoua ochrocephala | reverse complement strand
CCGACACCGCCTCCCTTTTGCTTTCGGTTTTCCCCAGCTGACAGCCGGCGGTCCGGCCCGGCCCGGCCCGGCCATGGAGAACGGTGCCGTCTACAACGACACCACGGAACCGGAGGCGAAGGCGCCCCGCCGCCGCCCCTTCGGCTGCACCCTGCAGCACCTGGAGAGGTGGCGGCTGCCGACCAAGGTGGTGCAGGCGGTGAGTGCCCTCCTCCCCTGGCCGCGCGGGACGTGCCGGGCCTGGCGCGGAGGGAGCACCCCTGGCAGAATGGGGGCGAGAGACCGAGAGTCTGCCGGGGCTGAGCCCGGCGGGGCGGGGGTGCCCCGCTCTGGGATGGAAACGAGCGTGTTGTGATGACCTTCGGCTTTAGGACGGTCCCGCGCCGCTTAAAAATTAAACTCCTCGGTGATCCAGCGCAGCCTGGGGAGATGGCCTCGCACAGGGCTTCGAGGAAATGGATTCTGCCGGTCGGAAAGGGCCGGCTCCGCCGGAGAGGTGTCCTGACTTGGGACGTGGCATGGGGTCACTAAAGTTGTGCAGACTTGTAACTCAGGTGGAAAGCTGGCATGGTGGCTTATAATGCAGGTTCAAAGTGGCTTATGGTGGGGAAGTGATGGGAGTGTTGTTCTTCATGTCCGAGCTGCGCGAGGAGGTGCCGACACCTGATGGTGCCGGCGTCGTGTGCCCGAGGGCTCGGTGCTGCGGCCACCGTGGTCCAGCTCCCTGCTGGCCTTGAACACCATCCACGCTGGCTTAAAATCAGAGGGAAGCCTCACAGGAAAGTTAGTGTTTTCTTCTGTGGGCCGAATTGGATGAAAACAGGAGGAAGAAGCCTTTGGTTGAACCTCACCATAGGGCAGTAGAACTGGGAAGGGCTTTACTGGGTCATGAGCTCCAGACCTTCCTCTCTTGCTGCTCCTGCAGCCCGTTCTAAGCCTGTCACTCTGCGCTGTCCATGCTAAAATTAAGGAGCTCATTTCTCCCGTGATTTGTGGTGGAAAATTGCACCAGAGACGTGTAATGTTGTGGTAGGCCATTGCATGAGACATCACTTCATGTCAGGCAGCCCTGGGCCCACTAGGAAATAAAAGGCTTATACTGCTGGCTTCTTTACTACGTGTAGTGTTAGTCCTGAATTAAGCAGCTGGGCTGCTGGTGTGAGCTCCTGTTTGTTCTGTGCTTGGTGATGGGCTCTTCCAAAATGTACCAGTGTGACTGCTGATAAGGACGTGAGGAGCATCATTCTTAAGTACTGGCAGGGAGGGAGTGAAACCCAGGGTGGTAAAGGGCAGCTGACTGCAAAAGTGTGTTGGCGTGCATTTTGCAGCCAGCACAGTGGCTTTTGAGTCAGATGTGTCATGCTCACAGGAATTGTAGGTGATTTCCAGCCCTTTCTCGTTACTTCGCCATTGCAGAAAAGAGGACATTTGGGTTTTAAGCTTCATCTCACACACAGTTAAAACCCTCAGCCAGAAGTATTCTTTACTGCTGGTAAAGATAATGGTCACACTACCAAAAAAAAAAATTTTCTAAGAGTGTTTTAAAAAATCACACCCAAGAATGCTTTAAATAAATATAATGGCACATAAACTTTTAATTCATCTACTGGAGATTATTAAAGCAAGATCTGCTGGCTTCTGCTCCCTGACAAGCAGAATGTTTATTTAAGTAGATTCATTGACTAAAATAAAATAAGTGGTTATGTAGGCAAACGTACCAAAGTCTTAAACATTTTAGTTGTTTAAAATACTTTCTAGGTAGAAAAAAAGAAAAATTATCGTTATCCTAAACAGGATGAATAGCTGCTTGACATGCTCTTAAATAATTAGCAGTTTATGGCCTGCACTCATTTGTCAATGAGGGGAAAAGAAAATGGAGTTATAGTTGTTCACCCTCCTAATTTCCAACAGTTTTCCCTCCTGTTTTGTAACCTTTATCAAAAGGCACAGATCTTGAGTTCTCAGTCAAAACACTTTAAACAAGCCCCAGAAATTCCTGAAGGTGGAAGCCTCAGTCTCTGCAGTAAGAAAAAGGTTCCTCTTTTGGGAAAGTGTTGATTTTTGGAAATGCCAGTGATGGTCATTAACATCTATTGGCTTTGTGTTATGATAGTGGTTGTTACTGGGATTATGCCTTGATAATTGCTTGTGTGGACTGCTAAACAGGGTATTGCAGTCAGAAAGTGAGCTCTCTTCATTCTAGAGGTGATCGAGGGTTTTATAAAATACTCTGAAATCACCTGCAGAAACCTGGCTTCTAGACCTAAGAAATACTTTTCTTCAGATGAATGGTGGCATACATTGTAACCTTAACCAGTTCTTTTGAGCAAATGAAACAAGGACAATGTGACTGCCAGAAGGATGCTGGGAGGCATGTTATTGCACAGGTTTCTAGAGTGTTATTGGTTTGGGGTTTTTTTTAATAGATGGAATGTTTTTGTTAGTCCATGAGTGGTTCAAATTCTGCATAAAGGTAAATGGCACAGTGTATGTATTGTGCCAAGACTGAGGTAGCAACGAATTCTTACCTGAAGCAGGACGAGTTGTCATCAACTATTGCTTAACGTCAGTCAAAATGCCCTAGCTGGAAAGGAAAACTGTAATTCAGGCTTAAATATCAGCTCCTTTTTGAGCTGATAGTAGCCCCAATGGTGGAGACTTAATAGAGAATTAGTATGTGCACCCATCTGAACTAGAAGATTTTGTACTGGGAATCCCACTGCCGAGCATCTTCACAGGCTTGTTGGCAAGTTCGTTGATCTGCTCTATATTTGTATTATTCTTTTGTAGCAACTCACTTGTTAAATCTTTACAAACTTGACACTTGTTTAGAAATTTCCGACAATAATGTCAATATCAATGAGTAATTTCTTGCTGGTAAGAGACAGATGAAGATGTTTAATTTCTGGCGTACATACAGACAGATAGGACTAATAACAAAATTTTAAAAAAATCCAAAAGAACTGCTTCTCGAACAATGATTTTGGTGTTTAAAACTGTTGGATTTTTGGTGGTAGTAGGACAACAGAGGAATCCCTCTTTTTCCGGGTAGTGATATCAAAGAGCAAGTTCAGAAACCCAAGCAGAGCTCTCTGGCATCTTATAAATGTGCTGCTGATACACTAACTTAATCAAAGCACTTACTCAAAGTTCTTCAAGCCAACTTTTTAAAATTTATGTACTCTATTTTATTACTCAGCATATTAATAAAAAAATTGAATATCTACTTGGACAAGTCCCACACAGGATTCCACTTGGTAAATCTCAATTATTTGACACTGAACCCTTTATAACTGCTCTTTGAGTGGGATTTTTTTCAGCTTGTTTTCTCCACTCAGTGGAGAAGCTTTTTTCAGTTATTTAGATCATATTATGGTTATCTGGACATATACTTTCTATTAAGGGCAGGTTTATTTTCTTTCTGTTCTGTTTCAGCCCAAACGAAAGTGATGGCATTCAGTTTCCAGTGCTTATAAAAAGAAATAGCACTGTATATGAAAACGTGTCTTACAGATGACCTTGTGAAAAATGTGAAATTGAAAGTCATTGGATGCAGCTGTAAGCACATTTAGAAATGAAAAAAGTAAACAAGAACAAAAACAACAACAACAAAAAAACCCAAAACAAACAAACAAAACCACAAAAAAACCCACAAAAAACCACAAAAAAAACCAACAAAAAACCCCCAAAGAAACCCGAGAGCATAAAATCTGGAAAGTCAGAGTTCAAAACATTCCTGGACAGCCATTGTAGTTCACTAGTTTGGGTGCAAGTGCTGCTGAGAAGTTTGTGTTGCCAGCCACTGTGGGAGGGAAAGGAAGCATGTGGAGGCCTGATAGTGATATTGAAGTTTCCCAGCTCCCGTTCTTTCCCTTTCTGAGCTCCTGTTTACTTTATATTGTTGCATTTGCAAAACATGATTCTTTGAATTGCCCTTCTGTGACCTGGCTTAGTAAGGGGAATTTACACTTCCTACTGCTAGATTGTTGTTCTTGTTTTTAATATCAGAAAACTGAAACTGAAGACTGCTGGTTATTTTCCAAGAACAATTCTGAATATTAAGTTTAGAATTTTTTTTTTAAATGAAGAACTGTTGACCTCTTTATTGCCCTCACACTCTTATTAAAAATGTTATCGTCATTCTTGTATCACTCTCAATTTTATGACCCAGTCTGATTCCTACTCATGGTTTTGTTTTAATTTGGTGAGCTCCTTACTACGAGGATCTATAAAGCTATGCCAACTTTATGGGATGAAGGAAACTAGCAAGAAGTGGCGAACAGTTAAATAAAGCAATATTCTTCCTTGTACAATAAAACAGTAGAAAATCCAGCAGCAGGGATATGGTGATTATACAGGACCTAAGTCACGTTCTTTTCTCAAAACATACTGTGGCAGGAAGGTGAAGATAAGCCTCTGCATAGATTAAACATTGTCCAACACAGCTTGAACATAGTGTAAAGTTTCGGTTCCTACCAGAACAGTTGAGCTTCTGTCATTACTGGGTCACAAGCATGTGAGTATTGGCTACACGGACTTTCTCTGAAGTTTTATCAAGCGAGGTACCAGCTGCAAACTTTTAGGGAGGTACCTGAGTGTGTCAGTGCTGTCCAGTTTCCCCCACTGCCCTGAACCCAAATACATTTAGTACTGAGTGCAGCTGTATGTAGTAAGCAGTAGCCTTTTTGCAGTTTGTGTGTTCTCCACGCTGCCTCGTCTGCTTCCAGCTGGCAGTTGCACAAAACCACAAAACGGGAATCTTGTCTGTCTAATCAAGAAGCCTCTGTTTGGCTGTGTGCTCAGCTTACCTGAGTGTACTTTATCGACCACCTTTAACAGCCAAGTGTCAACCATGTCATTATATAATCATTTCTGCCTGTAAGAAAATAGTGCAGAACTTTACCAAACTTTTTGTAGATTGAGGACTTTTGTCACAGCTAGCTTTATTAATCTTTGTATCAGGGGTGCCTGTTTGTTGAAGATGTTAGAGACTTGATCCAACTCAAGCATGTTATTTGTTTGCAGGTTTTGTCTTTTGTGGCTGTTGTTTGTGAAGAAATTGTGGACGATTGCAGCAATTGTAGTGGACTTTACTTCTTTGAATTCATAAGCTGCAGTGCCTTTCTTTTGAGCCTCCTGATTCTTTGTGTGTATTGCACTGATATGTATGAATCACTGGGGAAAGAGAAAGTACAGAAACTGGTAAGAATTTTTTTTTTTTTTGAAAAACAAACCATTTCTTCTAAATGCACGAAGTCTGCTGTGGAGTAAAAAGGCTATGCAAAATGAATCTCCTTTTCTTCTCCATGTAAAGGGTAGAATAAAGTATCTTAGAGTAAAAAATGAGCCAGCTTTGAGGGTTTATAATGACATCTTTTTCAAAGTTGGCTACCTGCAGGATTTTAGGACTTGAGTGGAAAAGTCTTTCCACATTAATGCTGCTAATATTACAGCATAGCCATCTTGTGTATGTACGTGTATGGAATACAGTTTGCTGCCAGCACGATGCTTGCAATTTATCAGTTTACCCTATCTGTTTTCCTACTGGGTGTAGACTGCCTCCTTTTTGGCAATAATCATAACGCGTTACAGTTGGTGGCTTTATATTTCAGGAGATCCAGCAGTGGGAGAAAGTTGCTCTGTAACGTCAGTAGGAACATTATTCTGTCTCACAAGTGTCCCTTCCTATTTGCCTTCAGAGCAAACAGTAGGGTCTTTATGTGAGGCTACAGATAAGGGAGTGTAGTAAAAGGTTTGAATGAGCACATTTACTTAGAGTTTTCTAATTTCCCAAATGTTTTACATAGGGAATAAAGCTAACATGGTTGTCCTGAGCTTGAATTTGATTGTGAGAAAAGGTTAGATGAAATTAATTAAATACTTTAAAAATACAAGAACAAGGCAGACTCCTTTAAATATCTGATAATGCTGTTTAAATAACTGATAATGTTGAATGTCATTT
Organism: Mohoua ochrocephala; assembly: GCA_013398855.1. Taxonomy (NCBI): domain Eukaryota; kingdom Metazoa; phylum Chordata; class Aves; order Passeriformes; family Acanthizidae; genus Mohoua; species Mohoua ochrocephala. Next base: position 302,914 of record VZTA01008745.1, on the reverse strand, counting down.
GGAATGTAGTTGTAAAATGTATTTTCTGAAGCTTCCACTAGCATCAAAGTATCAAAACATTAATTCACAAGCAGGTTAACTCAGCTGTTGTTATGATGTTTGTTCTTTTTAGGTAACCTATCTACGATTAATTTTTTTTTTAATGTATATGTATTTGCAGAATTTTTGGGCTGTGCCAGCCATAGGTGCCTGCTTTCTGTTAGCATCAATAGTGTTTTCTGCAACCTGCTCTGGCTCTGCCGTTGAAACTGCCGCATGTGTAAGTCTTAAAATGGCAAGATTTACTTTGTATTTATCTGGTATGTTAATTTCTCTGCCCTCTAAACTTCACTCAATTTGCAGAGAAGAAACTGGGCAGGGAATAGAACTCAGTGCTTTGTGATGTTTCAGGAGGAATTAGCTGTTTCAGACCTTCCAGAAACTTACCATAGGAAGTCCAAGGAGCTGGCATTCCTCAGGATTGCTGGAAAGCTCTGTGTGCATTTGCAGCTCCCCACCTTTTGCCTGCTGCCTCGGATTTGTATTATTTCCTGTCGCCTCTTGCTGTTCAACATTGCCATCTCTTGAAGCTTCCCCAGTTCTCTGATACCCTACTTCTGAAATTTCTGTTTTTCCTCAATCGTCCTTTCATAATGTCACCCCCTCACAAAGTCCTCAAGAAATCCTGTCTTTTGCCAGGCATTACAGAGCACATGTGGACAACACTGACCTGCACAGTCTGCAATAAGAACAGCAGTTTCCTCAGTGATAGAAATAGTAGAGCAACAGGGCATGCATCTCCCTGGGAGCACTGAGGAGGCTCAGGGCAAGGCACTGAAGGGGCTTCGGGATGCTGTAGGTGTCATAATTCCCTAGTCATTTGAATACTTCTTTTGAATAACCTTGGAATTGTGAATATGTGAGTTTAAAGATCAAATTCTTGAATGAGAAAAAATCATTTGGAAAAGAAGGCAAGATAATTCTGTTCCACGGGCAGCATTAGCTATTAGAGATACACACTTCTGTATAGTCATCTTATGTGATGTAGATCTATTTAGTCCTAATAGTTTGAGTATAAATCAGGTTTCAGGTTTGCCCTTTTTTTCTGGTGCAGGAAAAATAAAAACTACTGTGATTTAATACTTATTAATGTCAAATTACTTTGGTCCAAACCAGTTGTGTAAAATTTAGGTAGAGTTAGAATAATGCATATGTTTCTTTCCTTGTTTGAAAAAAGCTGCCTTCTCTTTACTACTTCTCATCTTGCCATGACTAGTAACGAAATGTCATTCACAAAATGTCATTTCATTCTCCCTTGCTGACCCAGGCTCTGCAGATCTTCTCTTCCTTCACCTTCCGTGTGTTATTCTTCTTCATTTGCTCTCATTAATCAGCAGCCCCTCTCTTGGATAAATAGTCTGCTATATCACCAATGCCACGATACTTTAATAACTGATTTTGGCAAGGAAACTAATATACTTTTACTATTAAAGGTTGGTTAGAAGACAGTATAAGGTTCACACTGGATTAAAAGAATGAAAACTCTAAAAAAAAAAGAATGTGCTGGAATTATGATTTCTGATCTGTGTCTAATTTAAATGGAACTATCGATTAAGAAGGACTGTAATCTTTATATATAGGCATTATTAATGTATATAAAATGGTGCCGCTAATCTCTCCAAACAATGTTAGGATACTATTACTGTTTATGCATTTTAAAATCACATATTTCTGTCACTTTCACAGGTATTTGGATTTTTTGCAAGTTTTGCATTTGCAGCTGAATTTGGTAAAGAGCTCTTTCTCAGGCGAAAACCAAACGTCGACGGACGCTCTGAAAATCCTGATAACACTCGGAGTGCCACAGAAAATCAGCCATTGAATAAACAAAGCTAACTTCCTGAAATTGTTTCCTTTTTTTCTTTTTTTTTTTTAATTGAAGCAAACTAAAATGAACTTTTGGTGCACTGTAGGTAACAACTTCTGTTTCTTTGTTCTAATCGATTTTGTATGCATCGCTCATCACAAATTTTTATGGATTCTTATGTCAGGTAATGGCATTTTGAGCATCATGTTCTGAGGTAACTGGTCCTGCTTAATAACTGGTCCTGCCACCTGCTGGGGTGACAGGCACTAAAAAACCTTGGGTCTAAATAGAGTAACTTCAGGACAACAGTGTGCTGATTTGATTTTGACAGAGGTGACTAATAAAGGTTACTGTCTGTGGCATTAATTTAATTTATAAATTAAATGTAATTAATAAATTCAGAGCTATAGCCTAAAGGTATTTCCTGGTTAAATGGACCAGATGCTTCTGTTACGAGTTATAAATTAGTGCAGCAGAATTCATTTTTGTGCTTCCTAGTCAAACTGAATGTAAAAGGGATACCTAACTGGAACTGTACAGGAATGCTTGTCATTAAGTAAGGGGGTTTGGGTTGTTTTTACTATTCCTATGTCTCAGTTCTGTCTGTGGAAATCAGTTCAATGGTGTAGTGACTGTAGGGGGTTTATGGGGAGGGTAATGTAAATGGTATATTAAGGAGACAGTTTTGCACCCCATGATTGTCAAAGTTTGGACTTGTATGCCAGAATCTTCTTTCAGATGATTTCAAAAGCTGTAACAGTTGCAGGAAGAAACTTGAAAAGCCAGCAGTGAGAGGAATAAGAGAAAAAAAAATATTTTGATGAAGCCACCCCAGAAGTAGCAATCTGAATATCAATGGGAAAAACCTTACAGCACATTGGTACTACCCTGGTGAATATTACTTGCGAGGATAATACCATATGCAGCTTGTTTATGCATACGTAATACTAAGTTTTGCCAGAATGGTTTTAAACCTCACCATTTTCTGTGTTTATAAATGTGGCAGTAGCTTGAGACTTCTTGCTGACTAGCTCAGTTGGTAAAGAGGTAAATAAGCACTTGTACCCTTGATTTGTTTTGCAAGCGACAGTCTGTAGGACTGCAAGGAACACTACTGATGGGACACGTATTGGACAAGTGACAGATGTGTCAGACCAGATGTTGATGGCTGTAAAAGAAATGAAGTGCTGAAAAAGCATTTTTCTGATGTCTGAGGGAAAAGCAAGACTGCTGCGCCTCTCTTAAGAGGAAAGCCTTCAAAAGCAGAGCAAATTGCTGTAAGCCAGGAGATGTTCCAAAATACCAAAGCAGATGAGAAAAAGCTGATTATGCAAAAACAGTTCTTGTTTGAGTGCTCGTGACATTTGCCGTGTCTCCCAGGCATGAACTGCATTTCATCGATAGCCCAGTCTGGCGTGTTCCTAGTCCTGTAACCTGTTGTGACAGCATTGAGACTCAGCCCTCCAGAAGCTGCCTGAGCTGTATTTGGGAAAGGAAGAGGAAGCTGTTTTAAGACAAAGGACTGTAATAGCAGGTCAAAGATGGTTTTTTTCCATTGCTGCCACTTTCTGATGAGTGTGAGTTTGTGATGTTCTCTCTCTGTGGCCTGAGACTTAAGCCTAACACTACACTTTGCTTGGAGGATGTAAAATTTTGCCAGGTGGTATGAAGTTAAAGCTGCAGCTTGGCTTCAGAGTTATGCATAGAAGAGATACTCTCCTTCATAGAATTTCATGTGTTGTAAAGAAGAAATGCTCTTTGGACTGGCTTTTTTTTTTCCTTGTCTTTATTAGTGTCCGTTTGCACTAAAACCTGATTTCAGTCAGCGCTTGCTGTGGCTGTCTCTGATAACTGGGTAGATTAGAGGTGTTCAGTTTACAGGCGGTGTTACTGGTGATACAAAATATCCATAGTGAGAAATACCTCTGCCATGATCTGCAATGTCTTATTTTGGGGACCATGCCCATATGAGTAACATTCCAGCGGTCTTGTTTTGGTTTCTTTTTGTTGCCTAGAGTTCTACTGGGTTTTTTCCCACACCAAAATGTCTATAGTCTTTAAATCTTCACCTGTAATTAGTGGCTGTAAAATATAGTGTAAGAGCAACACTGTTCTGCTAGTATTTATTAAGCAATGCAGCACCATGACTGGACTTTTATCTTGAGGTAATTTTTCCTGTTATTTTTATCAGCCTGAAGATAAGTTAATAGAGGTCTGGGTTTCGGTGCTTTTTCTAGAGGCTTTTCCCCACCTAAGTGCTATGTTACTGATGTCCATTCCTTAACTGGAGATACTGGTACAAAAAGGGATTTGTAAAGTCATCCCCCTGCCTTGGCAGTTTATCTGGCAATAGCCTGACACATAATAGTTAAATACTGGGAGCAAGTCACATGATGGTTTTAGGTTTAAGGCAGTTGCTAAAATGTTGCTCCCAAACCAATTGCTGGCTAACACGCATGGTGGTGCTGTTAATCCTTGCACCTCATAAGGTGTTCTTGCTCTGTTTTAAAATAGTTCAGAAGCAGATTTGCTTGTGTGTGTGCTGTTCTCTGCTTCTGTGAGGTTATTTTTTTAACGTTATCAATAGATTCCTATATCCTAGCTTTCCTTATCACTCCTAGCCCCTCTGTACCCCCAGTCTAGGTGGGGGAGAGGCTTCCTTGCTGCGGTGACTGAGCAGACTGGTCTGCAGTCTTGACATGCCCCTTTGATGCTTCTGGTGTCAGGTGCTGGCTTTAAATGTCTGTCTCTTAATTAGACTGATCCTAGAGAATGCTGTTGGAGCTGGATTAAATGTCTGGTTCTGCAGGAGCTCTGTGTGCGTGGCTGGATGTCTCTTACCCCTCGTGTTCTGTCAGCAAAGCCCTTTGCATGTTTCCCAGCCTGCTTCTGATGAAATCAGCTGACCTTATTTAAACCACCTATTTAAATTGCTTCCATTAAGGTGGTTGATTTTGGCTTAAGTGGATTAGGGATTGTTCAGGAGAGTGATGGGACCTCTGGCAGAAATGCTGTTAGATACAACTGCCTCGAATTTCTTCTGTTGGCAAAGTAAACATCTCTGTACATCTCGTAACTGGTAATAAAGCCTGTTGAAACGAAGCAACTGGCCCAATACTTCTGTCTGGGGATTGTCTTCTCCATTCTTCACCACGTGGCTTGGCCGTGGTGTTGGAGCCTGCTTGGACACTCAGCTTTGGTGTCTTCCAGCTGAACCTGTCCAAAAATATTTAAAGATTCTGCACCCACTTTCAAGGCTTTTTTACAGTGCCTTGAGAATCAGCGGAGAGCATTTTTCAGGATACGTGAGGACTTGTCCAGTGGCTGGACTGTGAGCTTCTGCTCTCAAGGTCTGTACTGGGCATTGTGTAGATTGTGAATGTTAATTTTTGTGTTTGGGTTTAGCCCACATTAAAATCACAGTGCTACCAGTGTCCTTTGGTTCTGAGTGTGGGAAGGAATTGTGCCTTGCTGCCTGTCCTGTGTGCTTCACAAGAGCAGGGAAGGGTTGTGGTCGGTTACTCGTGAGTTCTACCTTTGCACCTTCCGACCTGAAGGAGCAGTGAGCGATCTCACGCAATTCTCAGAGCTCGGCACAGGATGTTTTTGCATAATGGCTGTCATGGTGATCCTCGCTCGAATTCGTGCAATAAAAATACCGAGCTCTCTACACTGAAGGGAAATTCCTTGTGAAATTTTTCAAAGGTTCTATAAAATTGTAATGAATCAAGATGCTGATAGTGCCTTTAAGATGGAAATTCATCTCTTTTTTAGTCTATTGCTGTAAACATAAGGAGCTCTCTGGACATTAAATTTTATGCTGGACAGAACTATATATCACTTTTAATACCTTAAAGAATTTAAGTGATTTTTAATTATTATTAAAGCAGGATGATAATACATTAATTTTATATAAAAAAGTAAGAATTTTATAGTTTTGTTTCCAGTGTTGCCTTGAATTTCCATCTAAATCATTTTAAAATGCTTAAATATTTTTTATCATTCTAAACCTGTGATCTTTTTTAATGCATTCATGTTTTCTTGATCTAAGGAACTTTATAAAGTATTTTGTAATCATTTTTTAAAATAAAGGTTTAGTAAATAACTTAAGTGTTTCATGGTTTCGCTGCTATGATTTGGTGTTGCTATGTAGTTCTCCCAAAGCCAGCCATAGGAAATAACATCATTCTTTGTTCCTGGTTTGGAAGAAAGAGCTTTCATTGTGTTTGCCTGTTCCTGGGGAAGAGGGTCCAACTCGCAAAGCTGGATATTCTCACTGGAAGTTCCCAGGAAAAAAGATCTGATAAGGTCAGTATTGCCTCTGACCACAGGGTCCACCCAAAGTAGTTTGCAGTAGCCTTTACATACTGTGGTCTCTAAGTTACTGTGAGAAGCATAATCCAGGTGCTGCTTCCTATTGTCTTGATTACATGGAACGGAAAAAAGTAAAGGGGCAGACTTGCTAAAGGAAGGAGCACAATCTAGCAATGGGTGTTGAGAGCAAGTGAGTTATTCTGGTGTAGGAAAATGCAGGCCACTGACTTGGTTGAGGGAGACGCTTGGTCTTATAAAATTGTTTGGCCGATTGTCAGTGGTAGGGGGTGAGGAAAAGGAAGCAAACCTGCAGGTTTTGCTTTCTGGCAGGGGAGCACTCTTTTTGTTTCATAATCCCACAGATTCCTTATTACCTGGTGGTCATCTTGTACACAGGAGAATAACACTTCCTTCGTTGTCGGCAGAAATTGGAATGCCACAGTATGTTTTTCTTTATTTTGTAACATGAAAAGATGAAATAATTGTAAAGGTGAAATTATCTCTTTGACTAAGTTGCCAGAGATGAGTGTAATCGTAAGGATTCAAAAGGGAGAAGGGTCTCAAATGCTTTCAATTACCTAGATGCAAGAAAACAATCAAGGCAAAATGTTGTATTAGAAAGGTATGTCAGTGGTGGATTTTACACCATGAGAAAATAACTCAGAAATACGAGATTTAATAATTTGAAGCATGACCATACAATTTAATTTGTGCTATTGCTAGAATCATGACAACCCCTTTCTCAGGAGTGTAATCCAAGTTGGTTCACTGTAAATTACCAGGATGTAGTGCAGCAGGGCAGAATTTGGGCTGGTAATCTGCAGCTTTCCTTTGTAAGTGCACAGGCACCACCTGGTCACTCTGTGCATCCCTCGTTCAAGGCACAGAAGGGTTTCCTTGCTTTGGGATGGCTTTTGTCCTTACAGCGAGGAGCAGGAGCAGCCACCTGCTCTCTCACACCGCTGCCGTCATGCAGGAGCCAAGCAAGGGTCACTGCTTGGCTGGGCTCCTTGGATTCGGAAGGGCTATTCTCAGCCCGCGGAAGGAAGCGCAGGGAAGGCCAGAAATGTGCTTTGCATTGTTCCTGCCGTCTGCGCAGGAACCTGCCGAGAAGCTGCAGGAGAGAAGTTTGCCCACAAGAGGGCAAAGATGATCCTGTGATGGAAGTTACTTGGTCTTAAGGACTCCGTCCTCTGCCCACCTGTATTTCCAGCGGGATTGAAGCCCCCATGCCCCTCTGTTGTCCGTGTGGCTGTAAATTGAACTGTGTATTTTAGGGATACTCTTTCCAATAATTTTCTTATTTCTCAATATGTAGCTTGAAGGATTTTTTGGCAATATAATCTAATCAGTATTGTCTCAAGGAGATACTTTGCCTGAACAGTGTGCTAGGGTTTTACTTGCATTTCTTGCGTTTTGTAACCTGCCAATAGATGTTTTTTAAAATTCAAGTGGAGCTTCAGCTGCATGACACCACCTGCACTTCCAACAGTGCACTGCAGCTTTGGAGAACTTTGTGGTCTGTACTATGCTGTGGTTTTCAATGAGAGGTCTGTGGGTCACAGGTGGGAGAGGAATGGAGTGGGGCGTACCTGAGCATTTCCTGGACTCTTGAGAAGTTAAATGAGGGAAGCTAATTATCCAAAAATGCAAATTATGCATGCTGGAAAAAAAAATCAGGGCCCACAAACAGAAATGTTGGCAACCGTAGCTGTAAAGCGTGCCAGACGGGACTTCTTGCAATTCCAGTCCTCTCCAGGCATCCCAGTGAAACTTGCTTTGAGCAGCCCACGTGCCCTGATCACTTACTCAGTTTGTTTCTTATGACCTATTATCTCTTGGCTGAATGATTGGTGGGAAAACAAACCAGACCTGGCTGTTTTGAAGTTGGCAAGTCCCGAGGTGAGAGTCGGGCTTCGGGAGGAGGTGACAGCGCGAGCACATTCTTCTGCAGCATGACTCACGTGCAGCCAGATGGGGACAGCAAATACCCAGCCAGGTATGCGCTGCTGGATGTGCTGCATGGGGGCAGGCACTATCCTGCAGTGCTAAGCTTGGGGTGCATGTCAGAGCTCCCTTTTTAGTCCTCACTTGGACTTACAGGAAGCTTAATATGGTAAGACAAAAAGCATGACAAGTTTTCTGTTACCATATGCTCTACCCTTGCTTAGAGAATGGTGCAATGTTGCTCAAAATAATGCAAGTCTGTCTGCACTACAGCCTTCCTTTTAACTTCTTCCTTTGCACCAGCTGTTCCTCTCCCAGAAATATCAGTGCAGACGTGATTCTGAAATCGCTGCTCGTGCTGAGCTGTAGGTGAGGAAGGGACAGTTACTTAATTGTTCTGTGGTCTCTGCACTCCACTAACCAAAAGCGTGGAGCTGCTCTCCTGGTGGGAGCAGCAAGGCATCCTCACAGCAAGGAGGACAGACTCACCACTACTCCTTTCATTAACACCCATTTTCAGTCTCCTTTCTCTGCCTGCTCTGTTTCAAGTGCTTCAGAGCACTGGGTTTTGATACATTGCTAAAGCCCTGCTTCCCATTCCCGTACCTCAAACCTAAACTAAACCTCCCTATCAGTGCAACTCATAGCAACAAGAACTTTGGCTAAATTTCTGCCTGCTAGTTTCTCAAAACAGCTGGGATAAAGTGGCTGCAGAGGCCACTCTGAGGGGGTACAATAGAGCCCTAGAAACAACTGGCTCCTTAATGTAAGCCTGTTGTCTGCCTCATCATCTTTTTGCTCAGAAAGGCTTGTTTTGTGAATGAACCAATGTTGTCCTTGACTTGATACAGTTTTTTTTTTTAATTGTAAATGCTTGTTTCTGGCAATTGTGCCTTTCATTTGAGGGTAACAAGGGCATAATTATTCAGCTCTCATGCATCACAAACTGCTGAGCATGAGGTATTAATGGAGTGCTTTGCTGCCACCATAGCTTAATAGCTACAGCTGCAGCATTGTGCTCTTGTTTGGCAGGGGTTCATTGAGAGGGGGGATGCAGATCATTAAGTTTTATGTTAAGAGTGATTTACAGATGTAGCGATAACAGTAGACTGTGCTAGATGGACAAAGCACTTCTGATTTAAAAGGAGCTGTTACACCAGCAGAGCTGTAATTCATACTAGTGGTGGTACAAAGCCCCCAGCACCAGTCCACCTCATATAACCCCCAGTAATCATAATAAAGGAAAGTTGTGTTAGAGTAATTGTGTGTGCTGGCAGGGGGAGGAGAATCATACCCTGCCATCACAGCTGGCTTGCAGATGTAATAGAAGGAAGCTGCAAATGGGTGCTTTTGGCTAGCTACAGGCTTTGAGGTGATATCAAACTCCCAGCCTGGTCCCTTCCTGTCCACCCAGCTACAGCATCAGCTCTGTTGAGTGCTGAGATGTAAGTGCTAGAATTTAAAAGTGAGTGTTGCCCCAGCGCCACAGGGGAAGGTAAAAGCAGTGTCTCCTCAGCTCCACCCTGAGATGCTGCAGCTGAGAGGCCAAGGTGCCCTGGTAGCTGATGGAGGAAGAGGGTGAATCAGAGGGGAAGAGTAACTCCTGCACTCTGAGTCGTTGCTGTGATTCACTTTTGCCCTTCTCTTTCTTCATTGGATGTGCAGGGGAGCGTGGCTGGGTATTAAGGCTAGTCCCATGCAAATAGTCTTCAAGATACACTGTGCTTTTTCCTGGGAGAATGATATTTACTCTCTTGGAGCTGTAGAAGTAGTGCAGAACGAGTGCTGTCTCTAATTTCCTGGTCTGACCTCGTATGCCGAAGGGTTATATGCCTCAAGTCTGCACCTGTGGAGTTTTCTTCCCCACGTTCCAGTTCCTTCTTGTTACAATTCCTCCTGTGCTAAGAGGGCTGCCTGTCTGTGTTGCTCTTCCTACACAAGTGCAAACATGTAAGAAAAGAACAAGTGGTTCAGACCTACTTAATTTAGCAATGACTCTCCATTAGTGGCCTGGGGATATTCCCCCCTGTGGGGAGGAATGCCCCACCACCCTGCGTGGCTACCACGTCACTCACACACGCGCCAGCTCTGCCTCAAGAGCTGCTGTGTTCTCCTTGTCTTTCTGGGAGCCCCTTCAGCGCCCACAGAAACACACAGGTGCTTCCTTCACCCCCCCACAGGACTGTTTTTCTACACATACCCACACATGCAAGCACAGAGCACTCAGCCTGCTCCTTTTCTTCTGTGTCATTCCCTCTTCTTCCCAGGCGCTTGGCTTGCTGCGCAGTTGCCTGCCCGCCTTTGCATGGCCCCACCTGTCTGGAGTCCCCCGGGAGAGTGGCTCTGAAGTGACAAATGTGACAGTGCCATGAGTGTGCACCAGGCAGGGCTGGAATCATTGCAGGGCCAGGCAGAGTAACCTGGGGGCTGTGCAGCACCAAGTGCTGGCACCAGGACACCTGGGCACTCCTGTGTTACACCGCACTGCGGGCAGAACTTCTTGTCACGGTGAGGAGGGCAGGACTGCTGCTCTTTTGCTAAGGCTTTAGAGGCTGCAGTTTATTCCTTTCAAATGGCTGCTTTGTGTCTTGCTGTTATTCTAGGTCTGCAAACATCTAAAGAGCAATAAATGAAAATTACACTATCTTGGGCACTCTGAATTCAACTCAGGCCAAGCCAGGATTATCAAAAATTAATTTGAATTGAAGTAAACTTATCTATGCCCTAGTCTTTTTTCTGCTTCAAAACTCCAGGCCTTTATGGCTGGCTAGTGCTGTGAAGGAGATATACTTCACTCAAACACACGTCTCACCTGAGAGCCAGCACTTACCCAGTGACAAAACTGCTTTTGAAAATGCTTATGTGCCTTTCTGTAATGCTGTAGTTCAGCAATGTGGAAAACCCAGGTGCTGCTGGAGGTGGTGTTATGTTCAGGAAGCGATACAAAAATATTAATCCAAGGAACAGCACTGTTCTGAGCTGTTCCCTCAGGAAAGGTCGGGTAGTGTTGCTACTCTGCAGTGACCCCTTGATTTTAGCTCCTTCATCTGCGCTTTCTCTTTCAGCTCTGCCCTCATTCCTCACCATCACCACACAAAAAGGCAGAAGGTCCCTCGCAGCCTCCTTTTCACGAGCCCTCCCTATCTGTCCCCTGCAGCACATCCAAGCAGCCACAGTCAAATTGGGCCTTTGACTATTCAACGCTGGAATCTTAAAGCCAAGCTTTCACAGCACTAAGCCAGAACAATGCCAAGGGTTTTGGTATCTAAATTCTGCCTCCGTGTAAGACTGAAAGCTCGTCTTGGCAGCCACCTCATCCCTGGGGCAGGAAACTCCTGTGATGCTGCAACTCTTTTAATTATTGTTTTCTTCTTCTTTTTTTTTTTTTCTTTTTTTTTTTTTTAAATTTCCTAACTTTCAATCTTCCTTCCTGTGAAGTGCTGCTTCTGGGCATGGCCAGACAGCTTCACTTTCACTGTTAGAGCAGCTTAGACAGAAGTTTGGTAAAGGGCAAAAAGCAGACAGTTTTTTTTTTTTTTTTTTTGGCCAACTGCCCCAAGGCAGAGGGACTGGTTCGGGCAGGTGATGAGAGCTTGTTCCATCCTTAACAAATTGGCAAGTCAGTTACACAGTAGAACAGTGCAGATATGAGATAACAAGAGGATAAATCATCAGTTTTTTTGAAATATGGCCCTTTTTTTTAAACTTTCATGCAAGCTCCTGGGTGGTGGGAACCTGCTGTGTGTTGATCAGTCCTTAGTAACAAACACTGGTGCGTACTTGCCATACTGGCCGTGAGAAACCAGAGTGCTGACCCAGGGGACAAGCTGAGGCTGATGGACTGGGCTCAGGGACAGGCAGAACAGAAATAAACTCTGGTGTAGTGACCTCTAGAAAGGACGCAATGCTTTTCCTGTTTTCCAGCTGCTGTTGTGCTGGAAAAAAGTAATCGTCCTTCTCCAGGAGAGGAAGATAACAAGCACTAGTGCCCCTTTCTGACCTGCTCCCATGTAGCAGGGTTAAACAAGCCCTGGGACCAGGGACTGGAACCAAGAGCCACCTGTTCCCAACAGGATGGCCTCCCAGGGGTGCAGCCCTGTGTGTCTGCAGAGGAGCGAAAGGTAAGCCAAGGGCATGGCACTGGCACTGGCACTTGCTCCAGTGTGAAACTTGAAACAGCCCAAACAGGTGGGTTGCTTAAGAATACCCTAGAGCTTTGTGGGGAGGGCTCTCTCCTGCCACCTGGGTGTAAATCTCTGCAGGCAGAAAGAACAGGATGTGGGCCTCCCTTTCTCTGGTACCCACTTCTGTCACGCACCCAGCAGCACCTCCTGGATGCCCAGCAGGGCCCGGTGATACGTAAATCCAGGTCTCCTTGGCTTTCTGATGGCACTCAGGCTAAAAGCAGGTCTGTACTTTGTACAAGCTGCAGGGATGGCCAAGGCCCCAGGCCAACACACAGGCTCAGCAGCAGCATTTGGCTCCATGCTGTCTCTGAGCACAGTGGAGTCCACAGCAATTTTAAGTTAAACCTGATGCCACGTTCCACAGCCCGTGGTCAGGTCTCGGGCATCCTCCCACAGCTTTAGCAGAACAGGAAAATCCCAGACACAGGTTACAAAGTGCAGGCAAGCAGTAAGGAGACTTCTCTGTCACTCCAGGCAGATCTGCCCTTTAATAACCAGCACAGCCAGAAACTGCTGATATCTGCCACCACTTCTGTCAGTGTGCAATGCATTCACATAAGTTCCTTCCCTCATAAGCTTTCTACTAATGTTTGCACCTCATCTTCCTTCTCTCCTGCTCCTTTTTGCCCTAGTAAGTTCCTAGTCCTCTTCCATGGAGCATCACTCAGCACCACTCCACCACCCCCCCAGTTCATTACAAGTTATCATTATTGAGGTGTCCTGCTACCCTCTTTAAACCCCACATGATGAACTGTTTCCAAACAGCGCAACCAATTCTCAGCAACAGAAAAAGTGTGCAAGTTATGCAGGTCACAGAACCTGCAGTGTCTTCATCCAGCACCGTGGTCCTCAAGCTTTTCAAAGCCACCCTTCCTCTTTTTTAATTCGTTTCATTTCCCCTTCTCCTTTTCCCAGTTTCTACCTGACAAAAGCACTATTCATTCTCTAACTTATCTCAAGCCCGCAGAGCTCAAACATGAAGTTTCGGTTTTTTCACAGTATGAAACAGTTTGCACTACCAATTTTCTTCTCCCAACATTTCCATTTTAATTTTCCAGTAAAAACTGAATGCCAAACTCTATCCTGTGTTAGCTCAAAGGATAAACTACACTCATCTTGGAGCTGAAGAGAATGGACAACTTTTGGGTGGGATAGTGGGAGACCAGCACATCCAAACGCAACAGCAGGGAACAGGTTTTTCTCTGGCTCCTACCTATTGTCCTCCAGTTATAGGATGTATTCTGATACTCCCCAGAGAGAAAGCCACTGCTGTAGTAGGGGAAGGAAAAAAATGACCAGGACAACAATCTGATTCTCCACATCACCCAAATAGCTAACAGAGTTTATTTCTAAAACAGCTGGAATCCCATATTTGACAAAGTTGCAGACAGATGGAGCTTTCAGAACCAGGTTGACACTGAAGGAAACTTAAAACACTTTTGCTGGCAGAGGTACAGCAGAGAGGCGTCAAATTCCCTGCCAGACGGAGCTGTCACTCAAAGACCCCCGGTGGAGTTGGTGATAACAGAAAATCTGTGCTTTTCTTGGTAGACATGCTTCACAAGGAGGATTTGGGGAAAGCAAGGAAACTTTGGCAGCAGAGATGTCAGTCTTCCAGCCTGAGAGCATCCTGATTAGGAGCATCTGGTGGGTCTATGGACCCAGCACTGTCACAACAGCCAAAGCTGCAGGAATATTTTAGCCCTGTCAACAGGCATAAAAACCAAAAGGGAACTGGAAACTTACATCTCTTGATCCAGTATAAACAAGTGCACTTACAGCAAAACATATTCTTTGGATGATCACAGAACATAGTTCAGAAATTCTTTGGTTGTTAGACTGCGTGAAATTCCCCTTGACTTTTTTTTTCTCCATATGGTGACAAGTGACAGAGTGATGTGAGAGGCTGAAAAAAAAAAGCTAGTACAGTGCCAGGAGAGGGGGCATGGTTCCAGAAGAAAGTGGAAAAAGCCTCTTCTGCAGAGCAAGCCCAGGCTCCAGCCCCAATCCCTAGCAGGTGCTTCTCCCCACTGCCACCACAGTGCTGAGGTCTCAGCTGCATTCACACCGTCTGCAGCAGAACACTGGCTTCCCACAGGATTGCCAAGGGGGGTTAAAGCTTGTGGAAAGGTTCCTGCTGTCAATCTGAGGTGATACCGCAGGAGGTGAAGGAGAAATAACACAGTCTCTTTCCTCTGGGGGAACAGGAGAGGTTGTATCCCTAAACATCTATCATATCAGTCCAAATTAAAGTCAGAGTGCTGGTTTCCAAAAACTGTGGTTAAGTCAGTCTTGGCAGGAGGACTGGTGATCAAGCATTTCTGTTGCAACAATTTAGACACGCACACGTGTGTGTGTGTGTGAGTGTGTGTGCACACCTTCTCCTGCAGGTATTTTCACTCTAAGTGCCCAGAATGAAGTCCCTTGTCACATATGGCCACTTGACTGGTCCTGTGCAGGCAGGGCAAGGAAGGCTGAACTTCCACTGACACTGCTGACAATGGATTCCCAGCTGAGAGGAATGTTTGTTCTCTTAAGCCAGAGAGCCTTTGAGCCACGCTCAATTCAGGTTGTTAAAAAGAAAAAAATGGCTCATTTCTGACTAAACACAAAACATATCATCTGAAGGTAGGGGGCAGAAGTTGAACATTGTAAAAAAATAAGAAATAGCCAATACGAAATTAGTAACAATATAACTGCCTGTTATATAGTTTTATTTGAATAATCCTCTGTATTAATGTTAAATCACTTTATCTTGGAGTGACTGTATCTGCCTTCATCCACTAAAAACAGACTTTTGTCCTTTTGAATTGTTTCCTGCTCTGTGTTGCTCTAAATGGGGCACTTTTGAAAAGGAATAGCAAAAAGAATCACGGAAACTGTGCACCATGAGGAGGGGGATTCTTACCTCTCCATGTTATCTGCTCAGTTATTTTCATTTACTTACTCAAAATTTTTGACACTTTAGCAGCTGGCCAATTTTATATTGTCTAAGAGTTAAAAATAAATTCTAAGTAAAGATACATATCTTAGGATGGGGAAAAAAAAATAAGGTGGCAACAAATAGCAATATATGTTGACCTGCCATGAGGCACAAAAAGAAGTTTCTGAGAGAACCATTAAATTACTTAGCAGTATTGATGCAGAATTTCAGGCAAATAGAAAAATATATAGCAGGCTGGAAAATGCTTTTTTCTCCAGACTGCCCCTGGTAAATTGTATAAACCCAGCTTCTGCTGCACCATCATGCAGTTGTCTTGACAGAATAAACCAAGTTCTACTTCACAGCTAGATGTGAGAGGACAAGCATCAAGGAGGGAGGCCCAAGCTTCCATTTTTTCCTGCAGAGAATTCCCAGCTCACCAGAGGAAAGACAAAAGGAAAGACAAAGGTGCCAAGAAGGCATTGTCTCAGCGCTGAAGTTACATAGATCTTCATGATGATACCAGGTCGGACTGGTATCAAAACTGAACTGTTCTGTCTGTCCAGGCTCTGGGCAGACTCCCCAGGAGCATGGATTCCAGCTGAGGCAGAGGAAGTGATAAAACCATATGTAAGAGAGAGAAAGAAGCACAATGCTCCATTCACAATGGGCTTTCCATAAACATTGTTAGATTACAAAGAGAATAATTTATAGCAAAGGCATAGGAATTTTCTACATAAGAGGTCTTACTGTGAAAAGGAGAAAAAAAAAGACCCCACAAAACATTAAACACATATTCTTGGGTACATATTTTCCTGTATTTGGCAAGGGACGTTTTTAAGAATAATCTTTGACTGCTAAAAATTCATGGAGAAAATCCCCGATTTCATTGTGTACTGTTGGGGCTAGGAGGGAGTGTTTGCAGTGATGTTTTCAAGTTGCAGTTCATAATTTTTGATGCTGGCTGAGCTGATGTTAGAAACAGTCCACAGTTCTGATAGAAAGAGGTAACAAAGGCTTGGGTCAGCTTATCCAGGCACAAATTAGTTTGTAACTGTTCCTTTGTTAAACACATAATCCTTGGAAGTTCAGAATCAGGTAGGAATTTGCAGGATTTCCCTTGTGTAAACAGATTGGAGGAAATCAGAAGCCATTTTTCCACCCCTCTGAAAGGAGAACCAAATGACTGTCCAAATGAGTTTTAAATGCACTTATTGCAAATAGCTGGAAATGGCCCCAGCCCAGCTCGTGAGACAGAAGTTGTCTTTCTCTGAAACAAGCACGTTCTCCATTATAAACTTCTTTGGGTGGGGGGAGGTGGGGGGAGCAAAAAAACTTTGGTTCAGGATGTTGTTTTGCATAGGCATTCAAGTAGATCTTCCAAAGCTACCAGCTTGTCCAGGCTGGTAACAAAATACCCATGGCTCTCTCCTCAGGAGTGGACGCTCCTCTTTGGTATCCTGTTTTGTAAGGCAGACGTCTTGCACAGGCGATGGAGTCACACAGATGCATCTTTGGAAAGGAAGACAGTGTCACTCGTGCTGCCACAAACAAATTCATCCCGTTTATTAAGCAACACACTGGAAACCTTCTTTTGGTAAGGGGTGGGGGAGGGAGAAAAGAAAGTGTTGCTACATTCAGTATTTGCTGTAAGCAAGTTATTTTGCTCTTGTAGATATTTGTTACCAGCTGTCAGTAGCCGTGATAGCGTCTGTGTTGCCAGAAAATTTGGAATTATTTCTTTCTGAGTAATTTTGAGTCACAACAACCAGGGCATTAATAAATCCTTCCAGGTAGGCACAGCCCTGTGCCAGAAAATATAAATATTCATTTTGGGAAGCATTCTGGCAGTTACTAAGCACAATACTTACTTGTTGACTGTGTGATGCACGAAACCTTGTAGGATGACCACATGCTTATAACACAAAGTATTGTAGCCAGGAACCCGAAAGTCTGGATGAGAAAACAAACAAACCACAAATACTTAGGGAGCATTAGATGACACATATTCCATGCATGTATGGACACTTTTGTATATCCAGCTACACATTTTATGGGATTAACAGACCCAAAAAAAAGTGGGTTTTTTTACTCCATTCTGCCAAAAGAGTAAAAAACTCTAAGTTCCCATAGTATAATAGCAGCTTATGTCTTGTCAAAACAATGACTGAAAGATAGACTGAGAGTCATAACACAAGGAGGGAGAAAAAGCTGGACAGCAGCATGGAGTGTCGACATCTAAACTTCTCACTTGGATTCTGCAACAAAGAAAAGACTGTTTCTAGCACCTTCGATTATTGCTCTTTTACTGCCCCATTCAAACAAGTCTTTCCCTGCTGTCTGCCAAATAAACAAGTCAGGTAGGTCTCCTAGTCTGTTTGCATCATCAGGACTAAGTTTCTGAAAGTAATTCTTTATTCTGGAGGAGTTGTATTTCAGGTCCTGCTGCTGTGAAAATAGTGTCACCCACACGTGGAAGTCATGCCTCTCTCTGTAAAGCCCTCCAGTCAACAGAGGCAGAGATCACCTGCCAGTAACTCAGGTCAGAGCCCCAGTGGGTTTTAGCTCAGGAGAAATTATCTTGAACATGGCTCTGTTGAGGATCAAGAGGCATCAAAAGGCAAACATGGGGGTGAAACCCTTTAGGTGACTTCCAGCTGCTACAACGGTCTTTTGTCAAAACTTAATTGTCTTAATTCTTCAGCTAAACACATTAGTTCCTATGAGTTAAAGCAGAAGCCTTTGGTTTCAACACCCTGGCAGGGCAAATACCAACTTTAGTGGTGAGTCTGGTGTCTGACAACAAAATATTTTTGTTGGCACTGCGTTACAGAACATTCACTGAAATGAGCTAGAAAGTAGTTCACCCAACCAAGACACACGTAAGGCAAGTCTGTAGGAAAACAGAGGTACAAGTGATAGATTTACAATGCCCTATTTAGTACATATTGCAATTTTAAAAGTGTCAAGCCTAATAAACACAATCTTACCGCTCCAGCCACGAGTCCGGTTATATTGTAACTCTTGGCTGCTGCTACAATCGATCCAATGAGAAGCAGAATTGTACCAATTAAGTAATGAAGAAACTCCTGAAAAGAGAAGCACAGCATGCATCAGAAGGGAAACGTATCTGGAAAGCATTTTGAGATGTTTCAGAAGGAAAGTAACTTGGCAGAGATGACTCAAACCCTCAAACCCAGAGGACAAAACATAATCGAAGAGAAAAGAAAAGGCAAAGCAAAGCAAAACAAAACAAAACACCAAAACCCAAACCCCAACAACTCACCTTGGGAGTGGATTTTATACCAAACCCCAGTTTCTGTTCAGAAAAGAACAGTTTGGGTCTACTGATGTTACTGGAACAAGATTTACTTACTGGGTATGGATGCAATCCTTTCAATTCAGCACAGTACATTACTTTATTGCATCAAGTGTGTACCTTACTTAAAGAGATTATTCTAGAGGAAGGAAGAAGCCTTAAGGAAATTGTCTTGGGCCTACATGAAATGGCATAAGTGGAAAACCAAATGCTCCTCCTTCTGATAATCTTAGAAACTAAGCGCTGGATCTACTGCTGCATTTACTAACATCAGCCAAGCCTGGAAACAGGGGGGAAGCCACAAAAAGCACAACTGCAGTAAAACACGATGTATTGGAGTTTTCTGAGGGAGGACCAAGGCACCACTTTTAAACTCTCCTCTGGTGTCGTAGGTATCGGTCGAGGAGTCAATTTTACCTTGTTACAAGCAGGAAGTATCTGTAGATTTAGGTTTTGAACCCTCACAAAGCTTATGACAACCAGTAGAGGTGTTTGCAGACTGAACATGGGTTGTTTCTTGTGCACGGTGGAGTGAGCAGGTGGATATCTGCTTCCTTTATCTGCATTGCACCACCAGCATGAGCCACGCAAATACCAGGGAGAGGAGAGATTCTGTCTCAAACCAGAAGATAGAGTACAGTCCCAAAAGGAAATTGTCCAAGGAAAGCCCAGAAGATGAACAATCTACCATACCAGTCTCACTCTGCTTAGGTGTTAAAAAGAGCTGAGAAGGATTTTTCCTGTAAAGTAGGCTCTGAGACCACAAGTTACTTTCCTAATTTGTAAGCTTGTTTCAGGTAATCAAAATCTCAACCCTTGCATTTGCCAGAATAAATTACACGCACAAGGAGGCTTCTCTGACTAGCCCATGACGCAGCAGGGAAATGGGACATGCCATTGCCTCCTTAGAGACATCAAATGAAGCAGCGTACACAGGCTACTACTTTAGAGGAATCCAGGGGATGGGCAAAGCTGCAACAGAATCATCAAAGGCTACATTAGGTGGAGAACCAAACCCCGGCAGGGATGGAAGAGTGCCCCTCTGCAGAAATACTTCCAAGCCTTGAAAGGCGTCAGCAATGAACAACCTCTTGAACCACTTCAGCTTTACGGGCTGCAAATCACGCCCCTGATTGCAATGTAAAGATCCTGCCAGGAAACTCATCCAAATGCTAGCTATAGTTTCCCAGACTCTCTTACATGTCTTCCTCTTCTGTTCTAAAGATACTTAAATGTGACTGAAAATGAGGTTGTTTGTTTTGTAACAGAGCAGCAGTGTTCAAGCATCACATCCCATAAAGCTTTCTGAAGCTGAGCAGCCGCAAACTTCAGCGCCTTGAACTCACTGGTGGCTCTGGAACACTGAGGAATGATTAAACACGCAACAAAAAAAGCCAAAAGCAGCCCATGCAGAGGCGAAAATAGCATAGTCCTGTTACAGCGATGCACACATTAAAGCTGCTTTGCAAAACTGTTACTTATTAGCTTACTTCACTCCTTCATTTCAACCCCTGCATCTGTATTATCTTTAGATAAATAAGTACCTTTGGAAACAGATAGTGGTGGCACACATTTGAAAAAGAAAAAGTTAAACCATATTCTTCAGCTAAAAAGAAAAAAGAAAATTATATTTTTCTATCTGGTTATAAGTGCATGGATGGACAAAATGTTATCTTAGATCTAAATTACTTATCTAGCTTCCATTAACCACCACCCAACCACTTCTCGGATTTCAAAATTCCTCTCTGTCTCTCCAGTTGGCTTTCCCCGTTCCTTTGGTCCTTTTTCAGTGGAACTAACATATGTAAGGGAGGCGTGTTCTAAGAGGTTGTTAAAATCCATCATCCCACCCTAGGATGCAGAACTCTTCTGTTAGCTGACCTGACCCAGAGCTACTGAGGGAGTTCAGGTCGCACATTTTTGGTGCTGCTTGTTGGTTCTCTGCTAGGATATGAGAGATGGATGTGTATGGGAAACGCAGGAATGAGGCAGGAACATCCTGCAGGATATCCCAGGAATGGCCAGACTAGGGCAATCAGGCCGAGGCTCCTATTTTTTGCTATTGTTTAAGTTACCTAAAACCATACCAAAAAGAGACACATCTGATTTAAATAGCCCTCACATACTTTATTTTGGGACAGGATGCAGTACATGAATTCCAACACAATGATTTGGTACTTTAGCAATCCCTGTGCTGCTATAAACGACCTGAGCTAGGACCCATCTGCTGAAGGCTTGATGACCAGTAGCTTCTTTCCAATTGTCTCTTAATAAAATTATTGCCTTCCCTGGAGTAAATCTAGATTTATATCTGTGTAAAGGAGGGTAGACTCAAATCCAAATCAGCGGAAAAACTTACAATTACAGAATCTGCTGAACTGAATACAAGCAACAAAAGGATTTGCACACAAGGCAAAAAAGAATTGAGTGAAAGACAGCCTATCTTTGTGAGACAGCACAAGAAATTGGGCTGAGAAAGTGAGACACCAACCCCCAAGAGAGGAGAGGAACCCAGGCTTACCGCGAGTGGCCAGCTAACACAAGTCAGCTTCCTGTAGACTCTGAAAATGTGCATGATGTAGAAGAACAAAATCATAACCAAATCGCACATGGTGACAATCTGAAAGAAGCTGTATGCACTGTAATCCGTCCACGAAGAATTATTTACGCTGATGAATCCAATCAGCAGGGAGATCTGGAAGACAAAAGGTGCATTAAAGGTTTTCAGAGGGTCGTGGAGATGATTTAAAGCACAACAAAATGGCACTTAGAAACAGAAGCCAAATATCTAATGTAAATGGGATGGTCCTAACAAAATGGAGGACAAAGTAAGGAGCATGATAATAAGGTTGTATAATTTGCTGATAAGTGAGCTGAAGCAACCATTAGGACTGAGGAAAGGGGCAATGGCCAGAGGGGCAATGGCCAGAAGGAAAGCAGCAGTTTCAGCTGAAGAACTGAAACTTGAAGATGGCTCTATGTACAACAGAAGAAGTCTCAAATAGAGAAAAGGAACTGAATGCCTGGAGTTGCAGCAGTGACTGAAGCATCTAAACCCCACAGACTTTCAGGAGTTCACTGAAAGCTGTGAAAATAGAGCTGTCCATGAACACATGCACCTTCACTTTCATTTAGTGGTATTTCTCACACGCAGAATCAGAGGACCTGAGCTAACAGTTTTACTCCTCCTTTTCTGCCACCTACAGAGCAGAAGTACTAGTGGACTGTAAGGCAGTATCAGAGCAAATAATATAAGCATTTGGAGGAATTGATTAATTCACCTCACCCCCAAAATTTCTATAAGTTAACACTGCCACATAAAACTATGAAGCATTATTGTACAACTTCGTTCTTTCAGCTGTAGGCTTGATAGGAACAAAAGCGATTTCATTTTTTCAATCTAAAGCTGCTTGTTTATTTTACTAATCTTGCTGCTTCCACCAGCCTGGCTAACCTGGGTGATCAAAATAAATCTACTGAGAATATACTAAAATATTTTTTTATTACAGACTCTGTCAATGCACGCTTTCAGCCACTGTAATTTTTAGTTCATCCAAAGTCAGCCAGAAGCTGTAATGATTCACATTTTAAGTGTTTCTCTTAGACATTAAAAAACTATCTGAGGAAGCCAGCACTTCAAGACTGCACCATCCTTTCCTGCACACTCATCTTCCAAACTCCTAACCAACTGCATTCATTATCAGAATAATTTCCATAAGATTAAAAGAGAAAAAAAAAACCCCAACACCCAAACAACATACCTTAGATTCTCCGTAAGTGTTAGCCAAGTTTCACCTGCTCAGTTCTAAGTGGACAGGCTAAATATATGCATGCACAAGGGCAACCAAAAACTCTGTAGGTAAGAACTTCACAAGGACCTTCACCAAACTCCATCCAAACAGCCACATCAATGTCTTGACAGTGAACCACCTCAAAATGGTGGCTTCAAAGAAAAAAGTCAGTGCTCAGGATTCTTTCCCACACAAGTGGCTGAGCTGTTGTCAGACCTGGCCCAGCTCTATGACTTTTACTGTGGCAGGCCAAGGAGTTGATATTAACACTGTTGAGTGTACTCAGTCCAAGCCAGCGATGGGCTTCTGCACTACAGTAAGCCTACATCTCCTCTCAGCTTCGAGCAGACCTGGGGCAGGGAAGACAGGACTTACAGATGCAGGGCTAGATCACACTCCCTGCTTCCCAAGAATGGAGGTCACATGTGCCTTTGAAAATGCATGGTACTGCTCAGTCCCTGTCTCCCCAAATATGTTCCTGCCCTCTGGTCTGGGAGCATAACATCAGAGTGTCACCCTGCATGTACAGTGCTTCTGTCTGTACCATGCCTGACAGCTGGATCTCACTGCCTCACCTCTGGGGAATCCAAAGTGCATGGAGCCTCACACCTTGAGCACGGCACAGCTTTCTGAGACACTACATTTGTTAGAAGACAACAAAGCAATGCTCTGCACAATTCAGCATTTAAAGAACTCTGGCCCAGTTCTTCCATTCTGAGATAATTTGGATGCAGTTTTGTCCAATCTGTGTCTGCATCCAGCAGGTCCACATGAAGCAGTGGTTTCGTGAGAGGTCACAGTGCCTGTCACCTTCTCCTTCCCCCTAATTTCACTTCCTGTCATGTATGGGCTCCTCCACTGACCTGTGCTGAGCCACCTCAGTGGACTGAGCCAGCAGAAAAGTGAACTACTGAAAAACAGCTTTCCTCTGGCTCAGCCATTGAGCAAGGCAGGATCAGGTGAGCAAGGGAGTGTGAGGGAGAAGTCAGAACTCCCACAGAAAGGATAGGAAGGAGTGAGCCAGCAGGATGGCAGCAGCCAGTGCCACACTGGCTGCTCAGGCTGCCACAGACCTTCCAGCTCAGTCCCCTGAATCCTAATGTCAGTAAAGCAGAGTCATCTGACTTAGCCACTGAACAACCTGAACAATCAGGCGGAGATAAATTACCCTATAATCCAGGAGAACACTTTAAGTGATGCAAGACACAGCTATTATTTCCATAATTTAAAACTAAATTTAATGAAGTTTTATTCTATAGGAAGACTAAACAACAAGTCACAGCAAGCACTGAGTCTTGCTCTTGGATAAAGGTGGGATGAGGACATCATTCTCTAACCAGAGAAGGCCAGAAGAAGTTTCCCTTACTCAGGTGTCTTCACAATAATCAGTTCCCAATTTCAATTATACTGTAAAAATCAAGAAGGAAGCCTTAATTCCCAGAAATATTAAATCTGCCCACTGGCTCATTTCGTGAGTGAACAATTAACTTTAGCAGGTTTTTTTACAGTGTACAAAGGATAAGGAGGACTGGACTCTTGAAGTACAACCACCATTCAAATAATAAAAAGCACTGGAAAAAACCTCTTCATTTAATCTAGACCCAGTTCTTTCAATTTCATGGAAGCATAGCAGTATTTTTCTTTTCAGTTAAAAGGTATAAAAAATTGAGAAGCCTAAAGAAGAATGTGAGCCATCCAAGGACAGAAAATACATCTGTGGTGTTACAATCCTCAGAAATAAGAAGATACACGGTGCCAATGAGGAATCTGCACAACTCCTGCTCAACAGGGTAGAACTGTGGATTTGAACAAACACGCTTGAACAAACATTTCAACAGTTCTTCATGATTAAAACAACTTCAAATCCAATTAGTAAAGATTCTCCCTTCTTTGATTTGAGATGTGCCTCAGCACACAGATAGGAAGAAACCACTGCATGGCAAGAGATATTTCTTTCAAAGATTTACTTTCTTAGCATGAATTTTGCAACATGAGCTTTACCTGCCATTTCTAAAGAGGGCCCTCAGTTCATAGGCACCTGATTCTGTTTCACAGGGCAGGTGCAAAGGGGACCCTATCAGCAACTTTGCATAAAGCTGTGCCACATCTGCCACACTGTATTGCCTGCAGGTAGCCAGAGTTTCAAACTCACTTGTTGAACAAAGAATGCTAACAAATGCAGGCAATAGAGCCACACACCATCATTTGTTCTTTGAAAGCGACAAATATTGAAGTTCCTTCACCAGATACTGGTTTATCATGATATACCAGGTGATGACTGTACCTTTTTTCCCCCTGGGATTCCGGTTTCCAGAGAACTGAGTGATAAAATGATAAATATGTAACTGTCTGGGATACGGCTGAACATCTATCTCAGAAGTCAGTTTGTGGCACAGAGAGAGAGAGAAATGAATGGCAAAGCACTGAAGTGATCAAATGTTACGAGTGTTCTTTATGTATCTGTGCTCAGGGGAGCAGGTTTGTACACCCTGAAAATAAAAACTGGAGGCACAAAAAAATCCAGGGCACTGCTATTTCCATTTCAATGTAGCATTTCACAGGTCGTGAGAGCAACACGGATGTAACCCATAGCCAGCAAGCCAATGGGACCAGAAGTACAGGTCAAGTGAGGGTCAGCCTCGCTAGAAGATTTCAACGTGCTCCACAATACATATCTGGGCTTCAGACCTGCATTACAAAAAGGGCAAGGGACACTTTGCAGGGCACTGTTATTTAAGTGCTTTCTGGTTCCCAAGAAGCAAAATAAAGACCATATGCATTAATCAATCCCAAGGAGGGATTTCTGGATTTAAATGAAGTTCCATATTTACTCTGTTTCATAGAAGTTGATTGGCTTAAACGAATCCAATTCTTGACTCTCCTTTGGACCAGATATTTGAAGCGAGTCGTGAAGCATGTTTAGGGACAGTGGTGCATATCAGGAACTATCTTGCAGTCAAGTTAATGTGAGCTAAAGGCAGTCAGCACTTAGCAGACAGAAAAGACATAACAGATCTTGCACGACTTTTCCAGAACCGGCATTCTTTTCCCTACTTTGAGCTGAAGACGAGGTAACCACATCCTCTGCAATGGTGACTGTGCAAAATGCTGCCTCTTAAATGGCACTCACATACCTTCCCAAGCCTAAACCCCATTCTGGTTTGAAGTTAACTCAGATCTACCAAAAAAATGAAACACAGTTTGTTCTTTCCTGGTGTGGTCTTCTTCCTAAAGCAGCCCAGGAAGCTGTCGGCCATGTTCACCACAAAAGCACACGGTCGGCTCATGGTCAGCATGTTGTCCCCCAAGACCCCAAGGTCTTCTCTGGAGAGCTGCTTTCCATCCTCCAGCCTGTACTGGTGCAAGGGTTTACCCTCAAATATCTCCAGATACAGGACTTGGCATTTCCCTGTGTCGACCTTGATGAGATTCCTCTTTGTCCAGACCGCCAAGATCCCTCTCCATGGCAGCACAACCCTCTGGCTCATCAGCCACTCCTCCCAGGTTTTTCATCACCTACAAACTTTCCAGGAGTGCACTCTGCATCATCATCCAGGTCATTAATGAAGATGTGGAACAGTGCCAGCCCCAGAATGGACCCCTGGGGTACACCACTAGTGACTGGCCTCCAACTGGATCTCATACTACTGATCACAACCCTCTAGGCTGGGATGTTCAGTTTTAAATCCATCTACTGCCCACTGATCTAATCCATACCCTGTCAGCTTGTCTGTGACGAGGTTATGGGAGACTAGAACCTTACAAAGATCAAGGCAAACCACATCTATCACTCTTCCCTTGTCCACCAAGCTAGTCACCTCATTACGGAAAGCAGTAAGGCTGGTCAAGCATCATTTCCTCTTTATAAATCCATGTTGACTACTCCTGATCACCTTCTTGTCCTTCATGTGTTTGGAAAAGCTTTCTAAGAGGATTTTCTTCATCATCTCCCAAGGGCCTGAGGTGAAGCTGACAAACCTGTAATTCCCCGGATCTTCCTTCCAGCCCGTAGACATTACGTCAATCCGTTCAGAATAGCACACTTTCCTTTCGTACCTCTCAGGCTACAGAAGATAGGGAAGGACTGGACAAGAGGGATACATTCCCCTCCCCTGTGTTACAAAATGCTTCTGGAAGTGTTCCCGGGAAATGCTGTTTCTTTTTAAAAATCAGCTGCTTTCCTCCTTGTTTCTTCTTGTCCCTGACAAAGAATGAAAATCTGAAGTCCGTTGGTCATTATTACACTCAGTAAAACACAAGGAAAATGTGTATCAAGACTTCAAGGAAATGGATCTTCCACTGCAGGAAAATTCAACACCTTCTTAAGGAAAAGAGGAATCATGCCTTTGTATTAAGAAGCAATTATATATAGCAGGAAGATCCAACTTCCAATTACTCCTAAGGCAAATGCATACCGGAGAGAAGGCCCATGGCATTAGGCCCAGATGCTGCTGTACTCCTGATTTCTGATCGTTTGATTCCCACCTAACTCCCTGTGCTCACTCTCGGGTGGCTGTGGTCCTGCAGATGCAATTAGGTGACAGAGAAAGCTTGGCTCCAAACATCCTGTGCTCACAGGAGTGGGCTGGGCAAGATGCTGGGACCCAGAGCAAGCCAGCCACACAGCCCTCAGCCTCTCTGCTGGCTGGGTCCTCCTGCGGTTTCCAGTCCTGTCTCCAGTCACAGAGGTCACCAGGAAAACTGCCCGAGAGCTGCCTGCCCCTCAGGACCAATGAGCTGGGCTCTCCTACACTAACATATCCTGCTGGAGTGCACCAGCACAGATGGAAAAGCCTAGGCCAAGCTAGCAAGTTCAAAGAAGCTTGATAGAGAATCACCTGTTCCAAGGAAGGGGCAGGCAGGAGTGCATGCCCACCAGTCCAGAGATCACACCTACAACTTCCTTCACCAGTGCCCTGAGGGTAACAAAGGAAAGGACTTGTTGTGCTCTGCAAGTACCTACAGGCCAGCTGGCACCACAAAGCCTTTTCTGCTTGTGTGGTAGAAGACTGTAGTTTATCTGACCACAGAACAATTTTATAACCCAGGAATCAATCTGTGCAAGTGCTTTGTATGATCTTTTTCTGCTGCCCTGCTATAATGGATGTCTTAAATAAAGCTCTGGCTTTATTGCCAAAACCTAGTTCTTCTGCAACATTTGGAGAGAACTAAATTTTCCACAGACACAGCTACCTGCACAAACATAAATCCTGCATGATCTCCAATACTGACAAGAACCTAGTCTTAAAGGAAAGCCTAATGTTCTGAGGATGAGAGGCCCATTTCCACAGGCAAACACTGACACAAGGGAGGAATTGAAAGTCACTGACTCTTGAATCCTGACCCCAGTTTTGCAACCGTATTTCTGTCTGAACTTCAGTAAATCATGTATTTCACCACTTCAGCTCCTCCAGTCACCCAACGAGGACTAATAAAGACTTCACATGCATTGTGCTAAAGTTTTTCACCTTCAAAACACTTCAGACATGTAAAATAAAGACAAAAATTTTGAGGACTGCTAATAAACATCTAGGGTAAGATGACTGTTTTCCTTTACAGAGTGAATGAAAATAGATGCTCACTAAAAAAAACCCCAAACAAACAAAGAAACAAAAAAAGACAAGACACAACAAATGGACAATCAACAGATCACAGACGTGACAGACAAGCAGGTGTGAAAATCATCCAGGGAGGAAGCCACACAACAACAAGCAACGGGAGGAAAAGGTTTGCTTTCTGAGAGTTGCTTTGTGTTCGATCTGTTGCTACCTCAGCACACAAGATAAACAAAAATGAGAGTCCCAGCTCACTGCAAAATGGAAATTGGTATTTATTTCCTGTCTGTCATTTATTTACTTATAACCAACTGTGAGCAGTGATTCAAAAAAGCACTCCATGCACAAGACATTGCAAATAAACTGTTTTCTAATCTTTAACGCCAGGACTACTTTACTACTTGTCCTCTTGACCATCCTTGACTGCTCAGTACTGCACATTGTCAGTCACCCTGTGCAGCACTATTTCACTACTCTGCTAGCTAAAAAGGGGTTACCCTTTCCCCCTGTGGCTGTGCAATCCCCTGCACAGTGGTGATGTTCTGCTGTGGGTGTGACACGAGCTGCCTTCACAGCAGCTTGCAGGCGCTGGGCTTTCTGTGGTTCAAACGTGTTGATAACATATCAGTGTTTCCACTGCTGCTGAACTGTGCTCACACAGCAGCAAGGCTTTCTGTGCCTCTTCTCCCTCCCCTCATCCCAAAGCAGGCTCACAAGTGGGCAAGACACTGGCAATGACAGCTGGCTCCAGCCAAGCAACGGGATTTTCCAGCCCATATGATGTTGTGTTCAGTGATAAAAGCTCAAGAAAAGGAGGTTTAAGGGGGAATATTTTAGGTCACGGCATTTCTCTTCCCATATGGAATCACAGACTCACAGAACGGTTTGGGTTGGAAGGGACCTTAAAGACCATCTACTCCCAACCTCCTGCCATGGGCAGAGACACCTTCAACTAGCCCAGGTTGCTCAAAGCCCCATCCAGCCTGGCCTTAAACACTTCTGGTGATGGGGGGTAGTGGATGAATTTACAGCTTTGCTTGTGTGTGCAGCTTTTGCTTTCCTTATAAAACTGTTGATACCTTGATCCACGGGTCTCTTTGCCTTCCTTCTATTTTCTCCCCATCTTGCAGGGCAGGGCAGTGAGTGAGAGGCTGGGTGGGTGTTTGGCTGCTGGCTGGGGTTAACCCACTACACACGGCCTACCCCTTATCTGGGTTTCTAGCTGCTGTGGTAGTACAAAGAACGATATTAAAAAGCTTCGTTGCAGAAAGACACTGACTATGGTTTTCGCAAATCCCAAAATGATGTACTGAATTGGCGGGCTGAAACTGCTGTCTTACCATGTAACTTTAAACTCTGGATAATAGTTTTCTTTCTCTATATAGAAATAAGATGTGAAATGCCAACCAAACTGCAAGAGGAAAGATAATATTAATAAGAAGCAAAATTGCCTCAAGGTGCCCAGTTACAGAGAAACACTATAACTCTTATCTCAAAGTTTCACCATACCACTGCGACATAAACTTCCTCATGTCTAATCCACCCAGCTCTGTGTTATCTTTTCATTTAATTACTTTGCCACGCAATGTATAACCACATCCTTGTGTTTCTCAGAGTATTTCTTTTTCTTGACTTTTCCCCTCTACTATACCATCCCATAAGAAAACTTTTTGTCTCCAGTGCTTCCTTTCCTTTTTTTTCTGTTCCTTATTCCCCTTTCCTCTTCTTTCCCTCCATTACTCTCCATATTTCTTCCCTTTTGTATCTCTCATTCTCTCCCATCCAAATTTCCCTCTGTACATGACAATGCACCTCAATTCCCTCTTTCAATGTTTCGTAACTGTCTTGCCCACTCTCTTGCATCACGGCATGTATTGAAATTAGCTAACCAAAAATTAGCACCATTCAGGGGAAAAAAGTCAGAGGACAGGATTCAGCATAGTGCTACACCTGCACAAACACTGTAGGCAGCAGCTCTAATTCGGTTTCCTGTTGGTAGTTGGTAATACCTGAAAGTGCTTTTCTTTTTCATCCATTGTACTTGCTGGAGGACGGATGAACCTTTGTACTGCTTTAATGCCCCTCCTCCTGAATCTGAAGAGAGGAGGACCCTGAGAACTATTCATAAAATTCATAAAACCTCTTTGATTTCCACCATCTTAAAACTTAGCCAAGTTTTAATGCAAGCAATTTTACAGAAACTGTGTCTACAGATTGGGAGCAAGGGACAGCACTGACTCTCACACAGTTTCATCACAGCCTTTTTTTTTTTTAAAAAAAAATATAATAAGAGCTAAATGCCTTTTGTATTTGAATGCAAAAAAGTCAAAGTTTCCAAAGTGGTGTTTTGTGACACCAGCCAAGATAGTAAATGGAATTTTCCATCCCTATGAGAGCCAATCAGGATAACCGTACCCTGGAGAAATGTCACTGACTGCAGCCGTACATTTCCAAATGTTACACCTCAACACAGTGAAGCAACACCCACATATTATTAAGTACATATTTCTGGATGGAGTAAAATAATTTTTGAACAGCTTCCCAAAACAGAAAGATGAGCAAAGCACAGGCCAAGGTTACAACTGCAGTTCATGCAAGACTGGTTCAGCTAATTTAAGCAGCAATGTTGACTGCTGCTGTAATCGAGATTTCCTTCTTCCAGGGCAGTGTTGGAAATGTGAGCTGTAACAGAAAAATCCCTACTATAAAAGGAAGATAAAAGGCACAGTCCATTCGAAACTTCATTAATGACAGATGAAATCAGCTGCCTGCGAGTGCATGGTTCTGTGAAGCAGTCAGTCTTTGGTTGCACAATCATCTCTCAGCCCCTGCGTCTGGGCAGATTTCCTTCTTGTCTGGCTGCTTTGCTAAAATAAGGAGGCTGCCTGGCCTCTGATAAGTCACTTCTCTCGTGTGCCACCATCCACAGGCTATTCATTGATGATAAAAATGGTGGGAGGGTGAGAAAAGGCAAAATAATCTTATTCTGACCCTCTACAACACAGATAAGAGGACAATCCTAAGTACGAGCAAGTGGTGTTCCATATCTATTAATAAGAAGTTATCTCTCTGCTCAGGCACAGGCCTCAGTGGTAGAAAAGGGTGTGGGGTAATCCAGAACCAGCACATGAAGGACATTATTAAAGAGCCCTTGTTGCGGGGTGTTAGCCATGATCATTAAAAAGGCAATTCTTTCTAATGACAGGCTGCAATTAAGTCCTGCCTGCCACTGATCACAGTGCATGCAGGACTCCAATCCCGCCCCTGCCAGCTGAACTAGCTCCCTGCCTCAATCCCACAGCTGCCTGCACACACTGAAAGGCACCACGCAGTCCTGCATGATATTCACTGAAACTGAGGACTTCATAGTTACCTGGTAAATAATATGCTATATTCTCAGCAGGCAGTGAATTAGTGAAAAAAAGAAAAGATTGTTACCCACAACCACCTCATAATTTTACTTCTTCTTCCCTCCAATTTGTTTAAAAATCAACTTAAATTTAAAACATTCCAACTGTGAAAGCACTGTCAGTAAGCTGCACACATGACCCCCATAGTATTGCAGCAACTGAGTAACATTGCCCAAGTGCCACAGTGCAAGTCACAAACAATTCCCCAAACACATAAAACCCACTGCAAAAAACTATTAATGGCACAACTGACTGCTAGCATGTCTGCAAAGGATAGGAACAGAATTCTTAATACAGCAAATGCCCCAGCAAGGTTCCAGCTCTGGGAAACACAGCTACTTTCCCTCTAACTTCCAAAGAGGTGCCACCTGCAATGACTGAAAATACTACTGTGGACAAAGCCAGGAGAACCCTGTACTTTGTAGCTTGTTCATTCATTAATAAGGAATTAATTCTCTGTGCAGGCAACAGCCCCCATGTAACAGCTAGCTGGCCACCCACTACAGTGGTCTCTCCCACCAAGTAATAATTCCCTAATTATGGATGAGTCTGCTCTTTCAGGTAAGAGCAGAGACACATCCTCTGTATAACTGAGGGTAGATGCAAAGATACAATCATTCAGGCTAGGCTCTCTGCCCTCCTCCCAGTTGTGGTGCTTGTTGGAAACCCGTGTCCCACACAAACAAGCCCATTTAGAAAAATACTACCTTATTGCTGCAAAAAACCATATATGCACATGGCTGCTGCTGTAAGTCGCCCCACTGTAGGAGATCATCTATCTTGCATGGTAGGGAGAATCTCTAAATCACATCTCAAAAGACTACAAGAAGTAAAAAACATTGTAAGATACTTGAATCTCTAGAGTTCCTTAGGAAAAACTGGAGTATCTGGTGGTAGCGACCAAAAATGAGGGGAATTAGTACAACCAAATCTCTCCAGATTCAAAAATTGCACAGCAAGCTGTGATTGATACATCTCTCTTCTGCAAGTCAGGCACTTCCAACATCTAGACCCTCCTGCAGAGCCACGTCAACCGTTCTCTCCATCTGGTAAACCTGAAAGTCAGACAGAAGGACAGGAGAAGATGGTCCACAGTGTGAGTAAGTTTGTGTAAATGGAGAACAACTGCCTCAAGCACACAAGGTGCTTCTGAGGCAAAAGAAAGATAAAGCCCAGGAGGAGAAAAGAACTGTAGGCCAACAAAAATGAGTTTGGTAGAACCTAAAAATTAAGAGGTTTGAGGCTTCTTAAGGAATGGCAGGAGAGTGGCTCTCGATGGCAGAATGGAATCCAGCAAGGATGCACAGAAATACACGTGCTCAGGGAGGTTCAGAGACACCTCAGGTATGCAGAACTTGCTGGAGAACTTTGCACTTGGAGGCTGTTGCTGCAAAAGCAGCACAGAGCTCACCGACCCTGGGTCTGGAGAGGGAGCCCTCCTGGGGGCAGGAGATTGCCCACCTCACCTGCCATGCTTCCTTCTAGTTGGCTGGGAAGGTGAACTGCTTGCAGGAACCAGGCACCTCTAAGACCACCACTCTGAACCATTCTCGAGAAAAGTGTTTGGCTTGTTTGGCTTGTTTGTATTGTTTGCCCTTTAAAAAGTCAATGAAGTCCCATATTGCCAGTGATAACCAACATAGAAAGAGCTTAATCCATACTTGTGAGCCATGGAGCTCTTGTAGATAAATTTCATGGCTGTCTAAAAAGGGATCCACCAACCGCGCATAGCGATACCGCCTACAGAGAGGGAGCCCACGCTGGCTGAGCTGACCAGCCAAGGCTGGTTCAGGCTGGCTGGCTGCTAGAAGCCCAGGGTACATCGTGTATCTTTACAGGCTGCAAAGTTTCCACCACAATCTGGATATCCAATACATATCTAGCAGCACAGAACCAGTAAAAACTAAGATAGGAACGTATAACACAAAACCAGCACCCCACGGTAACGATCATTCTAGTTAACCTATCAAATTAGATGCATGAAAAAACAAAAAGCAATCTCATCTTCCTGGAAGTCGCTGCTGAGATCAGGGATACCATGTGAACCGCTCAGTGACGTCTCACGCCTCCGCCTGCCAACCCTCAGTGAGCAATCTTCTCATCGCTCGCCCTTACAGATGCTGCTCACAGCACAACCCCTCCTCACTGTCTGAGGCATTTCGTGCTTGACTGATCCAGATCTTCAGTTGACACCTGCCGTATCTCTCCCTGCCTCAGAGGACACACTGACATCTGGCAGTCGCACAGACCGCAGTTAAAAAGTTCGTATCCATCATCTCCAGCAAGGGCTTTGCTAAGCCATGACAACGGAGCCTTGAGCAAGGTCTCCTCAAACAAGAGGAGGACTCGTTTACATCACCGAAGTCCACATTGTTGGCTGTGCTGGTATATCATGATTTCCATCAGGAAAACACAGGTGAGAGCTCCCGAAAACATCATGACAATCCCCAGATGAACTGGCATCATCACAACCTGGCTGCTGGATCAGGGAGGGTCTGTGCACGCCAGTGAACAACCTTTCCTAAGTGTGAACACTCCATGCTTGGCAAGGTGCCAGAGGAATGAAGGGCAAGGAATGAGGGGGAGAAATGAGAATAGATGAGCTTCCCCCATGGCACTGTTGCAGCTGACAGCTTTCAGTGACCGCCTGGAGAGTGGTGGGCCTCTCCAACAGGCTGGGATGGCACTCCTGTGTCTGCTAGGAAGTTGTGTACTCGAGCAATTTGCCAAAAGGCTCAACAAGCCAGCAGGTGAGAAGCAGCAAGTGGGGACTGTGCTTTTCCCAAACAAAGAGAAGAGCTCTTGCAGAGCATGATTACAGCCTTGAGGAAAATAGGCCAAGTCACTCTGCAGTTCTGCAGCTGCTGCTGGTCATCTCACGTTCACAGCACACTTCTTGCCCAGCAGTCAGCACTTGTTTCTTGAGCTCACTAGTGGTACTTCTTAAAAAAAAAAACAAACAACACAACGAACTGCCAAAAACATTATAAGAAAATTCCCCCTGAAGCAGCTTCTCAATTTTGTCATCATCACACTTCCATTTTCCTTAAGGGAAGCCGTGAGCAGAAGAGGAAGCTGTAAGCATTGCAGCTGCTGCTATTGTTGCAGGAACAGCAGCCAAGTTTGTTTTGGCTTCGAAAGCTGCAGACACCTAGCCTTGACCAGCCAGGCACATCTGTCCTTGCCATTACATTCATCAAATGACCATCATCGCAGTGCAGGGAGTTGTTTCAGCCACAATGACCCCTTAAGAATCTCAGTTACGCAAAGAAGAGGAAGCTCACAGGTGGGTGAAAGGAAATCACAGCAATTTCAGAGTCTGAACTCTGTGTACAGAAAGTAGCAATTTCTGGCTGCTGTATACTTTACATATCACCACAAAATAGGAGGACAAGGCCACAGCACATCTGACGTGACAATAGCACAAAGGGGACAGCTCAGCCGCAGGACTGAGTGAGCACCTCACAGGGACTCCCCAGGGAGGGGAGCAGAGGAAACACTTACTCATAGAAGGAAACTCTGTCTGGCTTTGGGAGACAATACCCCAGTAATGCAGAGCAGGTACCAGAGCCTCAGGGTCAGGTGTGCTTCTCTCACTGATGGCTTCTACTGCATCACAGTGAGTGAGACACAGCAAATTGTTCCAGCACCTACAGTCCTGGAACCCAGGGAAGGGTGCTTGGCAAGATGCTCTTTATCATTTACAGGCTCTGAGCAGATGGAGACTGAACTTGCAAACAAGGGATCCGTTGGTTTCTGTCACTCTGTGGCAGGAGAGGAGGATGTTCAAAGGGACACCATCTCCAAACAAAGGGAGGACAGGGGACACCCTGATGCTCTCACACATGTTAAAAGAAAGTCACAGAGCAGTAAGAATCCATGTTTTCCACCACATCTTACTATCCATAGACACCATGTACACCTGATTAAGATTTTTAAATGGCGCTTTAAAATTTAACTTCCCATAAAACAAATGTGCCAGGAAACCACTGCCAGTACTTCACTCTGCTCTTTCAGGCATACTAAAGATGTCTCAGGTGATGTGGTAAATTTCTATGCTTCATTTCCCTTTTTTTTTGTTATCTCAGACAATGTATTTGCTAACCCCTGTTCAATCACCTCTACAGAAAGAATCACCTCTACATGCACAGAGATTGCTAATGAATGTATTGCAACAAATCCTAATGGATGCACCAAATAAGCAATGAAAGATGGCTCCAACTTTGAGCTTTCAGAAAGCCTCTTTTAATAAATAACAAATAAAACATTCACTGACATGTTGAGAGCAGAGATACCCTAGTGTTTAATAATGACTATAATTGCCTTTTAACAAAATGTACTGGAGTTGATTTTTTTAGCCTTCTAGAGCAGTTTCAACATCAGAAAAATTACAAGTTTCTTTTTTTTTTTTCTGAAAGAGGTAGATAGAAATTAAAACAGATGGTGCAAAACCTTCCCCTGCCCAAGAGAAAAAGGACTACATTCTCAGCTTGTGGTTTGAAACACATGGAACCACTTCAAGCTTATGTATTTCCTGCCCTTCTGTGCCAGACACTTGTTCTTGCCCACAGCAGCCTCTATGGCTGCACTGTTCCCTAAAAACACTTATGGAAAAAGAAAACCAGAGAGCTGAAGGAAAGCTCCATTAGTTCCCTGGTACTGTGTAACCTGGTGGACATCTGAGAACAGCTGCACGGAGGCAAGGCAGAAGGGGAAAATTCCTTAAACTTGGTGTTGCCTGTGAAGTTTTGCCTGGCCAATAAAACTGTGTCAGCCTAGCAGCAAGCGCTCCTTGGTTAACAGGCAGAGAAGGCAGCGATCGCTTCCAGCTCTTACGCAAACACCTGGACAGGAGCTGTAAAATGGCCACTCAGGGCAGAGGCATGGAAAAAACACCACTGGCTGAGGCAGCCGGCTTTGGTGCCCTTAGAGGGGAAATAACAGGACCTCCCAGTCCTACTGGGCTTAATTACTAAGCTTGGACATTCCTTACTCGAGTGCTCCAGCTTACTTTGGAGCCATCTAAGACTTAGATAATTTTTTTTCTCTCTCTTTGTTCAGCACACCCAGCAAGGTCCTTTTACTGCAGTTTCCAGCAGAACAACAAAAATAATGAGCAGCTACAACATACAGCTCTGACCTTGGCCTCAGAAAAGGTGTCTCATTGCTTAGCCAGTAGTTTATCTTGCACATTCTTGGGGTGGTTTTCTCCAATCCACCAGAAAGCACAGTCCATACAGGACTCACAGACAGGCTTACAATTTCAGCACCTCTGCATATCACCAGAATGCCTCCCTCCTGACTGAGCAGCTTTATTACCACAGAGGCAAAATCATGTCCTGACACACTGATGCACAGAATTAGATGTTTTACTTCAGTCACCTCCATGGACAGAAAGATGTTTCAGTCTCAAGATCAAGTCAAAAGATTGAGTAGCTCTCATATAATTCCAAGCAGCACTTGCTTTTGTGAATTTCTTTTTCGTGCATCAATGATTTTGATTAGGAATTGTTTTCTTGCACTAACGGATTTTGCTTTCTTTTCATATTTTAACTTCTTCTGAACACAGCTCCCCAGTAAATTTGTCTGATGTTACACAGCACGTTCAGAAACGGAACGTGGCTCCAGCAACCTAACTACCAGCATTCTCTAGCCTTCAGTGTCAGACGAAAGAATATTCTCTTCAATGCTGTTATGCAACTATCTGTTAGTATACAAATAACCCAGAGAGGTTTCAGCACACTTCAAAGTCGTTCAGAATTACAGACTGTCTTGCTGGCCGTTCACTTGTCAAGTACGTCATTGCTTTTGTCAAGACGTACTTGGGAAATTAAATAGATACTCTGCAGAAAAGCTTTAACTATCGCCTTAGCATTTTTAACAACTTAAAATGATGTTGTTAAGTCAACTTCCATTGACTTTATCCTTTTTTCACATTGCAATTGCTCGTAAATCTTTTCTTCAGCCTCGAGAAGGTAATTTTGATTTTTTTGTTTTCTCTCTTGTGAAACCAATGGCTCATATTGAGCTGACGGAATCAGCGCTGGTTTTAACTTAAAACACCCTGCATTCTGAGGCTGTGCTTACTCTGACAGAGCTACTGTAACAGTAACAGTGGTGTCATTGTGGGAACAATGGCCTTCAGTCTGAACTGCGACAAAGTTAGCTTGGCCCAACCTGGGGGAGGTGAAAGAGAGGCAAAGAAGGCCACAGGTCACTCCACACCTCCCAGGAAAAAGGAGCGGCCCAAGAACAGTTTGAGAAGCCTGGGAGACCCACACAAGCATGTGCTGTGCCATGATGGCTCTCCTACATGTGAGCTCTCAGCTCTTCTTTTCTCTCTTCAGTCTGTATCGGCCACGCTCCTGCAAAGCCCTGCACCAGACACTTTGGACTGGTGATAACAATCACTCCTACCAAGTGCCTAACAGAGGGGGACACCTATGCAGGCTCCCCTGTCCATCATGGGCTGTGCTGAAAGCAGGACCTCATCCAATACAGCGTCAGTGGCATCCTCCAGACTTCAGCTGTAAAAATATAAAAAGCACATGAGGGCTCCAGGAGAAATTCAGCAGCACCAGACTTGTTTCAATCTATCCACACTGGCACTTGAGCCACCCTGGTGACAAGACAAATGCCCATTCATACCACTGACCCTAATGGCACAGGATGCCTCAAAAAACTCTCAAGAACCCATCTACTGAGAACTTGCCAAGCTAAGCAACAGAGGTTCCTACAAAGGCTTACAGTAAAACAAGCCAGCAGTAGCACAGACAGAAAGCAAATGTGCCTCAACCAAACCAGCACAGCTCATGCAGAATGCTGGAGAGTGCCATCGGTGTCAATTTTGGCAAGCTGGCTAAAATCCAAGTCAGTTTCTCTGGTCTAAGAGTATTGTGCGCACTGACACACACCCACTCACACACTTGCTTAGTACACTGCTGCTATAGAACCAAAGTGGCCACAGTGGGATCCTGCACACATCCCTAAGAGACCTTGGCAAAATGGCAAATACCAAAAAAAAGAGAAGGAAAGGATAGAGAAAGCAAAAGCTGTATTAACAACATCAAGTCAAACGAGCTGAAGTAAGTTAGATGTTGAAATATTTAGTAATTTCCTGTTAAAATCAGAGTGTCAGTTCAGACTGGATTTTGAAAAGAGCCCCCACTAAGGTTAGTCACAGTCACACATGGAAAAGCAGCTTTCGAATTGTCTTACTGCCACACAAAACACACAAGTCTGCATAACTATGTTTTCTTCTCCATTTTATTTTCAGCATATTTATAGACCACTCCCTAGGCCATGAAGTCAATGAATAAAATATGCTGTCTTTTCAAAGCTATAACCATTCTGCAAGGTTTAAAGAAATTGTCTACCAAAAAAAAAGTAAAGGAATTTGTGTAGGCTTACAGGCAAGAAACACTTTTCTTCTTAATTTCATTCTATGCTAGACATCACAGCACCCAGAATTAAAAGAGAAAGCCCTGGTAACATCCAAAACTGAGCAACAATTCAGGCTGCACAATCTCCTCAGTATTCCTGAGTTTTAGTCCTTCTGTCTCAGAGCAGAACAGCTGTAACATCACCTTCTATCTCCTTCCCATGATTCCCACAGCACATTGTTGTCATCTATTAGAATTATGCCACTCACATATACATAGGATTGTTGGGGGGTTTTAGCTTTCAAGCACAGCAAACAGCCCTTAACATTACAGTAAATAATGAAATGTTTCTTCCTTGCTCTCTATCACATCCTCTACTTCTTGGTAAAGGGCACTGAGGAAGAAAGCGAGAACAAAACCTGTACCATTTCCTCTTCACAACCACAACCACTCAGAGGCCCAGCACACAATTTAGTGTGATACATATCTAACCCAAACGACCTCACTTTTGCCCTTTGCCAGCATGAGGGTTCTCCTTCTCAGTAAGACTACAGCCACCAGCCACATCGACACTAGTGCAGGAACATTTACAGGTTTAGCATAAAGAAATCTTTACAAAAAAAGTTACTGCCAACACTTCGTACCAAGAGAACTGAATGCTAACACGAAGGGGCCTGTGGATATAAATACTGCCTGAGAAGAGATAAAAGAGAGTTGTAAAAATATTTAGCTCTCCTTATTTTATTGGGTGCAGGAGCAAATGATGGTTATTTCCACATGCTACAGCACAAACATTTGGTTTTGGAATTATTTGAGAAGACACTATTGTGATATGTGATATTAGAAGAAGTTCATTTGCCCAAAGTTCCTTGAATACCTGAGGTAACTCCTACTGATGTTTACAGGAAAGCTGAAAAGCAGAAAAATACAAGAAGGTGAAGCTGAAAGAGTGCAAAGGAAAAAGAATTTAAATCATTTTAACTTCTGTTAAAGTCACTGCAGAAAGCCACTTGCTTAAATTCGGATGAATTTTACATTGAACGGCATTGATAAAATATGACTTTATGCAAAGTATGTGAAGCATTACATAAAATTACATAGATTTACATCCAGCACATGAAAATATGTAAAGCATGTAAAGAATGCAGGCACTTACTACGTGCACCAGAGACCAACATTACAGCACAAATAACCACGCTATGGCAGCTTTAGGAGTCACACCTTAGAGCCGTAGAGACACCACAGCAGGATGGAGGGCAGAGAGGGTTAGTTATTTCTAGTCCATAAAAGGAACTCTTCTTTCCACAGTGGTGAAAACAAACAGACTTTCAGCTCATCAGCAGAGCACAAGTCTACTGGTTTAGGGCTACAGGTTCAGTTGCAAGGTGGACACACGCTCAAAAGAATGTCACTTGTCTCCCGAAAGGATTCTCCAGGTCCACTCAATGGTTTGGGAACAACCCAAGCCAGAAGAAGGCAGCAGACAACCCTTTGTGTTCCTACTGCACAGAACTCATAGCGAGGGACAACTCCGAGGTCTCAGGAGCGCAGGGCAGATGCTCAGCAGGTGGAGGCAGCCATGACCGGTCACGGTCAACTCCATCTCTTGCTACTGAGGGTAATTTCTAAGGGCAGCTGACAGCTAACAATGAACTGAAGGAAACTGGGCAGCTTTTACAGAGAAACTTGAGGATTTGATATCACTACTCAGTAACTTAGAACATAATGAATCTTAACTTCGAATGTCAATTTAGAAATCCGGGTGCCAATAACCTACACAACTTTTAAAAAATGACTGGACAAATACAGGCAGGGGGAAGAAGGCATTGGGAGCTTGTAAAAATGAAGGCAACAATTCCAGGATAAAACACCGCCAAGGCACAAGTTTTTGCAAGATGAAAATGTACGTGTGGAGGTACTGGTACATGATGTCTTTCATGCTCTTTCCTGGGCATTATCACTGCCACTACTGTAATTAAGCTGACAAATCACCCCACAGATAATTATGTGCCATAAAAATGAGAAAGAGCTTATCCATCTGTTAATCCTCTCCCCATCTGCATGGAGCTGAATTTCATGCATTGAGTTAAGGCATCAGCTCAAATCCTGGCAGCGTTCCACCATCGACCGCTTTTGAATTTCAGCCCTACATCTCCCACATCCCTCCCCGTGTCACTGGGTCACTGCTGGAGGTCTCTGACAGACAGGGCACGGAGCCAGCTGGAGCTGGAGCCTCAGCTGTGGTGCCCACCTCTACCAGATCGCTGCGGGCACTGGCTCTTGGCCCTGCTTTCTCCTAAAAACTTACCCACGCTACGGAATGAGGTGTTCCAGTGCAGCACGATGTGCCGTCGCATCATGGTGCTATCGCTGTTAATGGCAAAAAGTTAATACTGCTGCTTTGGGCTCGGGCACGTCCGTCTGGTCAGAAGTGCTCATTGCTGCATCAGGAAGACGCAAAGGCAGCTTCCGACAGACGGCAACACTCCGCTCTGCCAGAGGAACGTGGGCTTTTCGTCCTGCTGGGAGCTGCGATTTTTTTTTTTTCTGAAACGCACGGAGCCGCGGCCCCAGCACTGCCCGACGGCGCTCTCCGGCCGCGTCGCCACAAGACCCCTCCGGCAGGGATGAGAGCGATTCCCGCGGGCTCCGAGGGCCCCAGCAGGAGCCCCGGCAGCGCCCCCCGCCCCGCTCGCCCCTTACCATCTGGGCCACCTTCAGCATGCCGGCGCAGGAGCGGAAATGGCCGCCGTCCATGAGCTCCGCGTCCGAGCCCGCCGAGGAGGAGGCGACGGTGATGGGCGGCGGGGCCGCGGGGCCCCCGCTGCTCACCCCGGTGCGGATCACTCGCGCCCCGTGCGACATGGCTGCGTCCGCGCTGCCCTCGCCGCTGCCCGGCCCGGCACGGGGAACGGGACGGGATGGGATGGGATGGGATCGACGGGACGGGACGGGGCGGGGCGGGGCGGGC